>VXBL01000411.1:429014-501962 GCA_013400195.1 Aramus guarauna | reverse complement strand
AAGGAAGAAAAAAAAAGCAAAGCAAAGCCCCAAGCTCAGGCAGATGGCCTGTGCTGGTAATCCTTCATCATAATGGCTCCTGACAGAGGAGCCGTGGTTCTCTGCTAGTCAGGGTTTTCCGTCAGAGACAACAGTTTTCCTGGGATATGAATCTTGGCTGTAACTGTTTGCTTCATGTGAGCATCCCTCATCCAAAAGAACAACACAGTAAAGACTTTTTTGGAAAGGGAAGAAACCTCACTGCTGGCATGTGACTTTTGCTCTCCCCCCTGTGCTTATGTATTTGTAAAGAAATGTCTCGGCCTTTAAATTGTGGGGTTGGAAAACTTCTGTAGAGGCTGGAGGTGCAAGGCTATAAAAGCAAAACAACTTTACATGGTCAGATCTTCATAAGAGACCAGTGTGGAGGCTGCAGAGGATTAGGGAGTGGTGAAGCCATGGTTGCTAATGGAGGATTTGATTTAGCACTTTATTTCTTCCCTTTGTGAATCCCATGGATGTAAAGCTATTTTTTCTGCAGGAAACCCCCAGGAGCTTCACTGACTTTGTCATCTCTTTTGTTGGATTTTTCCAGTCTTGCCCGAGGTGTGAGGTGGGTAGAAAGGCTGTAATTGAGATTTACTGTGTTTGGTTCTGTGCCCACATGTATGTGTGCGCAATAGCCAGTGGTGGAGGATTCATAATTATTTCTCTCTCTCTGTGCCTAGTGATGCATAGTTGTATATTGATTTGCTGTAGTCAAGATGAGCAGACTAATTATGACAATTCATTACAAATACTGAATTATGGCGTTAGGCTGACAGTTGTTTGGTATGTGACAAATTGTGAATAAATAGGATAGGACATTGCATAGAGAAAGGCATGTGGAAGGTAGCAGGCTGGAAAGGCATGGGGTGGCTTTGGCTGACTTGGCAGGGCTGCTCCATCCCTGGAGTCTCCCTGAATGCTGCAGGAGACCCTCACATCACGTTGATTGGGGTTATCTCTGTCTTGGGTGTTATGACAAATTAGTACTGATGGTGTCTCCAGCTGACACAACAAAGCTTTGGCTGGGTTCTCTCTGGCTCATGTGAAAGTGGAGCTGCCATATGGGTTGTGCCGTGGTCATATTCTGAGTCCTGACAAAATTTTCAGTCTGCAGTATTTTAAATGAGTGAAAGAAGAGAAAAATGTCCGCTAGGTTGGTTTTGTGTGTTTTTTTTTTCCTCAGAAGAAAATGTTTTGGTGGGTGGGATTTGAAGTCTTCCATATTCTAAGGAATGTTTTCTGATGCATTTTGACAAGCGTGCTTTTAGCTGGAAAGCGAAACATCTCCTGTTGGACTGATATTTCAGAATGAAATATCCTTTGCTTTTCAACTGAGAAAACCTCACAACTCAGACAACTCTCCATCCTTCCCTCCCTCCTTCCAGCCTTCAGAGTGAATGACTTTGGCATCCCGAGTGGTTTCATCTTAAAGACCCTCAGGTGGCAGAGACTCCTCTGAGATGACATGTACCATCCTCTGGAGACCCTACCTCTCTCCTTGGATGGTGAAGGGAGACGTTTAGACTCATTTAAATGAGGACAGCAAACTTCCAGACTCCCAACTCAGGGCAGATTTGATACTGTTGAAATAGGTACAGTTTGCAGGGAAAAAGGGAAACATAATCATGCTATGCCTGTGCTTAGTTCTGATTTTCAGAGCCAATTAAGAATGCATTTGGTTGCCCACTGCAAGGTACAAACGTGATGACCATATGACATCTCTTTATTTCTACTTGTCCTTCCTTAAATGTTGAGTCTTGCTTAAAACTTCAATGCTTGTGAACTGCCTGATGGTCGGTGGTGGGAAGATGCTGTGGAAACCCACGCCAGCGTTAGCCTGAGACATGCAGAGTTAACAGTGTTTGGAAATCAGCTGCTTTATATGCACGTTGCCTTTCAGTGTATTTTTTTTTTTTTTTTTACATCTAGACTACATTAACCTTGTGCTGGCTCCATCATGCTGGCTGACATAAGATGGATGATGTCGGTGGCCTGCCATAACGTCCCGCATGCCAAGTGCCTTTGAACGGCACCCACTGCCTTCGAAAGGCGAAGCATGTTAGCTCAATAAAAGCACGTTTAGCAGCGCTATCTGCCTAATTGGCTGGAGAAGCGCAGGCCCATGATTTTATTTGATGAGCTTTCCTTGGCAAGAAGACAGATGGATTATCAGGAAAGCTTTGCAGAATGACAGAAATGGGACCAAATGTTCCTATTTTGCTGATTCTTGGAACTCTGCCGAGGTGCTGGTTGGGATTGCCGTGGTGGGGATTGCTCCAAGGAGATTTCCTCCAGTGGTGAAAGCACATCTCTTCTACCAGTCCTGCAGGCAGGATCAACGCTGCTGATTTAGGATGCTATTAAGGAGGAGATTGATCCAGTCTTTAGACCCTCAGAAGACCTGCATTTGATTTTCTCGCGTGTCACCTTGTCACAGCATTTGGGGCATAACTCTAAGCTAGTCAGGAGCCCAGCTGCTGTAGCAATAGGTCCCTGGATAGGGGCAAGGCTCTTAAATATGAACTTGGACCTTATCTCCTATGCAGAATTAAATTGAGGATAACAGCACTAATCTTCCATAGAAAGTGCTATGAGGATAAAGACACCAGATCGCCCAAGGTGTGCTTTGGTGTTCTGTGTTGTCAGCTAAACACTGAATGATAAGATTTTTCCTGAGCTCTCATTTCAGATCTCAGATCTAGAAACTGAGAAGAACGGTACAGAGCAGATATTGCCATCAGGGCTGTTCTCATCCCTTTCAAATGTCTGGGCATGGTGCAACCACTACCTCAGATTTTCACATTTTCCAGTTAGAGTAGGAACATGAACCCCTGCAGACAGATCCTGCTTCGTACAGGAATTTGCAGCAAGCTAGGTGAATGTCAATGTGTGTGTCATGAGCTGGTCAAGAGCTCAGATGCTGAACTTCCAGCATTCTCAGAAAAACTTTGTTTAACGGAGAGCAACTTAAGCGTGTACTGGGTCTTTTTCCTATCCCCATGCCTCAGGTGATGCTCCAGTTGTGGGGAGAGCAGTAGGTTTGCTCTGTTCTGATAATTTCAGACTTGCTTTGAATTTTGCCTTCGGTGCTTTTTTGCGTTGATTCCTGTATGGTTTATAAAGTGTTATGGTGTTAGCTGCAACTACTTCTCCAGCTGCGTGGCAAAGACATGGAGCCTGACTGTTGCTGATGACCATGGAGCAGCGCAGTGAGCCTGAGCCTTCAGTTCTATAAGTTTCTCCTGCTGTTGGATCAGAATTAATAATGCTTATTTACTTCCTTATGCAGGGAAAATGCCTGATAAACTCAGAGGGAGTCATACGCAAATTCTGCAGCTCCAGGAACAAAAATTACGCTTCTTTTAGCTTTGCATGCAATCAAGCCCGTGCAACTCTTTCTGTGCTCCGTTGTGACAGTCAACGTGGTCTTGTTTCTATTTTGAGCCTCGACTGATTGAACTTTTGTTTGCTGGGTTTTGGCTCCGTTGCTCCATGCTACCTGAAGAGGAACTGGGGGAGCAAACAGCTTTCCTGAGCTATTGTTACTGCCCGGGGCGGATCTGAGCAGCTTGGCCACCCCATGCAGGCATGAGCAGCGATCCTGAGGGGTGGCCAAGGGGACAGGGACAAGATGGGG
This sequence comes from Aramus guarauna, assembly GCA_013400195.1. Classification (NCBI taxonomy): domain Eukaryota; kingdom Metazoa; phylum Chordata; class Aves; order Gruiformes; family Aramidae; genus Aramus; species Aramus guarauna. The sequence continues at coordinate 498,298 of VXBL01000411.1, read as the reverse complement.
AGTCTGGCATCTGCTCTTTGCAGGAGGGATGAGGCTGGTCTGGCTTGGCAAGGACACAAGGCTAGGAAAACTCTCATTGGCATCTCCAGTGTTGAGAGGGAGGGAAGAGAGGTGTCACAGCCCCAGGAAAAGCGTTGTAAATTGTTTTTTCTGCTCTGCTTGCTGAAGACTATCTCTGTCCGAATCTTTTGTGACCTTTTCCCATGGGAGTTTTGCATAGAAATAGGAAATAGAAATCATGAAAGGGGGAAAAGCGATTATGTGGAGCTTGTGGGGAAGTATTACTGCAGCTGTTTTAGCTGGAGCTTTAGGTCACAATCCTTAAGGGAAGGGAAGGAGCCTTTGTTTGCTCTTTGCTTCCTTCACTCCTGATTTACCATGCAGGTCTGAATGCTTTTCTGCTTTGTCCCGAGTTATATTTCTGCCCTCCTGTATTTCTGGGGCACCTGTACCCCTTTCAGCTCTCCAAAGACCTGCACTTGTCTCAGGCCAGGTTAAGGTGTCATTCTGCTGGCAACCGCCTGAATTCAGAGCAGCACGTGCTTCACTTGAAGCGTGATTTTTATCTTACCGGAGTCCCAGGTTCCTCTGCATGTAGCTGAGGTGAAGCCCATGCTGAAGCCCTCAGGGTGCTCTGAATGGGCAGTTGCATTGCCCCTGTGATGTGTTTCCCTCTCAATGTACATCAGGATATTTTATGTCCAGTCCTACAGATCTTAGGAGCTCAGATACTTGTTTCCTTGCTATTGGCAATGCCTTGTCAGGCTGATCTGAACCCTTGCACAGGGATAATTGGGGTCAAATTTGTGGATGTACGTATTTGTCGGGGTACCACAGAGACAGGCTGCAGGAAAAAACATGAGGCTGGGGTACAGCAGGGTGAGGAGAAGAGATTTGTAATGACAGAAAGGAACAGATGGCTTTGGTTGTAATGCCTATATTTATATTTAATGTTAATACTCCTCCCAGAGTACCCGCACTTCAGTGATATATAACAGCATAAAAGCATCTGGGGAGAGAGGGGATAAGGAAAATGGGTTTATTGAATCCCATGAGGAAATCCAGCTATGGACTTTGCTGCAGGGTTTTGGTGTGTGTGAGCAAGCAGAGAAGGCAGAAGTTATCTACAACCCTCCTTTGGAGCACCGCGGGCACGGCCTTGATGTGCCCATGCCGTGGACCTTGGGGAACCGGGATGGGACCCTGGAAGGGAGCAGTGTTTGTGCCCAGTGCCTCAGCCGCAGTCAGATGTTGCATCGTGAAAGGAGCACTTTCTCAGAGCTGCTTTTTAATTCCCAAATAGGGAAAGACATCAAGCTCCTGCTTTGTCATCCTTGCCGTCCGTGTCCTGATGAAGTCAGTCCCATCCTGTCTGGCTCCTTATAGAGTCTCCTTACACTGGTTCATGGTGGAATTTACTGGCGTGCTTGCAATTGCTTTCTGATTCGTTCTTTGAATGCAATTAGTCACCACCGGCACACAGTAGAAGATGAAAGTTAATTCTGCGGCACCTAATTAGCTGTCATTGCTGGAAGGGTTTGAAAGCAGAGACAAAAAATTGCAGAGACAAAAAACTGCACGATCGGGGAGGGTCCTGTGAAGCAGCAGTGAAATACACCGTATTTCACCTGAGACCTGTGTGTTACCTTTAACAGCCCTTTGCCTTTCTCTTAAAAAATAAACAAGAAGCTTGAGTCTCCGTGGGTGTAAATCAGCGTAGCTCTGCTGCAGACAGTGGAGCTGTACCAAATTTTATCAGCCAAGGAGAGATGGAGCCTGTGGGCTAAATGATGACAGAGATATCCTTGTGTGAGGTTTCGTGTGTGCGTATGAAAATGCACATGCGGGTGTGTACGTGCCCACGCACTAGTTAAACGTGACTGCTTTTTTATTTGTTTGTATTTAGTGCACCTTGGAGGCCCTACCTAGACAACAGCCATAAATGAAATGTCATCAGATTGTTAACACATCCCTGACCTGTTAACAAAATTATAACATGATTTGTAGTTAAAAAAAAACAATTGAAAGACTCGCTGAGTAATATTCCTTTCAGTCCCCTGATGTGCATATATTAGAAATTCATCTGATACAAAGCACAAAACAAAAATGATCGATAGCAGGTTACAGTGCTCTTTATTACAACAAATTAATTGATCACGTCTAGCAGATTTTCCTCTGAGCGGAAGCTCTGGGTATTGAACGTGTCTCATTTCTCTTCTATCCTTGCTGTTGGAAACACGCCAGACAGTTTCATACCATCATTTAAATTTATTTGTGACCTGAGAAAGTTGTGTCACCCTTGAGACGATTAAGTTTCAGCTAAGAAGTTTGGTGACATTGGAGAGACAGGGATGGATATTATAAAAAGTTTTCTGATGAGAAGATGGAACTCCTCAATCCAGTCCTGCATCAGCATGTGTTAAAATGCTTTTCCTGATCCTTCAGCCACTCTTGTTTGACTATTCAAAACCCAACATACTCCAAAAGAACTAACCAGCGCTGGTTTTTATAGTCCTGGGCAGCGGAGCCCACAAGTAAATGATTGCAGGGAGTATTCCCTCAGCCTGGAGAGGAGACTACTTTTATCAGATGATGACAAGGACGTGTTGGTGGAGAAAAAGGGAGGAGGGGGGAATTTCTGTGGTTTTCTGTGCCATGCTGTTTGGCAGCTTATGCCCTCTTTCTGCTGGGTGTTTGGCAGCTGTTATATGTGGAATGACCTGTCAGAGACACAGCAACAGGTTATTAGCCCGCTGTTTTTCCAAACTCTATCCTGACTCTTCGAGGCTCTTCAAGGCTCCTGTAACTGGCCTATTACAGAGTCTTAAATGTAAAGAAACTAAGTGCTCCAAGCCTTTCTTCTTCTGAGGCTATGCAGGCAGTGGGTGAAATTCTGTGGAATTATATTAGTTAATTTAGATCCGTTTTGTGGTTTTGCCCTTTGCTTGTAGAGTAAGAAGTATTATCTGTTTAAGGACTCGGCTTCTGGATTCCACTCCTGACTTGCCTCATGATTTGATGTTAGGTAAGACACTAAAAAATGGTCTGGCCCCCAAAATAATCTGGAAAGAAGTATATCATTTCCAGGTGTGCAAAATGAGATTATACTGGTAGGGCAGTTGAACGAAGACTTCGAGACTCCACAGCAAGCCAGCAGTTGACCAAAGTAAGGACTTAGGACTGTGGTCCATACAAACCTGCCTATGCTTTATAAAAGAGCCTTAATCCTCCTGTTTACTGAGGGATTTGAGATCTCCTGCCATTTTTACAAGGTGCCATTTACTACTTCCATCTCACATGCTTTATCTGAGATGTGTCTACGGCCCTCACTCCTGCATCTCCAAATTGCCAAAGTCAAGCTATGGGAGGACAATGGAGCAAGGTGGGAGGGTTTCCTTTAGGAAAAAAAAAAAAAAAGAAAAGAAAAGATTAGGACTTAAGATACCATGAAAGCATGTATCATCATGTCATCATTTCCTGCTGATGGCTTTCCTGTGAGTTGTTTTATGTAAAGCGCGGGGGGAAATAGTAAAGCAGGAGTCAGATGCAGTTAAAACACAAAATTTATTCTTTAACTCTCTATTTTTCATGGCTTGATTGGAATTAAAAAGTCTCTCTTTGATGAAGGTTTTTAAGGCTTTGTTGCTATGAACCAGAACATGCATTTGGAAATTCTGTTGAGTGGCTGTGGAGATGTGTATCCCTAGAGACTGTTCTAATTTTCGTATTCATTAAACTGTTCTGTGGTGCCAGAGAGAGACCCAAACCCTTGAATGACACAGCTGTGAAAGCTGGGAGAGGAGACACCAGGATCAAGGTGCACTTTCACCATCAGTTTAACCCTGTCCAAGTCTGCGTGGCCATTAGGTCAATCCTATTCCCTGCTTTTCTTCCTCTCTCCATCTTTCTACCTCAGTCACACATTGACACTTTCTCCTCTGTGTGCACAGCAGCAGTCACATGGTGTGCAATGAACCAGATCAGGGGGCTGTTCTGGCTAGAAACTTAGTGAAAAAAATGACTTTGTGATGGATCAGGTTCTTCTAAGCTGTAGTGCTGACACAAGGTAAGAGGAAAAACATGGGTTGGGGCAGGCAAACTGCCCAATATCCCTTATTAACTTATTAAGCCATCACTGGAGATGCCTTCACACAAATAGTTTGTCTGGCTGACGATAATCTTTTCGAGGGCCATTTTGCACCATCCTGTAGAATTCTGTATTTGGTATCTCGACCCATGAAATTCAATGAGATGATCTTAGAAGGTAGAAGGGTCTTTGCTTTCTCTAGAGTTTTACTTGCAAGGATGGAAATGCCCATCGTCTGTTATTTAAAACTTAGGGTGATGAGTACATGGGCTGGTTGACTGTGGCTCATCCTGTTGTCCTTTGAAGTCAATGGATATCTTTTATTGACTTAGCTGGGCAATGTATGAGGCTCTGGATGAAAGAGCGGCTGTTTTACTGAAGTCTACGTGTCTCTGGAGGTTGCAAAAATAAATAATCCCAGACAATTTCAAAGATGGCTGGGCTAGGGCTACACATTGCTTGTTTGTGAAGTTTTATTTAAAACAAAAATAGATTTCTCACAGTCAAAGGGCTGCTGGCTGACCTGCCCTTTTCAGGCTGAAAATGGTCACTGAAAGGATAAATAAGATAATGATAATAAAACCTCTCCTAGTCATTACTGGACTGCTGCTGAAAGGGATTTGGCAAAGGCTGAAGAAATGTCGCAGTGAAAAAGCGCACCGTGTCTGCTGAAAGATGATTGTGCCTGACCCCGTTGGTGCCCAGTGAGGCTGGTGCAGTCTCCACTGGTTTCACCGAGAGTGAGGGTGGCTGAAGGCCAAGAGAAGACACTGCTTAGAGCACAGCCCTGAGGTTTCATGCAAGTGATGTGTTACATGGGAATGCACTGTCCTTAACAAACAAAAATGTGTAGTATAGTAAATGCAGTTTCTTGGAAGGGCACAGCCAGCCTTTGGTGCCAGCCTTTGTTAAGGCTGCGCTTTTCAACAAATAAACCCTTCACCTCCACGTATTTCTCCTAGCTCTTCTGCTCAGCTTCCTTGATGATGATAACTGCTTCATTAGCTGCCTGATGAATGGTCTGTGCACATTAGCATCATTTTATCTAGCTGACTGGGGGTTTTCTAAGAGGTTAGGCAAACTTCTCTCAGGAATTGTTTAGGTGCAGGTCCAAGAAGATGGACTAAAGGGCTTCTGAAGTGTCCTTCTAGCCCTGCTAGCCCTGCTAGCCTCTTACTTTAAAACTCATTATTTCTATGACAAGCATCTCTGTGAGGCTCAGTTAAGAGGTGGGTTGGATTAGGAGCTGTTCAGAGGCTGCACCAACGCATTCAAAATTGAAATGGCAGCCCAGCATGTTGCAGCTGGGTGAAGAGGTACACAGGGAAGGACTTGTCCCACCTAACCTCAGATGCTTGCATGGAAACATGTATGTCCAAGGTAGGCTAGCTAGCTCCTCCAGCTCAGTTCACATGCCCTGCTCTGGACATCTGAGATGTGCTAAAAGCACCTCCTCTCTCTGCTGAGCATCATCCATGCTGCAGTATGTTGACCAAGGGCAAAGAAAGTCCTTTGACCTGATTGGTATGAGGGCTCAATACCTTTCTCATTGCCACTGGGACACAATATTCATCCAAACACTGTTCTGTCAGCTGTTTGTTTCTAAACATTGATAAGGCTTGTCTCTGTCCTCCTCCTGCTGATGGAGCTGCTCATGGCTCTCTGAACTTACCGCATAATTCTGCAGAGATCTGTCCACTGCAGGTCACTCCACTCACTGGCCTAGGACTAGACATTTATTTTAACACATTTGGGTTAGAATCCTGGAAATTATGTTTAAACAGGTTATATAAAAACTTACCTAAAATGTCATTTATTCTGATTCCTCACAAATATTGATGATATATTTTTGCTGAATTTTGGCTTATATTCAGTAAACCTCTTCAGTTCATCTTTATTTTGCAGATGGCTTTGGCAGTGTTTCAGCCTCAGCTTCTGGTGGTTGAAACCTGGTGCTTGAATTAGGCTCAAGATGCAAATAACCTCATATTCAGAAAGTCTGAATATATGCGGCTGCCTTGTGGGGTTCTAAGTAACGCAATTAGGGCTGGGTTTCTCACTGCCAAAAAAGCTGCAAATGAATTAGCAGTCCGGAAAGAGAAATGTGACAGAATGCACATAAATGTCTTTAGGAATTTGGGGATTTAGGAATACAGATGGAAATAATTGAAAGCCTGGCTCAAGTTTTCAGCTGAAAAGTGCTAATATAAGTAATTTCAAAGGAGATTAAAGAGGAACGTGTTCATGTTCAGGAGCAGTGTGGAGCTGGGCATTAGGTCTGAATGAGTGATGTGACGGAGCCTTGCTGACGGATGGGTCGGCTGCTCAGTCATGGGCTGGGGATGATAGGAGCTCAGAGAGGAGGCAGGGATATTTACTGATGCCAGAGGATATAATTAGAAATAATGAGTGCAGTAAAAGAGGAGGATGGGCTAGAAGCCTGAAACTAATAAGAAATGGGAACTTGCATCTCCTCTTTCAAAGCCTGAGTTAGGAGAAGTGACTGATAGGCAGCCCTTGAAAGCACTGGAGTAGCCTCAAAGTGTTGAAAGAGCGGTCCCGGAGTGTGCTGATGCCAGAGGCCAGACATGGGGAAACAGCCACGCAGGGAGACTGGTGGGCTTCTACATCTGCCGTCTGTTGGGATATCACATCTTGGTGTACCAGGGAAGTGAAAATATTGTCTCCTTTTCAGTCTGGGGGGATCACAAAAGTTCTCAGTGGGGTTGGACTTGCTTCTTATCTCCTCCTGCATTCATTCCTTAAAGAGGCTTTTATTTGAGTGTGAGGCTTTTTTTTTTTTTTTTTCCTTTTTTTAATTTTTAGAAATACACAGCTAATCCCTGCTGCACATGTAAATATAGAAAGCACATGGGTCTGTAAAGATTATGGATGCCCCTTTTGGCAAGCAATATCTTTTAATAGTATTGTGTGCAGTTAATCGGGTTAAGGAAAAGTATCAGTGGAACAAGCAGTGCAAGTTCAGGGAAGGAATAAGTGACAGACCTCTTGGGAGTTGTTGTTTAGTAATATTGTGGCAGGTAGAGTAGAAGCTTTTTTTTTTTTGGCTCAGTGATGTCTATACTTGGAAAAGAACACATGCAGAGCAAGCTGTTAATTTGCAAGAGACTTTTGCTATTACATTTCATAACAGATATGGTAAATGTTTACTGCTCTTGGGCTTCATCCATTGTTTTCTGCACAGATCAAGTGTTCAGTGCATTGGAAACTGGCTGTAAGGGCTTGTGCCCTCTCTGCCCTTCAGTTCTAGTTAAGTGGGAAGGGCCACAGGGCATCTCCCATCTAGGTGAAAGGAGGGAATGAAGAGGTTGATGCAGAAAAATAGGAAAGGCATTGAAGTGGGTGTTGCTCTTTGTCATGGAGAAAGCTCAGTCCTACAGGGATCACCTGGGAGAAAGCTCTCCAGTCAATGGAGAGGAAGGCAGTACTTCTAGAGTTTCAGAAATGCCCTGAAAAGGCATTTACTTTAAGACAGCTCTGGAAATGCCTGTGTCTGTCAGCTGTTGTAAAGGACTGTGAGATGACTCAGATGTAGAGGTCTTCACTGGAGATAGCTAACACTACATGCACTGGGTCTGGGGACCTGGGGAAGGAGGAGCATTTGGTGCCACTTAAAATTAAGCCAAGGGTTGTATCAGAAGAGAGACAGTGGATTTGGAGGACACGCTGGAGGGGACATGCCTTGCTGAAGTGTTGCTCAGGCAGCTCATGGTGGGCTGGGAGCTGGAGAAGGGCTGCAGGGCGGGAGGTGCAGGTGCCTCCAGGGAGCCAGGAGATGTCTGCTGGAGTTTTGCACAGGATGCATGTCAAGGTGCCAGCATACACCATTGATCCTATATTGATGCTGTTTGAACATAGGACGCTGGACAAATTCTGTTTTTTCTCCCCCTGGCAGAGCTGTGACCAGTAGACCATCTCTTTGACGTCATGTGCATGCACGAGGGCATCTTTTTTGTACACGATGTCCTTCAAAGAGAGCGTAGGTATGTCAGAGAACAGCTTTGCATGGTAGTGCAGATGTGATTTCACTAATTTTCCGAGAACAATAAAGCAAAATTCAGCACAGCGTAAAACAAACACACTTGCCTATTTTTGGCGGCATTTTTCAGGTTACTATTAACCTTTCATTTGAAATTTAATGCTGAGGACTACACATTGATTCTGAACGGCTTCTTGGAACAGCACCAATTTTCCATTTAGAAAATGGTTTGGTTTTTTTTTAAGCTTAACCCTATATGGGGTTTTGTTATTTTTTTCCTGAGAGACACTTTCCTGTGGAAACATACTCTTTGGGTCTGAAATTCAATCCAGTTTTGCCAAAGCCTAGGAATTATGAGCAATAAAATAGGAAATGTTATAGGAAATAACAGCTGAACTGGGGGAGGGACATGTTTAGAACATTAAGGCCAAGCCCAGAGATGTAATAAAACAGAGTCAGAATTACAGTTAAAATTAAAACAGGCCCATGGCCAAATTTAAAGATACTATATGTTTGTATGATAGTAGGGAAAAAACATTGAAAACAAAAATAGAGTAATAGCTGGCAATGGATAACATCTGGCAATGGATTTGCCATGAAATTCATTTCAGAGAATTGGTGAGTGAAGAAATTTCTCTGTCAGGGAGGAGAACAAATCCCAACATAACGCAACGGCATTTTTCAGTGAGAGGCAAAGGTGTTGTAAGTGTCCCAGTGCTGAGGAGACTCCTCTGTCAGCCTTCTATATTTGGAAGTTCAAATTGCTGAGGTAGATTAGAAGTGCTGAGCCCGGTAAGCCAGCGTTAATGGGTGATTTCCAGTGCCTGCATACATCACGTGTGCTCTGACGTTGTTGGTGCTGCAGTCAAGGTGTGCTTCTAGCTTGTAGGGGTGGACCAGAGCTATGCCAGGTGCTGAGGACAGTGTCACTGTGGCTGCTAGACCAGCTTGAGATGTTGGATCATTTAGCTGAACCAGAGCTCCATGCACCCACTATAAGTAGCCAAGCTGGTTAATGTAATGTAATGTAATTATCAGGCTGGCTGGAGAATGCATTGAGAGCAGCCCTGAGGAGAAGGACTTGGGGTGTTGTCTGACAAGAAGGTATTGGTGGATTAAAAACTGAATATGAGTTAGTAATGTGCGCTCACAGCCCAGAAAGCCAATCACATTCTGGGCTGCATCACAAGAAGTGTGACCAGCAGGTCGAGGGAGGGGATTCTGCCCCTCTACTCCACTCTCATGAGACCCCACCTGGAGTACTGCATCCGGCTCTGGGGGCCCCAGTACAAGAAAGACATGGAGCTCTTGGAGTGAGTCCAGAGGAGGCCACGAAGATGATCAGAGGGCTGGAGCCCCTCTCCTATGAGGACAGGCTGAGAGAGTTGGGGGTGTTCAGCCTGGAGAAGTGAAGTCTCTGGGGAGAGCTTATAGAAGGTATCCCTGGCCATGGTAGGGTGTTTGGAACTAGATGGTCTTTAAGGTCCCTTCCAACCCAAACCAGTCTGTGAATCTATGATTTTATGATTCTATGATTCTGTGATTCTAAGCGTTGGTAGCCAGAAGATAATTTTGGAGCTATGTGTGTGACCAAGGGTAGAAATTAATTTGTGGAGTCTCCATTACAATTACCAGAGGAACAACCAAGTCCATGGAGTGGTTTTCAGATGTAAATTGAATCGAAGGTCAGATAGAAAACAAAAAAAAATCCTCCTTTTCCATAAGGGAACTGAGCACAGTAGAGAAAAAAATAACTGTATAAGAACCCTCATTCTGCTGTAGAACCTTCCTTGCAAGTCTTGGGACTTCTCTGTGGAGACAGCTAGCTGCCCATAGGGATGGTGGTCAGACTGAGGGACATCTGTTGCGTCCATCTCTCCAGAATCCTCATGTGACTGCTTAAAGCTAGAGAGAATTCCATGGAGGGATGGGAAAGGAGAGATAGAGACCTGACTCTTCTGCCTCAACTTGGAAGGAGAGCAGAAACCTTTTTTTCTTTATAATTTTAGTTACTGTCCTGAGTTTTGAATCTCCAGTGTTAGTTGACAGGCAACCATTACAGGGGATATTTCTCCTATGAGGACAGGCTGAGGGAGTTGGGATTGTTCAGCCTGGAGAAGAGAAGGCTCCGGAGAGACCTTAGAGAAGTCTTCCAGTACCTGAAGAGGCCTACAGGAAAGATAGTGAGGGTCTGTTTATCAGGGAGTATAGTGACAGGACAAAAGGGAATGGGTTTAAGCTAAAGGAGGGGAGATTTAGATTAGATATTAGGAAGAAATTCTTCCCTGTGAGGGTGGTGGGACACTGGAACAAGTTGCCCAGGGAAGCTGTGGATGCCCCATCCCTGGAAGTGTTCAAGGCCAGGTTGGATGGGGCTTTGCGCAACCTGGGCTGGTGGAGGGTGTCCCTGCCCATGGCAGGGTGGTTGGACCTAGATGATCTTTAAGGTCCCTTCCAACCCAAACCATTCTATGATTCTATGATTCTGCACTGCATAGTATGTCCCTCTCAGCTGCACCACTTCTGAGACCCCCTCTGGCTGCAGAGGAATTGCATGTTGGCGAGACATCGCTGAAGGGTATTTTGAGAGGGTGGTTATGAGAGCAAGATGGATTGTTGTCACCAAACTGCTCTGTATAACTTTTTTTGACCTGATATGAAAAAGAAAAGAGATCTGAACGAGTCAGATTCAGAACATTTCAATATCCTTTTCTTTGCTTCACTTCAATCTTACATATTTAATTTAATAGATCATTTTTATCTTATGTGATACGAGCTATGACATGGATCTATTACAGATATGTTATTTATGTATTCTGGTTGCCTTATAGGCAGATTTCATACTGAGATGATTCAGGAGTGGTTTTTTCTGTTCCTTGAAGATTGTATAATGAGATGAAAGGGGAAAAAATACATATTTTAATTGAGTATGTTTGTAGAGTTGAGAGTGTGGTATATTGTATTTCATGTGTGGCTCTGGGTTTGATAGTATCTTCTTATGCCTTGATTTACTTTTGGGACAAATATTTTTCCTTTCCACTGTGCTGTTAGTTAGGTTTCTAAACCATAGGTTGATCCACAAACACATTTATTGAACCATGAAAATATTAATTCCAGAGAAATCAGATTATTAGATGCAAAATAGCAAAGTCTTTAATGGTGTTTAGGTAGAACTTTATATATCTGAACATCTCTGGAGAGGTACGGTAACAGTAGGAGAAGTATTAAGCTCAGTATTGTTTGTTTTTCTATAAGTAAATGAGGAGAAATGCAAGTCTTCTCCTTGTAAATCAACTGAGTATTTGCAGGGATGAGCTAATCTATTCCAGAGCCAGCATGGGCCGACTCTTATCCACCTGATTCCCCTTCTTCTGCTCTATCATGTGAGATGTTGGCACTGCAAGGGGTCATAGAATGAGCAGGAAAACATTGTCCCCAAAATAATCCTGTGCACAGAGTACCTCCTCCTAGGCTAGCGTAGCTTAGGGACTGATGTCTGCAGTCATGGTGGCACAGATCTTTAGGAAGGCAGATTTATGCTGCCTCATGGGTGGGTTTTGCTGCAGCGCGAGTGAGATAATGCCAGCTAAGGAGCTCTTCTGCTTGTGCCTTGGCCTGCAGACATGACCACTGCCTTCACTCTCCTTGGTTCATGGCCAGTCCTGCCAGGAGAAGCCAGCTAAATTGAAAGGAACCAACCAAACTTCATGAATCCACAGCACTACCCTGCCCTAAAGCTGTGTAAACTTCAAGCCTGTGGCTAAAGCTCTGATTCCGTTTTCCTCAGTCCCACGATTTTGTGTGTTGTTTTTATGGGCCATGCAGGGCCGTGCAGAGGTGGGGTTCCCCTGAGGAAATGGAGAAGTCTTCATCCAAACCAAATGGCCGGTCTCCCTCTGCAGACAGTGGAGAGAAAGAGGTGTTTCTAGGATGTGTGTTATCAGCACATCCCCTCTGCAGCAAGTGGCTAAAATAGGCATGTGGTCAACATTTTCCCTTTATTGACTGCCAAGGGAGCTGGAGGTGACCTTGCCCATGTGGAGACTTCTCATGGAGCTTGCTGGTTTCTGTCATTTTAATATAGTTCAGTTCCCTCTGAAGGAAGTTATGCCAACTTCACCCAAACTCTATCTTGATACCAAGCTCGTTCAAGAATGAGATGTTGCTGAGGTTTATTTTAATAGTAAAATTCTGGGCTATGAATTTGGAAACAAAACTACAAAGACAGAAATAAAATGTAACTAGATGTGAGTCTAGATTGTATGTGGGTTCTGAATCAATCTTATTAATAAGATAAATAGCTAATATTCTTTCCTAGCTAATGCTAGCAAGTTTCTTACTGCTTTACACTTAGACTGCTCAGGGCTTATCGCAGTCACAGAGACCATGGGGCTGATGTCCCCTCACACCATCATTCTGCCTTGAGGCACTCCTCAGAGCTGACCCTGGATGGCATTTTCAGAGGTATCCCAATACTGGGTTTAGCTCCCCTAACTTGGGCTTCCTCTGAAATCAATGAAGAGGGAAAGGCACTCACAGAAGGTGATTCATCCCACCCATCTTAGACATCCAACCTAACATGGGATGACTTGTGCTCTGGCTGTGGCTTGCTCCATTGACCAAAAAGGAATCCTGGTGGGCTGCTGCAGATCAGACACCATGATGGCTAGAAGTTTGGGATCAATCCTGCTCCAACAGACTGGGAAAAAAATGCTAGTGGAATCTGTGTCCCAAGTCTCAAGTGCTTTTGCAAATCCCACCCTCTGCCTTAGCATTTGTGCCGCACAGCACCCGATGTGCTTTGTGCTTGCTCTGTGATGATACATAGTGATCATCAAAGCAGTGAGAGTGCTGCACAGTATGTTCCACGCCAGCTACTTCCTTTCTGGTTTAATTATAACTGAGTTTGCTAATCCCAGTCTTGATTAATGAGCGTAATATGCAAATGTTATCATGAAACTGAAACTCTTTGTAATTGCTTGCAGACAGATTACCACTTCGAGTACACAGAGTGCGACAGCAGTGGCTCCAGATGGAGGGTGGCTGTCCCAAATCCGTCGGTGGAGTGCTCTGGACTACCCGACCCAGTGAAAGGGAAGGAATGCAGTATGTTGACACTTTTCATTTTACAGACTGTTACTAGCTGTTTGTGCTATTTACCCTTGTATCACTTCTTAGCTCTGTCACTGATGTCCTGGGTGTCCTCGCGTTAGTCCTTCCCCTCCAATCCTTCTTCTTGTCTCTTGGAGCTGTGGAGCAAGGATTGTCTTTGCAGTGTAGTTGTATAGCTCAGTATCTGCTGCAGGTACCCTTGTATGCTAATTCACGGACAAGGCAGGTCTATTACAACACCCCTTGAAGAGATGTGGTTGCTTGTCTTGAGCTGCCATACTCTAAGTTCTGCAGCTCTCCTGTACATTCCTGCATCTGCAGCTACACCATGCAGCTGTATTGGCCAAAATGGTAACCAGGAGTGACCAAATTATATTTGCATAGTGTCCACATTCTCATTACCTGCATTATTTAGCTAATTAATAAGCTGAATGCATAAGTAATGGTATCTGTCTTATTTGCCTGAGTTATTTTCATGGTAAGGCTTTTGTATTTTATTTATTTATGCATTTATTTTTAACAACTTGAAGCGTTCTCATATCACTTGGTCCTGCAATTTTTTTAATGTTAAAACACTTCTTTGCATCTGGGGACATAAGTGAACTGCTGCTCTGCATACACATTTCAACTTCTCCCTCACTCTTTTGTAGCTTCCCAGGCTGAATACTCTTTCCCATCATGCCTCTTTGCTCTAGAAATACTCTTCACAAAAGATCTTAGCAGTGCTTTATTTTCTCAGTAATTTGTACCAGGGGATATAAATTATTGTATCTGAAAAACAGGGGGAACAATAGCAACACCATTTCATAGAATCATAGAATGGTTTGGGTTGGAAGGGACCTCAGAGATCATCCCCCTGCCATGGGCAGGGACACCCTCCACTAGACCAGGTTGCCCAAAGCCCCATCCAACCTGGCCTTGAACACTTCCAGGGATGGGGAATCCACAGCTTCTCTGGGCACCCTGTGCCAGGGCCCCAGCACCCTCACAGGGAAGAATTTCTTCCTAATATCTAATCTAAATCTCCCCTCCTTTAGCTTAAGTCCATTCCCCCTTTCCTATCACTGCATGCCCTTGTAAACAGACCCTCTCCAGCTTTCTTGTAGGCCCTGTTTAGGTACTGGAAGGTGCTCTAAGGTCTTTCCAGAGCATTTTCTTCTCCAGGCTGAACAATCCCAACTCTCTCAGTGTGTTCTCATAGGAGAGGTGCTCCAGCCCTCTGATCATCTTTGTGGCCTCTTCTGGACTCACTCCAACAGCTCCAAGTGTTTCTTGTACTGGGAACCCCAGAGCTGGACGCAGTACTCCAGGTGGGGTCTTATGAGAGAGGAATAGAGGGGCAGAATCACTCCCTTGACCTGCTGGTCATGCTTCTTTTGATGCAGCTGAGGATACAGTTGGCTTTCTGGGCTGCAAGTGCACACTGCCTGCTCATGTTGAGCTTCTTGTCCACCAACAACCCCAAGTGTTTCTCCTCAGGGCTGCTTTCAATCCATTCTCCACCCAGCTTGTAGTTGTGCTTGGGATCGTGCCGACCCTTGTGCAGGACCTTTCACTTGGCCTTGTTGAACTTCCTGCGGTTTGCACGGGCCCACCTCTCAAGCCTGTCAAGGTCCCTCTGGATGGCATCCCTTCCCTCCAGCGGGTTGACCACAGCACACAGCTTTGTGTTGTCAGCAAACTTGCTGAGGGTGCGCTTGATCTCACTGTCAATGTGGCTGACAAAGACGTTAAATAGTGCTGGTCCCAATACCAACCCCTGAGGAATGCCAGTCATCACTGGTCTCCACTTGGACCATTGACCGCAACTCTCTGAGTGCTCGCATCCAGTCAATTCCTTACCCACCAAGTGGTCCATCCATCAAATCCATGTCTCTCCACTTTAGAGACAAGGATGTCATGTGGCACAGTGTCAAATGCTTTGCACATGTCCAGATAGATGACATCAGTTGCTCTTCCCTTGTCCACCAAAGCTGTAACCTTGTGGTAGAAGGCCACCAGATTTGTCAGGCACAATTTTCCCTTAGTGAAGCCATGTTGGCTGTCACCAATCACCTCCTTATTTGCCATGTGCCTGAACATAGTTTCCAGGAGGATCTGCTCCATGATGTTGTTGGGCACAGAGGTGAGACTGAGCGGCCTGTAGTTCCCTGGGTCTTCCTTTTTAAAAATGGAGATTACATTTCCCCTTTTTCAGTTCATTGGGAACTTTGCCAGACTGCCACAACTTCTCAAATATGATGGATAATGGCTTAACAACTTCATCCACCAGTGCCCTCTGGAGCCATGGAAACATCTCATCAGGTCCCATAGATTTGTGCATCTCCAGGTTCCTTAGATGGTCTCAAACCTGATTTTCTCCTACACTGGGTGGTTCTTCATTCTCCCAGTCCCTACCTTTGCTTTCTGTGATTTGGGCAGTGTGGCTAGAGCACTTGCCAGTGAAGACTGAGGTAAAAAAGTCATTGAGTACCTCAGCCTTCTCCATATCCTGGGTAACTAGGTCTCCCGTTTCCTTCTGGAGAGGGCCCCCATTTTCCCTAGTCTTCCTTTTATCACTGACATTCCTCTAGAAGCTTTTGTTGTTGCCCTTGACGTCCCTGGCCAGATTTAATTCTATCAGGACTTTAGCTTTCCTAACCTGATCCCTGGCTGCTCAGGCAGTTTCTCTGTATTTCTGCCAGGCTACTTGCCTTTGCTTTCACCCTCTGTAGGCTTCCTTTTGTGTTTGAGTTTGTCCAGGAGCTCCTTGTTCATCCGTACAGGCCTCCTGGTGTTTTTGCCTGATTTCCTCTTTCAGTTCTACTGTAGGAGAAGTGAGATTTACTCACTTTTGACTCTCCTCCTGTAAAGGTTTATTGTTCATTTCTTTATGACATACATTCCAGTGTGAGGTACATATATATTTTCTGTAGCAGTGTTGACCACTGGAAGATGTCTTGCTATTTGCAAGCATCATTTGAGAAGCTGTCTGTATCATTCCTGGTATTTGGGTTTAGTTTCCGAGGTTTTAAATGTGGAATCTCAGTATATCCTTAGGATGTGTTTTTCAATTACAGAAATACAGAGCTGGGAAGCACCTCAGGTGATCCCATAATTCATCCCCCAGCCCAAATAGCTGTAGTAGCAATGACTTTGTCATTCACGGCTGATGTTTGGCTGGACTGTTTTCAGAGACCTCGGTGATGAAGAGCCCACAAGCTCTGCAGGCACTTGCTCATCTATTTTGTTCTTCTCATTTTCCCTCCTGTTACAGCTTTTTCTGCTGTTGAATCTCCCTTGTTGTACTTCAAGCCTGTTACTTTTTGCTGTCTGCACTGTAAAGGAGCAGATAATGTTATCCCTTCTGCTGCACAACCACTTTTGATGTACTCTGGAGTACACAGATATAAGCCATTTTTTTCTGATATACACTATTTCTTCTTGAATCTTGTGATAAATGGTTTAAGGTCCAACAACATTACACTCGCTTCGACTTTCTGCTACAGATTTCGACAAATGGTGCACTTTCCTCTTCATCTCCTCTTATTTGTGTGCCTTTCTGGTCTTAAATCAGTTCCAATGAAATTTCCACTGGTTTATAACAATAGATGAATCTCTGGCTTCTCCGTATTTGCACCTCTGCTAGAAAAGGGGAAAATTTTACCCGGTAGATTGGCTGTGATATTATACACCAAAGTGCAGGATTCTGTTAAATACACTGGAAAACTCATCTCAGTAGTTGCCTCTCCTCCTTGTAGTGTTGCTGTTAAGTCCCATGGCTATTCAGCTGGTTTGAGAAGCAATTGGATATTTGACTTTTTTTACTGAACCCTTCAGATCTCATCTCTCTTGACTTTTGGGAGTGCAGCAGTGTTAATGTAGTTCTGTCTTTTTTGTGTGTCTGTAGTAGATTATCTGGCTTCAGGAGATGTCTGGCTGTATTCTGATGGCAAAAGTAATTTTAGGTTTCTCATCTCTCAGCCTTTCACCTTGTTCTTTAAGAACAACCAATCTTGCAGGCTGAAAACACGAATCTGTCAACAGCAGTCAATGGCTGCAGGAATGTATAGGGAACACTCATCCCCTTTGGCTTGGCTAACTTGGTGGTTTTCACTGCAAAATATTTGAACCAGGGTAGAGTTTGGCTGACAGTCCATTCTTCAGTCGGTGGGATATACTGGAGAGGCAGCTTTTGACAATTATGTGCCCTCCAGCTCTAGAGTTTGCACATGGGGGTCTGTTGTTGATGATGAGTTCTATTGAAAATGCTGACAGACAGACATCTCCTCCCTGACATGTTATATTCTCTGAGCTGGTGGCTTCTGTGTCATCTGACAACACAGCAGCTGGACCAAGGATGTCTTATACTAAGAGCTCACATTTCTGTAGCCTGAGGAAAATGAAAGGTTCTGTATTTGGGGCTGCTACAACTCACATTCTCAGTGGATCGTGTACAGAGTGAGATTTGTGCTACAGACCTGGCCAGGAGTCGCATACGCATCTCACCAAGTAATTAATGGCTCCTTGAGATGCCTTCCTTTTCTCATAGGACTAGTGTTATTTTATCCCAAGGCCTATCAAGAAATACCAGAACTATGCCATGTCCTTTGAGATGAGTCTTTCTGGATGTTCTACAAATTTATTCAGATTCTCCTACATCTTGTAGGTCTTACCCTATGCCAAAGCATACTGGGGCTCATCTTGATATTTGGTAGAGTCCTGGACTCCCTTAGTCTGGGACTCCCTTAGTCCTGGACTCCCTCTTTCAGTCCTTCAGCCTGTGGAACAAGGGACCACAGTACAATTACCTCAGGTAGGATGATTTCCAGCTTTAGAGGTCTGTTATCTTCAGAAGTTTTGGTTGATAGCTACTGGTCTTGAGATACAGTGAACCAACTATGTGTCTGCTCTTAAAAAAGGGCTGCAGTTGTATAGCAGCATGAGCTCTTAGGGCTTTTTTGTCTCCTTGAGGTTGGCAGAGCCTTCAGTGGTCCTTGGTGGCAGTTAGGACACAATGCATATGGAGGAACCTGGGTGAGAAAGTGGGTTTTTTTGGGAACACATCTGCCACTGCTGATGACTTCATAATGTACTGTTTGCAGTTGTTTTGATCCATTCAGAAATGCCTGGCACTTGAGAATATCTGCTATTGATCTTTACTGCTCCCTGAAAACAGAAGTGACTTGCAGGCTGTCATTAATTTTGGATCCGTAGAATACTGCGCCAACCTCTCCTGCTTCCAAATGCTCAGCAGTCATTCTCTTTAAATTGTGCCTGAACTAGGAATTTGAAAGATGGTATAACAATATGTTAAATGTCTCCAATCGTCTCTGTAAGTATGTCTAGACTGTGGTCTCCAGTGGAGTGGAAAGACACTTGAGATTGCTAAAAATGTATTAGCTCAGGTGCTTCACATATCTGGAGCAATCTAACTGTGGCACCGGAGCTCAGTCAGTGTCTCGAGATGTGCTAATTTTCAGGAGTCTGTGTTTTACTGCTTTTCATTTGAATGAACCCATTTAAAATGATTGGGTACGTCTGCGCTCTGCTGCATTTTGAAGTGCACGCCGACCTGCAAAGCACAGCTGACTGTGACCCACTGAGAGTAACTGCCAGCATTCCCTGAAATGGCTGTAGTCTCCGAAACATGTCAAGATTCAGCCCTTTTTTTGAGTCTCCAAAAACTTAATCAGCAAAGTTTACCTGCAGAGGAGACAAGTAAATGACTCTGAGAAATAGTCATGGGGTTCAGAGTAGAAAGGACTTCATATTTTGACTGCTTTATGACCTGGTTATAAGAAGAAGGGTTTTTTTCCTTTATCTTGCCATGAGCACAGAGCACCATGATGACACACCTCCCCCTCCTGCTACCCTCCCCTCCACATCTCTCCCATCCAGGTGGGAGTTGGGAAGAAAGAAGGAACCTTCCATGACAGATGTGCATGATGCTGTAGGAGGTCCTGCTATGCAGTGACCACAGATATGGGAGGGAAGGTGCAGGAGCAGCTTTGCAGCACAGTAGCTCGCTTGCAATGCAGTGGGACAACATGCTGCTTTCTATATTTCACTCCCCTCTTTTTTTCTGATATCCTTGCCCTGTGGGGCTGCAGCCATCGCCACTTTCAGACCTCACACCAGGGTGTCAGCCTGCAGCAAAGATCTTGGCTAGGAAAAAGGCGATATTTCTTACACCTAAAGCTGCTCTGTGTGCCTCTCCTCTGCTTCCCATTTAAGATGTCCCCTTGTTTTGGAGGTAGGGTACGTAGATGGAGGCAAGGAGTGTTGCACTGAGGTGTGGTGGGCAGAGAGCCTCCCTCAGAGAAATCCAGACCTCTGAATCACTCCATTTCTCTTCTTGACAGTCGGGGACGTGATTAACTAATTTGGTCTTGTTCATTTTTAATTACCACAGATCTCACTCAGATCTCCTCATGAGCCTGATAGCAGGAAGGGAATTTAGCTGATAAGCATCACTGCCATCAGGGCAGTTGCTTGGCTTTTTAAATGGAAAATAATTGTGGCAGTCAATGGGAGCAGTTTGCTTTGGGGGCTAAGCCCTCGCCTGCACCCCCTTATGGCTGGTGTCTCTGAAACCCCTTGGGGCTGTCTGTCTAATGGGGACCTTTTGGGCCTGGCAGTGGGAGCAGGACTTGGCATCGTGTTCCCACTGACACTGTGCTGCAGTCTGTTTCGGTGGCCGTGGTCAGGCTTTTCTGCCAGCCTGACCATATGCTGCATGTTTTACACTCAAATTGAAAGTCTGAGTTTGGAGCCTTCCTTCCTTCCATGTCTCCTTTCCTTCCTCTATTCTTTGTCTCCTTTCACTCAAGTACAACCCAAATATCTGGTTCATAGTGTGCCCTTGCTGTGCCCAGGAGCACTGATATGCTCCTCTCAGCAGAGCTTGTGACCAAAAAGGGCTTAAAGGGTTCACATTCTGACCTCAAACTCTTTTTTAATATTAACTCTCAGATTCCACAGGACATGAGGTATTTTTTTGCCATCCTAAACAAGAATAGGTTGCACCTTATCTCATAAATATCTTAATTTTAGTGGCTTTATGTCCATAATAAAGAAACTATAGTGTGAATAAGAGAGCAATTTCAAAAGGAGTTGCTGTGGAGTTATTAATGGCTCTGCTTAGCAAACTCCACCTTCACCTGGTGCCACCAAGGCGGGAGCAACTTCTTTGAAATCAGAAATCAGTTTTGAGGTGAGGCATGGGAGCCGGTGCCCAATGGTAAGCACATGAAAAGCTCCACTGACTTCAGAAAACAGACTGTCCTTAATTACAATGGACTTCACTGGGGCCTGAGAGCAAAATTTGTCCTGATTTATTGCTACTGAGCGGTGTTTGTTGAGTTTATTCTAACTTGTGTAATCTGCTCCTAGGATACCACAGGAGGAGATACGGATCTTCCTGCTAATCGCAGTGTGCTTTAGACACAATTAGGGCAAATGACCTTTTTAAGGCTTGTAGGTTTTATAACACTTCAAGGCAATTTAAGTGATCTGCAGGAGTTTTAACATTCTGCTTTCATAACAGAAAACTTAAATAGAAGGTTTTGAGTTTGATGTTCTCTTGGTCTCTAGTAGGCTTGGGTGAAACAAGCAGGTAAGAAGTCGGTCTGCTCCTAACTCCCTGGAATTCATCTGCAAATTTTATGACATACAGTATATGCACATACGTATTTGTGTAGATGGATAATTTAAAATGAATTATATACATCTGGCAAAACCTGTGTGCTTGTGTTACTGCCCTCTGACATAAAGTTTACATCTATTCATTGTCAAACAGATTTATATTCAGGCAAATTCTGTGTAGTCTTTGTGTTAAAGAATTGGTTCTTCTGGAGCTTTACTTAGAATTTTGAAATTTGGCTGGTGGAGACTTGAAAATAGCAATTATAAGTTTTAGTAGTTTCTTTAATGTTTACATTATTGCACATATGGATGTGAATGTACATACATACATAATCCCATGAGAATGGTGCTGTTTATTACACAGTCACATTTATTTATGTTATCTCAAAATAGTTTGTTATGTAATAAAAAAAAGTTATTATCACCACAGTGTCGTTGTCTTCATATATGAATGCATTTAAGAACTACTTTTCATAGGCGTTAAATAAGTCCAGAGTTATGGCGTCTTGAAGCAAACTCATGAATCCTAACAAATCATCAGGGAGGTTTTTTTTCCTTTTTTAGTTGACATTCCTGAAGATTATTTTCTGGTCTCATTAATGGGCTTTGAAATTACTCGGATTTCTTTGTTTCAACTGAAGAGAGGAAATATGGTGACATCAACGTAGCTCTGAGGACTAGGCATGTATCCATTCTCATTTTTTTCTCATGGCTTAAACACACTGGATTTTGTCTTCATCAAACTTGCACTAATATTTTTTTCATTTTTTATGTCATTCAGACATTGTTTCTTTGGGTATTCACCTTGGAAGAAACAATGAGGTCAAGCTATTAATGGCTGCTGGTGTTTAACCATGTCATTTAGATCTGACATATGCACATAGATATACTTACATAAGGTGACAGATGCTGTTGTGTATCTGGAGCTGTAGGAAAGTACTATTTTGAGACAATTTCAAAAAAATGTATGCAGAAGATCTCTCCTTTCATTCCTCCACCCTTCAGATTGCTTGAATGGTATATGCTGATCTCCTCCCTCATTTTGACCAACACCTTCCCTTCTCCCCTCTCTTCTGTACATTTGTATGGCTCCCATGAAGCTGCCTGTCAACATATAAAAGTCACATATGGAAGGTTGCTCTCTCAAACCTAAGTGCCAAAAAAGTGGATTCTTAGTGGGCATGAAATCCAGGGAATCTGGGAATTTCTCAACATGCTATAGGTTTGGGCCTTGACCTGTCATGTATTACCTAGCAATTAAGGATGTCTGGTATAGAAAAATACAATATAACGCTGTCTCTGGAGCCACCTCTGACGTGAACAGCAAGGTGTGCAAGAAGTAGATTTCAAAGTCATGATCTTTATAGGGGCACTATAAGGTGTGTATTGCCTGCAGGACTGGGCAACTCAGTTTTACCGGAGTCCCTTTTGTATCCCTAGGAAAGTTTTTATGTCTGTTCTGAAAGGAAAAGCTTTCCCACTGGGGAGGTGGCTAGCACACAGCAGCAGAGGCTGCTCTGAGGAACACTGTGAAGCTGAGGAATTAATGCAAAGCTGTCATGAAACAAAGACGTTTAGGCAGCAGTGGTGTGCATGGCACAGTTTGGGAGCTGCTACTAAAAGGCTGTGATTTAGCAAAGCACTCAGGCGGATGTTTATTCCTGTTCCTTTTAGAGCATCCCTGCTAATGCGTGTTCCTAACTCAAGTCAGGTAGGTGAGTCCAGTTGATGGCTTTAGATTTCTCATCTGGACTGAGGCTAGATGCTACATTTTTCCATGGCATTTCCATCTGGATGTTTTCCTAATGTATATTGTTACCTTGAGAGATACCCCAGTTTTACAAGATTTTTTCCTCTGTGCATGAGCAATACACTGTCTTTGCAGAAAAAGTCCCATTGTTGGCTTTTTGAAGCCCACATTCTTTTAGGTAAATAGTTAAAAAAGCAGAAGAGTTTGCACTAAACCCACAGATTTTATTTCCTGGAGAAAGTTACCAGGAACTGCACGTAGATGTGTGTATTGGGACTTCTAAGAGGAAGGTTGGCCTTAGTGTCTTTTGATGATTTCTTCAATCTATTTGTGTACACGATGTAATTAAATAAGTTAAACACAGCTTCCTCTGAGTCACTGATTTCTTTTTCAACAGGAAAGCAGCCGGCAAGACCTTGAGAGTTGCTATGGCTTGGTAGAGGGATGAGAGGCAAGCATTGTGTGTGTGTGCATGTGTCCATGTGTGCAGAGGACGTCTCAAATGGCACGAGAAACCATTTGCACCAACTGCTTTGGTTTGGGAGCAATGAAGAAGGGCCTGATGGAGTCAGTGGGGCCTGGAGAGTTACTCACACACCTTGAGTGATGTTTCCTGCCATCTCCAGTGCTGAGCCACTAGGATGGTTGTAAACCTGGCAGCAAATGGGCTTGCTAGACTCTTGGTGATGACTGCCTTCCTCCACTCTATGCCACATTTTCATGAATTTATTGAGTATTCCCATTCCAAAACTACCCCTTTCAGTGTCCAAATGATGAAATAAAAGTGATAATAAAACTGTCCTGTGTGCCAGGCCAGCTGGGGAAAATGGTTCTGTTCCTGTCAGAGATGAACTGGAAAAAGTGTTGCTCTATTTTGTAATTTCTTGGATAAAAGGAAAAATTATTTTCTCTTAAGAAAAGGAAGTGTCTCTTTTACAGAAGGTACTCTTCCCCAAGTTACATCAGCTTTCAGTGTGATCACATTTCAAGCCTAAACAGCCTTGACAGACTTTTTTTCTTAAATTAAGATTCAGTCTGGTTCCTGGTAACACATTGGGATATAATGACTGAAGAAAATGAACATCAATTATTCACAGTCTATTGGAGAAGCCTCGTATAAATTATTCACGGAAGACATTCTGAAGCTGGCTGAGATTGTAGGAAACATTAATAATGAAGCAATGATTTCCTCTCATCCTTTGGCTTTCTTTTTTTTCTCCTCATCCCATATTTTGGTTGGTCCTTGGTTTCATGTTGTGTGGACCCTGATGTCCCAAGGAATCACTGAACAGATGCCTCTGTGTATTTGTCCTTGACCATATCTTCCCCTCCAGGTTTGTGGCATGTGTCTGCTGAACCCCGCAGCTGTTCAGAGGGACAACTGTGTGATGCTGCCATCCTCCTATGTCCTTTCTGAGCTACAGTTTTCATCTCTGGCCACGGGAGGCTGAGATAATTCAGCCCAGACTCAGCCTGCAGGAGATGGCAGCATCTCACCTGAATCCTAGGCAGTGGGGCTTTGGATGAACAACATAGGAATGGAGGGGGAAGAGATGGAAAGCCAGTGTTCAAGATTATTTTTCCTGTATATTTTCACTGCTTTGGGTAGAATTGCTCCATTGCTACCCTCCTTGTTATAATCTGGCAAAATCCAGTTCTGTATCCTTTTTTTTTTTTTTAAATTGTAATGTATTGAGAGCCAGGGAGACACAGAAGGATATACATGAATGTGCACATGCTCAGTGGCAACAGAATAAACAGAGGAGCTGAAATGGTTTTAGGTATCATAAGTAGGAAATGTCTGCAGAAAAATGTCTGCGTAGACGACTGATAGAGGTAGAAGTAGTGGGTCCAAGTGGTGTGGGATGGGAAGACAGCTGAGGGAAGGTGTAAGACTGAGTGGCCGGAGCTGCATAAAGGAGGAAAGCAATCGAATATATTATAGGTTTGGTGTTGGAGGATGCAGGGCATTGAGGCAGCTTTGATTACTCCTCTGGTAAAATCACAAATATTCTGATCCCTCTCACAGCGTGGCAATATCTGGGAGATATTCGACATGAGAAAACACTCCAGAAGGTTTCAGACCTCAGAAGTTGAGTAGTCATATACGTGTTAGGCTCTACTCTGTTAGTCCAGCTGTGTTCATGATAAGTGTGCCGTGACCTCCAGCATCAGAAAGTTAAGCAACATGAGATTTTTAGGGTCAGTTACTAGAAGAGAAATGTGCCAACTAACATTGATCCTAGTCCACCAAAATCACTGGGGAGCCCCATCAGTACTAAAAGGCAAAACGTGACCCTGGAGCCTTGCAGTCAAAGGGCAAATGAGGCAAGTTTGTTTATGGTCTGTTTTGTCCTCTGGGGAGCTGTTTCCATGTCTGCAAAGTGATTGAAAAGTGCTATCAGATCTGCAAAGTAATCTATAGCAAGCACTCCTTGGAAGTGGTTACACAGTGAGCAAGGCTCCTGCTTCAGGATGCCCCATGTGCCTGGGGTGTCCCAGGAGGGAGGTAAGATACCATTGCTCTCGACTTACAGAGTTTAAGAGGGGGGTTAATTAGATTCACTAGATTGACCACACAAGCCATTAAAATGCATATAACTAGGCTGATTCTGAGGCTGCTAACTCATACCTGGCATGAGCTTTTCTTCCATATGGTGTCCAGTTATGGTACGAAGCACTTGAGAGACAAAGGGTCCATCACATGCCATGACAGATTGTTCCAGCAATCAGTCATTCTTCCTATTAAAAATGTGTGCATTATTTCCAATTTGAATTTGTCTGGGTTCAGCTTCCAGGAGGTAGTTCTTAGGCAGTTCTCTGCTTGATTAAAGAGTCCAGTGGGATCCTGTGTTTTCTCCTCTTGGAGATGCTTATATATTAATCAAGTTGACCCTCAAATTTCTTTTGATAAACTAAATAGACTAAGCACTTCAGATCTCTCACTACAAGACATTACCCCTAATTTTAGAAGAATTTTAAGTCCTTTTGTTTTGCAATGACCTCTTAAAAATGCCAAATCACAACTGTATTCAGTATTAGAACAATCATCTTGCCTGTAACACATACATTTCGTCCTGCACATCTCTACCTCCACCTCCAAATAAATCCACAGATCTCATTAGTATCTTTTTACACGTCTTGACATTGGAAGCTCTTGATGAATGGTGGGACTACTACGACCCTCTGGCTTGCTGCTCTCCGGAATAAATTTCAGCCTTCGGCAGGCAGGGCCAGCACTGCTTGCCTTCAGCACCTTGTCTTTACCTTTGGTTCTGTTGAAACACACTGACTTCAAGTGGGCTTAGACTTGACAACAGTCTCTCACCCACCAATTTTAATACCATTCCTTTGCTATTTGCCTGCAGATCGGTGATAAGTATGTGAACAGCCATCAAACTCAGTCCCGGGGCAGGTAGAACTGCCCCCTTCCTCCCTGCTCAGTGATGGCTTCCCACCAGCAGCCCTCTCCGAGATCTGTTAGTCCATTTAAGATGTGCCGTACTGGTATTGCGTGGTACTACCTTCTTCATCAGAATGACATGCAAAACTAAGTTAACTGTATTAGAAACCCTAAGTCTATTACATCCACTCCGTCACCTTTATCAATGACTTGTAATCCTTTTAAAGAATGAAATGAGTTCTGTTTGGCAAGACTTATACAGTGGTTTTGGTGGGTATTAGTACTGCTGCTCTTGTTAATTTTTTATGAGGTGAATCCAGTGTCAGCTTTATTGCATTCTTGTATGAATGCGTGCGGCTGCCTGTGGCACTGTCTATCTAACAGTACTTTACAGTACCTTTTGTGACCAAGACTGGTCACCTGTACAAACCACAACATTTTTTTTTTCCTTCTGTATTTATTTTGAGAAAGCTACAGCAGCAAATCACCAATAACTACATTAGCTTCAGTGGAGCTACGGAAGGCACCGATATATCTGTCACCACAGTATGTCGTGCTGTTCCTAATTGTCTCTGAAAGGGTCTCCCAGTTTTAAAAAGGCCCATGATGGGGCAAGTCATGAAACCTCTTAAGGCATTTCACAGTTTTTTCACACAGAGAAAGATCAAATTCAGTCTTCACGATGTGTGTTGCTCAGTGTAAGTTGGTGTGTAGCACCCAAACTGACATTTGAAAGGTGTAATAGGAAAGTTTGCAGTCAGATGAGGAAGAGGGAATAGTCATGTCCAAACAAGATCAATAGCGTCGATTCTGGAAAAGATTTTCAGAATTGCCTACGTAATTTAACAGCCTTAGTTCTGTCTTCTGAGACAGGGTAGACGTATAAGTAGCTATTCAATAGAGATGTGGGTTGTTTTTTTTCTGAAGATTAAGTATCAAATGCTAAAACAAATGAGCTGTAGGGTTGGGGGCAGCTGGTTTTCACAAAGGCTGCCTCTAAGAAGGGAGACTAATTTTTCCTCTGGAGTCTGAAGCAAAAGGGAGGGGTTAGTGGAGGACAAATCAGAGCACACACCCAAAAATATGTGATTTAGACCCCTGAAACTTCACATCGCACCTTAACCTCCTATGTGGTGATGCTGTTCTTCCCATTGACAGCATCTTGTGTCACCCCCACAAACACAGCGGTGCTGCCATAATGTCAAATGTTTCTGTGCACAAGCGGTCGCTGGTCAGCGCTGGATCTGTGCTCAGCTACGTCTTGGCGAGATGGAGCAGCCACAAGCAAGGCAAAGTGCCAGTGCCCTGGGATGGATCATCTGTCTGTGCCCTGTCCCCACCCCGGGCAAGTGCCTCCTGGCCCATCGCAGGGAACATCTGCTCCGCAGGGTCCCTCTGGGCACGGCCACAACCTGCCCGTCTCCAGCTGGGACAGACTCCTGAATTGATGCTGTTTAGATTAAAGAGGGTTTAGCCTGGCTTTTGATCTCCCCTCTTGCTGGAAGAGCAAGTTGTGCAACGCTGAGAGAGGAGACCATCACCATGCTCGTCACACACCGTGTTTCCTCCCCATCCCCCTCCAGCCGCTCCCGACTGCCTGGAAAGAGACCAAACGATGCATCTGTTCCAATGTCGAAAGTGGTCCATGCTGCTATTAGCCATGTTCAGCCCCAAATTGAACCTGGCAAGCAGCTGGCATACTCAGAGCTAGTTTGTTTGCAGACTTATGTGTTTTGACGGGAAATACTTCTGCCTTTGAAATACAATTCTTAGAAAAGAGAACGAATGTAATTCCCCACTTAAATAAGAAAAAGGTTCATCTGTCTCCTGGAAGGTGAGCGATGGATGGCAGTGTCCTGCGTGGCAGCCTGCCTGATCTCTCATACCCTTTTTTTTCTCTAAAGTGATCGGGCTGCGAGGAGTTAAAATACATTAGTTTGGTTAAAGCAATAATCTCCACTCAGCCTCACTGCAATCGAAGAGGAGGCTCTGCTGCCTTCTGTGTCTTCATTATGGCAGCAAATAGCTCACAGTTAGTGACTCCTCATTTGAAATTCACAAATCTGGAACATGTGGTTAAGCAGCGCTCTCCATTTCTTGCTATTTAACTTTCTTTAAAAAAACGTTGAAACTGTTAAAGGATTTGAATATGTCATGAGAGAGCTTGCTTTTTTACTTCCCTTCCTGATGGCTTCTCTCTGCACCCTTCAAAAGAAAAAAATAAAGCAGGATTTATTAATAGTGCTAAGGCAGTGAGTCAGGACATCTTTACGTATTTAGGGTGGAAAGCTGTACAAGATGTGGTCTCAGTTCAGACACACGGAAGTGCTCGCTGCTTTTCTCCGGGTCTCTGAAGAAAGCTGTTTCCGACCCCAGCTGCAGGTACATCCTATGGTTTCAGCTGAGGTCGCAGAGTTAGCCAGACGGGATGTCGGCTGTACTGCTGTATCCCGTGCCACTGCCCAGGGAAAACCACTTGCCCCCACTGAGGGTGGAGTCAATCTTTCACAGTAACCCACTGAGGCAAGTTTTCCTTCTGTAACCCCACCCCAGCACCCGTCCCTGCTAGGCTCCTGCCCACCTTCTTTATTGGTCCACCACCAGTGAGCAATGGGGTTAGAAAAACAGATTCGTTGGCTTGAAGTCCACTGTTTCAAATTCAGAGTAGGCTGATGTGACCAAGAGGGAAAAATGACCCTTTGGCAGATCTTTCCATCAAAACGGACCTTTTATCTGCATTCCAGTGCTGCCCACCAAGGACAATCACACAAAGAAATGCTGTGGGAGCTGGCACAGAATTGGGATCCTGAAGTGCAGTTGTATTCAGATGGAAATTGGTGTTACGCAGCCATGACTTTATCGAAGTACTTACAGTCAAACAAGTTCTTCTGCAGTTAGATAACCATCAGCACATCTATGGAACCGCTTATGCTGGGACTTCAGCTGGCGTCAGTTGTTTTGGGCGGGCCAGTTTCACCGCTTTGGCTAGCAGTCTGGTCTCGTCCTACAGTTTCTCAGACTAGTGAGCTTATATGTCCCAAAATGAGTGTATGAAATGTCTCTCACTGCACAACGTGGCATGCGTGAAACAGTAAAAAAATTCCACCATTTCTTGGGATGCGAGTTGTGTGCATTGCTCTGAATCCCGCTTTGGCTAGACTGGCACGGTTAAGTTTAAAAATCTGCAAGCAACGTAGGAAATATTGTGTTCTGCAGAAAGCACTCATTTGTTTTCCATGCAGGATGTTCAGTCTTGGAGAGGACATGATACAGCATGGGGCTGGGGGAAAGCGGGATGGTTGAACATTGAAATGAGCATCTGGGCAGGAGTTACGATCCCGTCACAGACACGGGGCTCCATGGGCATACAGGACTTCAGCTGCTGCCCAAGTTTCCTCTAAATGATGGGAATATGCTTGCCTTAACAGATAGAGACTAGAACAAGGGACATATAGTTACTTGGAGTAAGTAATTTTGGAGACATCAGTAAAAAAAGCACTTTGTGAACTTTCCTTCTAAATTACACTTCCCCTAGTTACATATGTTTAAGTACTGTCTTTTCTGTGCTGGCAACCAGTGTTTATTTTCTCAGCATGCTAATATCAGCCCTGTCAAAGGTCCTTGTTTACAAGACACAGGCCCATTGGTGGTCTTTTAAAAGACCACCTGGTCTATCAGGCAAGATGTTCAAGGCTTTGTAGGCAGCCTGTGTGAGGAGAAATGTGGAGAGAGCCTTGGATTAGGTCTGCAACTTCTCAGCTGAGGTCTGTAGTGTTATATTACCGTCAGCGTGATGCTGTGCACTCTTCTTAGCTACCATATGCGGGGGGGGTGATAGAGTCTGCTCTGGCTTTCAGGTGCTGGTGATTTTAATTGAGTTCATGGTGTAACAGGTAGGTGAGCAAGGGTGAGAACTGTATTACAAATTCACAAATTGCTTTTGGACACGGTCTGTGGGTAGAGATTTCATTTCTAAAACCTTGTTTTGCCAATGGAGACAAACCACAAATCAGGAGCTATCCTCTGAGATTTGGTTTCAGTGCTGCTGTGTCGGTGAAAAAACACGCACTGGTGAATATCTCAGTTTTGCAGCCAATGTTGGTAGTTCAGCTGTTGTGTTCCTGGGACTGCGGCATTCCCGTTTGGTTTCCTTTAGTGTCAGTTCACTCTTAAAGTAAGTGGCAAAAAAATTAATGGAAATTAATTAGGGTTAATTTCCCCATTCATATGTTGGAAATGATTGTCTCCCCAGCTTTCTCCTGTGCCTCTGGTGAGTACCTGGAGATGAAGAACCAGGTGTGCAGCAAATGTGCAGAGGGGACCTACTCACTGGGCAGTGGGATCAAGTTTGATGAGTGGGATGAGCTGCCAGCAGGATTCTCCAACGTGGCGACTTTCATGGACACAGCGGTTGGCTCGGCTGAGAATAAAGCCGACAGCTGCAACAAGTAAGAAGTTCTGTTTGCATCTGGGTTACGCAGCCATGGTGAACCTGAGACAGCTCAGCAGCACAAAGCCAGCTTAATGACTCACCTAAGTTCTCCAGAGGATGACCAGCCCTATTAATGGCAAACAAGAGTGTCTGGAAAGCAAAATTTTTAGCCATCTCTTTGCTGTCATCATGGTCTCCTCAGGCTCATCAGCAGCTAATGAGTCAAGACCAGCCTGGAGCTACTCCTATTTGTAACTGGAAAGCTCCAGGGTCATGGTGTAGTAAATGTGGCTAAAAGGTACTTTCACGGCCTATTTAGAGACCCATGGTGGTCACAGAAGGTTGTTTCTGACCATAATTGTAAGTATGTTGGACCTATGGATAATGAACCTTTCCTATGTAGGCTGAGTCCTAAATTTCTAGTACCTTATCTTTTTCCATGCACAGTTTTAATGAAAAATATTATATTTACATGAAAAATAAATTGGAATCTAGAAATAAATTTATAAATTCACTGCAGTTGTTAACTATTGTGGGATGCTGGGTTCTTTATTAAGTAACATGTGTTTGTATAGTAGTGTAAGAAAAGTCTTCTCAGTGTCTGTGCTCTCAGCTGAGGCTTGTTTTGTTTATGTTCATCAGCTCTTCGTGGACACCTCGAGGGAATTACATAGAGTCGAATAGGGATGATTGTACAGTTTCTCTCATCTATGCTGTGCACCTGAAGAAATCCGGTTCTGTCTTCTTCGAATACCAGTATATTGACAACAACATCTTCTTTGAATTTTTTGTAAGGCCTTTTATATGATGAATCCACACTTATATTGTAAGAATCCAGTCCTGATAAAGACTATCAGAAACAGCTTTTTCCTCCCTTTACAGTCCCCATATGTCCGTAGCTTGCTGCTGCTGAACATGATTAAAAAAAAATAAAAATATTTTTTTTCTTCTACTTATGCTGCCTTTTGGGAATGAATTTCAGTTTCAAAACTCAAGTTAAGCTGATCCTATCTACCATGCGCTGGGATTTTTCCATGAGGGGTCATCACTGCCCCTGTTAGTCCAGCCTTGTACAAAGCCACTGTTGGTGGTAGGTGCTTCAGTTTGGGGGTGGTTGACTTGAGATACCTTTGAGGCGACTTAATGTTTAAAAAGACTTCTTCCAAGGTAGGCATCCAGGACCTGAGGTGGTCCAAGGCATTAGTAGGTGGAAACCTTAGTTTTAGTTTTAGGTTAATTTGGGCCATAGCAATTGAGATGAAAAGAAGAGCAGCAGAAGAGACAAAAGAGTGGTCCTTAAAATAAAGCCAGAAACAACAGTTCTCCATAGAGATTTAGGAGTAAAAATTCAGATAGTTTTCAGCAGGAGTTAAGCTCTGAGGATGTGTCTACACTGTGAAATGGAGGGGCTGGAGGTCATTAGCTGTGAAATGGGAGCAGCCTGGCTGGGCTTACACTATGCTGTACCCAAGTTACTAAACCAACCTGATCAGCAGGGACCTGAATGGGGAGGACAGCCCTGCTCTGTCCATGTGGATGGACTGGTTGGGGTCCAGGGAGCCAGTGGATTCCCAGCACTAGGCTCCGCATTGAGGTGCAGATGCCCCACATCAGTGAGATGCTTGGAAGTTTCCACCAAAAGCTGCATTGTTTGCCCTGGCATGGTGAACCTGCCATTTGGGACAGAAAAAAAACTTAATGGGAGGGAAGCTCAGAGCAGAAGATGACTCGAAATTTTCAGTCTCCTCTGTTACTGCCTCTCTCCCTGTCTGGTGAGCTCTGCTTTTCATTTACAAAAAACACAGCTCACGGTATCTCACAGGAGTGCAAAGCCTTAGCTGGTGTTGGATAATATTTTTTGAAGCTTGGAGAAAAGTGCAAAGAATCCTTATCCTTAGTAAAGGTGGGAAAGGAAGACAAAAATAAGCTGCTGGAAGCACCCTCTTGCTGCTACATCAATGCAATCTATTGTGCATTATTTAGCATTTCAGTTTTATATTAGACTATCCTGCCTTCTTCATGGAGAGAATGCAGCAAATATGATTTCTGCTGTCATATGAATGTACCAGGATTATGAATCCTAGCTCCAATTGCTTGACTGACTGACTGATCTGCTCCTGCAATGGAGCAAATATATTGTTTCTCTGAGCACTGGCTTTGAAAATGGCTTTTTGATTATTACTTTTATCCGTATCCCACTCATGCACCTCCTTAAATTTATCATTCCCTGTTCAAGAAGCAGTGAGTGGTGCAGTCCTTTATAGAAATGCCCGTGTAAATAATTCCTAGTCGGTCCCAGTATTTCCGGGAAACCATATTTAACACTCCTCTAAAAGTAATTTTTTTTTCTCCAGCATGTCTTTGTGATTAAATATATTTAACAATGACAGTTTAGCTCTGGATAGTGGCATTTCAGTGGCAGTGGCTTGCAGGTTGCCAGGAAATAGTGAAGTTTTGGGGCTTGCCAGGCACAGGTGGCTGCACTGCCAGTCTGAGGGTAAGTGAGGAGATGCCCTCAAGTGTGGGAAGCAAGTGTAGATGCTTCTTGGTAGATACCCAGTGCTTCTGCAGCCTGCCCTTCCCAGGCTCCTTTTACTTATTGGAGCCCTTTATACCTTGTGAGAATAGACTACATATTCTTATCTCCATTTTGTAGATGGGAGCTGGGGCACAAAGATGCTGTAGCTCAGATTGTGCAAGATAATCAGGGATCTACCTTCTGCTTAGATGCTTATTCTCATGTCTTTTCCCCAGTGCTGTTGATCTAGGTGGGAATTAAGTGCACAGATGCTTTGGAGGATGTGAGGTTATGCAACTTATTTCAGACTTGACATGGAGCAAATTTGAGGAGGAGGCTTGACCCCAGGTCTTCTGAAAGTGTAGAATTGGCCTTTCTCCCTGGTGGAATAAAAGCTGAGTAATTGAACTCACACCTCAAAGGGACTTGATACTTTTTCTTCAGAGAAGACAGTTATGAGAAGTAAGAAGTGGACCACTGTGAGGCCAGACACCAAACCCTGCTGCAAGGAAAGGCTGCTGAGCTGTGCTGGACCTGGGCGAGGGACAATCAACCTCACACCTCTGCCAGGGCAGACTCCATGGCATGTTGCCTTTCCCTTCATAACGTCACTCTCATCCGTAGCGAGGGATGCCAAAGACATAGCAGATATTGGGTGCAGAAAAACAGTTTGTTTTCTAGCTTAGGCCTGTCCACTTCTACCTCCCTTTTGACTTAGAAGCCCATGGCCTCTGGATTTTGGAGAATTGGGTCTTGGTGGGATCAGGAGAAGGAGGAGGCAGCCAAGACAAGATGCTTAGCATCCGAGTCTGACCAGAGAGGACAAGGCTGAGATCTTCCCCTCCTACTCTCTTTTTCCATCTGCATCAGAGGTGGTCATTGGAGGCACTGTTAAGCTGCTAGCAGGTTTTGAAAGTTGGTGTTTTTTGCCACAAATAACGCAACTGCTCTCCTAAATATGTAGACAACAGGAACAAAGCTGAGTCTTACCATTCCCTGCCAGCAGTGATTATGTTGACAGAGAGATGCATCTGATTGTGGTCACTGATCTTGTGTTTTCAATTAACAGATACAAAATGACCAGTGCAAAGAGATGGAGTCCACTGCAGACAAGTGGGTGAAGCTAACAGACAACGGGGAATGGGGCTCTCATTCTGTGAGTGTGCAAAAAATTCCTTCATGAAGCTTTTTTCCCATTTATAAATGTCTGTGATTTCCTCTGAGGAGAGAGCAAATAAGGGCCAGATCCTGTGAATGCATCTGAAGCAGCACAGCTTTCCTAGTACTGTGGGCAAAGCCATCGAGATCTCTGAGGGGCTGATCACAAAGCAAATAATATAGATGCAAGACTTTGTATTGATTTCCCTGGGCTTTGAATCAAGTGCTTTATGAGGTTAAATAGATTTATGCAAATCCACATGCCACAGTCACTCTGCATGATTGTAATTGAAATCTTCCACAACAGTTGTTTGTTCATGAGAACACAAGATTATTCCCTGTTGCTCAGCAGAGCGGCGGGAGCGGTGTGTGTATGTGGAGGCAGGCAGGATGTGCATTTTATTCTCAAGAGTGTGCAGAAGAGCTGGACTGCACCCAGCTTGTGCTCTGTGGTGACTGACCTGGGTGCAAAGCAAGCTGGCAGCACCAGGGTGGCTCCTGCACTACTGATACGAGCACGTCCACGTTGGGAGCAGCAGCCCTTTGGCTGGCCTGTGACTCAGCTGGCCGAGTTTGCTCGGCGCACAGATCATGTGTAAACGAACTCATTAGCTCATGGTGATGCCTGGCTTCCACTGTACTGTCATACTCTAATTCCCAGAGCCATTCCAGCAAAGGCCAGCTCTGCTTGGCAGTGCCTGTTAGCTCAGGTGCAAGCCCAGTGCGAGTCACAGCAGGAGGCAGGACAACTGGGTGAGGAGCGGTGAGTGGCACGGGCTGAGCGGTGGATCCGAGGCCAGGGCATCTACTTGGGTGAGCTGGGAGACGTAGACAGTGTCTGCACAGGAGATGATGGCATCTGGGATGTGCAGCTGTCTCCACTGACTATGAAGGTTGCTTGGATGCCTGGCTGAAATGTAGACACCTGAGCTGGGCGAGATGACTGTTCTGGCTCTCCCTGAGGCTTTTATCTGCACTGCAAATCTGTCATGCTGGTTCCTCTAAGCCCAGTTTTCCAGTTGCTGCAGCCTCTGCTTTCAGCATGCTAGCCCTGCTGCATCGGAGCTGATGTTTGGTATCTCTACACCACACAACATGATGTTTAGTTCAATAAGGTCCAGTTTGGCTGTTACCTGGGGTAACCCAGCCCTCCTCTGTCCCTCTGTTTGGGGAGTGGGAGATACAATATACCATATTTCCACTTTGCTGAATTTTTGGACTCTTTATCCGGGGTGAACAAAAGCTATCTTCCTGCCAGGTCTGTACCACACTGCTCTAAATCTCATTATCCAGGACCCTTATGCTGGTAGAGTTTATCCCTCTTCTTGTGTGAAAATACAACACCTTCAGGCCAGTATCACTGTGTTGGCAGTAGTCATATTGTACTGGGCTGGTAGATATGGTACAGCTTTGCAGGCAAGGCAGGGTCTTGGTAGACCTGCTGCTTTTAGAGCGTAGAGTGATACTGTAGTTACACTGGTGAGCTGAAGGCAGCAGGCACCGGCACTGCTGCTGAAAGAAGTGGTCCTGCCTTCTTCCTTCCCGTTATCCCATCCATGGTGCCACCAACCCACCACCCTTCCTGTGCCAGCACAGGAGTCGTGCAGCCACTTGCTGAAACGTGCCGTGAAGACAAGTAGGTCAAAGCAGTTGGAAACTGGGTTGTTTTCTGCATCTAATTCGCTGTTCGGGGTCAGAAATGAGCAGGAGGGATGGGACTGCTGCTGGGGACATTCATGGTTTGTGCCTGGCTTACTGACCATGAGGCTGTAGTGCTGGATGCAGGCAGACCTAGATTTTTAAAGCCTATAAGCAAAATTCACTTGTGAGCCTGGATTTTTGAGCTCTGGGTTATGCTTGGGTTTCTTTATGAGCATGTACTTCAAGGCTTTGAAACAAACTGATCAACTATGCCTGAACATAGAGCTAGAGATAAAGAGCTCCTGAGTGCCAGGGGCAGCTGGATAAAGGCAGGAACAGCTTTTTCCCAGTTCTGCTTACAACAAGGTCAGAAACATCTCTTGGTGTTTTTCCATAAAACTGGGGTGTTGAGGAGCTTTTTTACAAAGCAGACTTTGGCACTCCTCAGAGATGTCTGTGCATCTGCCCAGCTGTCACCCTGTTGCTTCTGACTCACTAAGCAGCTCAGGAAAAGCCAGGATTGCTGCTAGGATGCAAGAAATCTGAGTAATGGAAGTAAGAAATAAAACAATTTCTTGGTGAGGGGATGCCTGAAACTGTCATATGTATTGTTGCAGGTAACTTTGAAATCAGGTAGCAATATATTATACTGGAGAACAACAGGAATTCTCATGGGATCCAAAGTAGTAAAACCGGTTCTGGTGAAAAACATCACAATTGAAGGTAAGTGATATTTACCTTTTAGGTCTTATCTCACTCCTTCATCAGTGCTTGCCAAGTGCCATTTCTACTGTTGTGTCACTGAAGTGGCTTTTTTTAGACCCCTTGTGCTCTGAATCCTCCTTTGAAGTGTAGAAACGGGAGAGCAAAACTTCACACTGTCAGGGAAAGGTTGAAAAATTAATTTATCTGGTAAATGATGCCGTCTACTGGAGAAGACTGGCTTAGCAAATAGAGAGAAAAAGGAATAAACAGGTTTTCTGTAATGTAGAAATAGAAAGACCATGTTTATTGCTAAGCCTCTCAACAGTGATAAATAGATATATATATATATATCATACCAGAGACAGTTAAATGACTATTTAAGTAATTTAAGTAATCTGGGGTTGCTCTTTTGGTCCTGTTCTAAGTGTAATCAAACTTGAAGCATCATATAAGGTTCTTACACGGGTCAGACTTGCATTGAGGAGCACAGATTAAAAACCTAAACTAAGAGTCATTAAAGCCAAAGTGTCTACAGTGAGTGGTGAAAGTCTGTGATTTTTAAGCTGTGTTATCCGGCTGGCTTGCTTACCCCATAAGCAGATAGGCAGTAGTTATGGAGCATACCCCTCTGTATTTCAGTGCTTTACCTGTCATTTATCTTGCAGGAGTTGCATATACGTCTGAATGCTTCGCATGCAAGCCTGGTACATTCAGTGACAAACCAGGTTCATCTGGCTGCCAGGTGTGTCCAAGAAATACTTATTCTGAAAAAGGAGCTAAAGAGTGCACCGAGTGTAAAGAAGAAACGTATTATGCAGGTACATAAATCAAATGGGCTAAGCAAAACCGGGAGAGTCTGAGTACGTAAGGTCATAAGCTGTTTCTGTGCACAGATGTGAGAATGGTTTTATCCAGCAATGAAGTTTAGTCTCCAGTTGATATGGAAGGGGGAAATGAAAATGGGCCTTCCCAAAAGCTGCAGAGGTCATATATATATATACACGTATAATGGGCCACAGTCGATCTTGGCTAAGGTCAGCTATGCTAACGTGAAGAGATGCAGAGCTTTATGACCTCGAAGGGAACAGTGCTTCTGAAGGATAATAACAGTCGTGCTGTGCCCTCTCGTGGTAATTTGTGTTACCGGCTCATGGTGACCTAAACTGGCTTCATCCCTGCCTTCAGACTCACCATGTTTCAAGGAATCTCCTTTCCAAATCCTCTCCTGGCCCATCCCTGCCTCCTCTGTGGTTGCAAGATGTGGTGATCTAGTTGCAAACCCTACTCCCCAAAGTCTTCTGCATTCCCGGCTGTGTTTAGCTGGTGATCATCAAATAACACGGGCAAAATACATTCTTAATGGTCAAAATGTCTTCAGTTTTCTTCCTTGTAACTGTTCTATAAGAAAGTTTTTGAAGAATCAGTTATCAGCCGTAACATCTGCTATTACAGATTATGGCAAATGCTTGGGAACCTGTGCCTGTGCTTATGATGGGAATTGGAATTTTGCGAAAATATCTGGGGAGAGGAAAAATAGGGGTAATGTTGTAAGGAAGTTGCTAATGACTTAGAGTGTTTTTGTTCCTTATCAAGTGAGACCATATTTCCATGCTTGGCAAACTACACAAATTACTGCTTGAAGCTGAAGGGGTGGGGTGAGGGTTTGAGTGACTCCCTGGTTATAGTGAATCACTGAATTTCAGTGTGACACTACAATCATAGCTGGTATTCTCCCTGTTCCTCCCCTTCAGTTCAGGGGAACGTTCATGTAGACTCCATTAAGAGTTTGATTTTTCATTCTCATTTTGTATTTCTCTGTTGACTCACTTTACTCTCCAGATTTTAAGCTCATTACGGTTGTTTCCAGAGACCATTTGATAGTTTAATATTGTGTTCCTCACCCTTTCTTTTTAGATGAGGGATCCAGTGCGTGTATAGAGCGTCCTCCATGCACAAACAAAGACTTTTTCCAGATCCATACCCCATGTGATAAGGAAGGAAAAGTAAGTAGAAGGCATGATATTATTTTTAACCTCATTGAGCTTGCTGTGATCTCTTGATTTGAAAACAAGGTAGGGATTCTAAGAATAACTTTCCTGATTTTGCTTCCAGAATTGAATCTTTCTGAGGCTTTGGCCTTGTCCTTTAGCTACTTTCTCTCCAACATTTATCCATCTGTAAGAATCTGCTTGTCTTGGGTCTGCTTAAGGGATCCGTCCTGAAATGCTAAGCTCCTTGCACTTGTGATTAGTCTGACTGGGTCACTGGTGCTACCTCCATGCTCATAAAAAAGCAGGGTTCGAGCACAGGCTGAATTACTGTCCCAGAACAGACACAGCTGTTTAGTTGTTAGTAATCTTTCCTGGCACACTTTTACCTTATGCCAACTTACCCTGTGCCAAAAATGCCCCAGCATGATTCAGGTGCTTCCGTGGCACAGGAGCATCGGACATGACCATAGATATTTCAGGTGGAAGAGTGTTTGGCTGCATAGGTGTGATGTGTATCATGTCCTTTGATTTTAGTGTCAAAGAAGAGTCGATGATCTGTTTGAATAGTGCTATATACGTTTCCTGTTCATGTGCAGCAGCACAACTTAGCTGCTAATAATGTGCTTGACTCATGGGATGCCTTGAAATACCTGGACTCTAAGTAGACTGTTCTACCCAGAGGTCTGAGTCTCTCACAGGGGGACCTGCTGGTGGAGCAGCCTGGCTTTGGAGCTCTCCTGCCCTTTGTCGCAGCAGTCACATGGGGATTTTGGTGGGATTTGGAGAAGGAACTCCTATTTACTGGGATATGGAGCCCACAGAGGTGTGGACATATGGTCAGGCCTCTTTTGTCTCTTTTCTTCCCTTTCCCATCTCTATTAGATCCGTATGGGATGGCAAGTAGTCAAAATCCATAGCACTTGTAGGTTGCTGACCTAATATTTGCTGGCAGGATGTAGTATTTTGGAGTCTCCTGGTCAGCCAGTTCCAAAATGCAGCTGAGAGTTCATATGCTTTAATAACGGAGCATCAGTGAGTTTAGCCCCAGAGCTAGCACACTCTGCAACCTGGTCTTGACTCATTGATTCTTGCTTTATTAAATTCCTGTAATGACTCAAGGAATTAGCAGCAGTGTTCACTGCTACACCCCAGGTACTGCTTTAATCGCAGCCTCCTGCGGATTACCCTGTCACTGCTCTCTGCAGTTCAAGGGTCCCTGGCACTGAATAAGCTCCCATCGTTGACCCTCATCCTGCCTCCTCAATGGCCTTTTCTTGCACTGATGGACGTCATCAGAATACAAAGTGGGTCTTTCTGCAGTCCCCCTTCATCCTCCAGTTGCAACAAGAACATGTGTCATAGATGCACAGATACTGGCTGGGTTTCCAGGACTGCTTTCACCACTTAGTGCTCTGCATCTCTGGAAATCAGTCCAGGTTTGCTGCTCTCCCCAGCCATCTGTCCATGTGATGCAGTCCAGTGAGAGGGCCTGACTCTGCAGCCCATCTTCAGGTAGATAGTGGCTGTAGAGCACCAGCCTAAAGGCCTATTGATCCATGGATTACTAAAACCAGCCAGGTTTTTCACTGAACATTAAATTGTTGTCTCTCTCCTGCTGTCCCCACTCCATGTGTTTAAAAGGCCTCAGGAGATTTAGGCACTTGACTCCTATTGACTTTTCACCTATCTCCTGCTTTAAAAGTCCCAGGCTGATTGCATCAGCCCTAGTCTTAGAAACCCTCGCCTGCGTGGCTGTGGGCACTCCCTGACCCCTTTCTGCTCGGATGCAGCCTGATTACTTTGGTGTGTACAATGTGTCTGGGCTCTGGGCAACCACACAGGTACTTTACCAGCTTCTGATCCTTTTTATTTTAAATGCTGTGCACCCTGATGCTGCTGAAGCTTTTCTGGAGCAATACTCTAGAAAATCCTGCGAGTGTTTGGGAGCAGCAAGGGCAAACTGGTCCGTAAGGGACAGGGAGCCGGGAGCCAAGTGTGACAGCAAGGCAAGCAGAGGCAGATGCAGGAGCAGTCCCACAGTGCCTGAGCAAAGCAGGCAAAGCAGACCCAGTGTCAGCGGTCAGATTCAGCCAAAGTTGACAGACAAGTCCATAGTCACAAGGCAGGACCGATGCCAAGCCAGGACATCAAGTCTCTGAGTCGGTCAGGTTGTGAATCAACACGACCTGGCACAGGCATGGCTGCAACACAGCTCAGGCAGGGACAAAGGGCGAGAACCTCAGCTTAATTGCATCTCCCAGGAGCTGAGGCCTGAGCCTGCACTGAGGCTTCTTTCAGATTTTTTTTTTCTCAAATAAATAGGTTCAAAGTGGGTCAATACTTTTTGAACAGCTCTGTGTTATCAGAGGGCTACCCTTGAGCGCAAGCAGCTCAACACCTGGGATGGCAGGGGCATGTGCTCAGGGCCCTGAACCAAATTCATCAGGCGAAACCTCCCATGTCAACCTCTGTACCCATGCTTCTGACCTCAGGGATCCCTGATTGCACTTCTGGGATCAAAGGGTGGAAATACCTGGAGGGAGAGTTCTGGCCAAGTTAAAGTCTTGCCAGTGAGGTTTCTCAGCCCTTGAAGTCAGCTAACTTTTGTCTTGAGATACTAAAGCCTTTCAGGGATAGACTGAAAGTCAGATGACATTTGAAACCCATCCCCACAGGTGATGCATCTCACCTAAGCCTTTTCCTGAAGTCCGAAAACTTGTGTCTTGTCAAAGAGAGGTGATGGCAGAGAGGTGATACCATTGTATGTGGTAACACCAAGGATTGCCTCATGTTAGTGTTCATAGACTGCTCCTTATGTAATGTGGAGGGACTGGAGAGGGATTGGGAGAGTTTATGTGTAGTTTTGGCATTTGCTCATTTGGTGAAGATGGCTAGAGAGAAATTGAGGACTTTGCAAAAACAGGCCAGTATGGAGAAAATGCAGAACTTGTGATGTTCTCTGCTAACAGGTGCCTTTCTGATAAAGAGATTTTATAATTGTCCTTATAATTTTGGGTTAGTATGGTTAAAATGCAGAGATTGATTATGCAGGTAGAATTATTTATCTGATGTTCCTCAGAAACATTTTCATGGGAAAATCCACTAGATAAACAGGAATGAACAGTAGAAATAGTTTCAAGCATCACATTTTTGCTTTGCTCTTAAGGCCTGAAATCTTGGAATCACTTGTGAACCCAGTCACTTCTGTATCCCTTCTCTGCCCTTCCTTTTATTGTCCTGGATATGCAACATCTGGTTTTAGCCTAGAACATTAGGAATACCCTAATTTCATTTACAAGGGGGACCTTGATTGGTACATCTAGTCCTAAAGCATCCTAACACGCCATGTGAGCTCAGTGTCTTCTCCTTCCAGACTCAGATCATGTACAAATGGATCGAACCCAAGATCTGCAGAGAGGATCTCCCTGATGCATTGGCCCTACCTCCTTCTGGAGAGAGGAAGGATTGTCCACCCTGCAATCCTGGCTTTTACAACAATGTCTCGTCTTCCTGTACTCCTTGCCCACCGGGCACATTTTCGGATGGGACACAGGGTAGGAGTCCACAAAAAAATTGCTTGTGTTCCCAAAAGCAGTTGTTTGCTCCTGTGTGACTTAGCTTAATGACACATCATCTTAAGCCAGAGTTCACTTTGCATAAAATACTTATTAAATAACATTGGAGATGGAGTTGGATATTTGTTTTCTCTCTAAAGTCCTTTCTTATCAGGGATTGCTGCTTTAAGTTGACCTGCTGTGTAGTGGATACGTTTCTTGATATGAACATCCTGAGGGTTATTTTAAGAGATTCTGAGGAAGGATTTTACAGTCAGTAATTCCTCCTCATCCCTTCTCCTGTCCATGCCAAGTTCTTCCCTGTGAAAATCTCATGTTAAGCACTGTCACATGAGTACCCTGCCAACATTGTCTAGCCTGAACTCTGGCTTGTTGATTCTGAAATGTGTTGGCCCTACAGCAGCTACCTATTGGTTACATACAGCATTTTGTGGAAATTAATTTTTACCAGTATGATCAAAACTTC
The DNA here is from genome assembly GCA_013400195.1 of Aramus guarauna. Lineage (NCBI taxonomy): Eukaryota > Metazoa > Chordata > Aves > Gruiformes > Aramidae > Aramus > Aramus guarauna. The sequence continues at coordinate 455,834 of VXBL01000411.1, read as the reverse complement.
AGATGAAGCCACTAAAAAAGGAAGTGTGGCTTGGGAGATCAGCTACAGATTGCTTACCACAAGGTTATGATCTGCACTTTGTAAAATGCTGATCTTGTTTCTACTCTTTGGGTCCTGATAAGTCTTTGGCTGTTTAATTATAAAGAAATAAATTATTTTCTTTGCTCATTACTTGCCACAGAGAGTAAAAAAGTAATGTCTATGTTCTCTAAAACACTGTTTGAGATGTGCTTTGCCTTCGTGATTTCCTTTCCCGCCCTCTCGCCCTGCAGAGTGCAGAGCCTGCCCTGCTGGGACTGAACCCACTCTTGGGTTTGAGTACAAGTGGTGGAACATCCTGCCAGGCAACATGAAGACATCTTGCTTTAATGTCGGCAACTCAAAGTGTGATGGGATGAACGGTGAGCCAAACTTCCAGTGTTATGTACCTGTCTTTCTCCTGCACTGATCACTGCTGTAAAGGAGCACCCGTCAAAATGAGTATGCTCTATATGGTGTGAGTCACAGCACAGAGTTTCCCTCCTTCTCTTTAATTGCACCAAGCTTGAATATTCCTGCAGGAAACAGTGTCACTAAGTATCACAAAAAAGAAATAAAAAACCCTTCTTGTATACCACAAGAGGGCAGGAGCTGCAGCCTATGTGGAGTGCCCTCGGCCAAGGACCTATCCCACCATAGACTTTGATGCATCTGAATATCCCCAACAACTATTTGACTTCTCTCTAGTTTATCTCCTTTCATGTTTTGTGATGACTATGCCATTTTAGGTCACACATAATTCTTTTGGAAAACTTAGTTAAAGGCTGTGCTCTTTGTTCATTTAGCACTCGGAGCTATCTCTCTGCATGTGTGCCAAGATTGCAGCAGAGAGCAGTCACAGCTCACTGATGAAAATGGTCCCTTTCAGACTTTGCCTGCCTCCAGCCTTCTCAAAGATTTTACTCAGTCTGATCTGCCCTGTCAGGCTGATGTAACTCAAGCTTGTGTGTTGAGCAGAGGGACACTGAAGTGTATGCTTAATGTTTAACACATAGATTCATTGATTCATCTGTCTTAAGGCTGGAAGAGATCAGATGGACCGTGCCCCTTGAGCTGCACAGCACAGGTCAGGGAATTTCAATGGCTTTGCTGATTTCAAGGTGACATTTGCCTATAAAATCAGCAGTTCATACAATTACTAAAATTTTGCATTCAGAAGCATTATTGTACTGAAGTACTGAATTGCTTAAAACAGTATGGTAACATAGACTGTTTTTTGCCATATGACCCAAACCCCATCCATTTCTTGAATTTTTTTTTGTCCTGTGAAGGTTGGGAGGTGGCTGGTGACCATATCCAGAGTGGGGCAGGAGGCTCTGACAATGACTATCTCATCTTGAACCTGCATATCCCGGGATTTAAGTAAGGAACAAGACTTTTTTTCATCTATTTCTCATTTATCTCTGCCTTTTACACCAATTTCACATTATCCCTGGAATGCACTGAGTTTTCCTTTCTGAAGTGCAATGATGTCATGAATGAGATACAAGAGGAAATTTTGATTTTATTTCTGTGTCCTCAGTCAGCATATTGCAGCAGACAATTCTGTAAGACCTTGGGTTTTAGCAATGTTTGCTCCAGTCTGAGACGCTAGCCAGTTGGCTGTCTGGAAACTGAGAAAAGATATTCCTATTCCTCTGTTTCTAAATTATCCCAAAGTAACCAGCTTCACCTGCCATGGAGTGGACACTGGTGCCTGCCCTGAAGGTATTTTACAGACCCCCATGTTACCTTGCACTGTGGCTCCAACCAGCCTGCACAACCTGTGCTTCCCCTGGAGATGCAGGAGAACAGGACATCTCATCTCTCCTGGACCCTCAGACAGGATGAATTAGCTGCTTGAGGTGTTCGTATCTCTTTGTCAAAAGAGTGAGCTTAACCTCCTAGCTCAGCCCAGGTGCCAAATATTAGGACAGGTAAGGTATGGCAAAATGAACATCACCCTCCCTTTACTGTATCTCAGCTGGGGGGCAGCTATGACTTCTTACACCCAATGAGCAAACCCTGATTTTTATTTTACAATATGGGCAAACAGCAATGAAAATAAAAGAGAAGCAAGAAACATATCGGTGGAAAAGCTCAGCATGTTCCAGTTTACTGTTTAGTACTTTGCGGGGGAGCACCCTGGATACTTTTGGTTTGCATGAAACTCCTGAATGTGTCTCCCACCAGTGGAGGGCAGATGCAATTGAATCAGTGTAAATCACTTAAAGCATGTAATGCATTTAAGGGGTAAGACTCCTTACGAATAAGGTCAAATTTGGGTGTTGGTCACAGGGAGAGAGCTTTACCATAAAGAAATCAGACACCTAAAAACTAATCCTGCTGTGCCCGATACCTGGTGCAGAGCCACTGTGCAAACCCGGCCTCTGCAGTTCTGCAAGGGCAGGTTTTATGTGATAAGACTTTGATGGTTTCACTACTGTGCAAAAAGCAATTTGAAGGATTGACTGCTGCCTGTCTGGAGAGCACCTTGTAAATGTTTTGTTTCTTCTCTGTTAAACAGACCTCCGACATCGATGACAGGAGCAACTGGGTCAGAACTAGGACGGATTACTTTTATTTTTGAGACCATCTGTTCAGCAGATTGTGTGCTGTACTTTATGGCGGTAAGTGAGACCTCTCTCTCCATGACTGACGACTGAGCCTGGTATTCCACGTGTCACTTTAATACCGCTACATAGGCGTGATTAGTTGCACTTGGTTTATTATGACTAAGATTAAATATGACATTAGTTTAATATCTGCGGTGCCCTTGCAGGAAGGATTTAATGAATGACCTAGCAAAATTCTTCCACCACGTGAGTTGTGAACTGTTCCTGGTTACCTGTTTATTTTAAAAGAAGTCTTTGGACACCAAAGAGCCAAATGTTGCCCCATTAAACCGATCGATAAAATTCTCAGTGTCTCTCATGCAGTTGAGTTAGCCTCCAGAAGTTTAATAGAGTCGCAGGTCAACATGTGGGACAGGGATGGGAAACAGAAAATTTGGAAATTTAGACTTGATCCTGTCAGTGACCTGGGGTATCAGCAGGGCAGCAGACAGATGTTTGTCTGTGAAAGCAAAGCACCATGTTTTTCACTTTTCTTGTCTGCTTGTTGAAAGTTCATCAGCTGAGGAAGGTAACGGCATCTGTGATGATTCCCTTACCCCTTCCATTGCAAAGGAAAGCTGGTCCTTTTTTTTTTAAATTTATTTAGTGGTACTTTAAAGGAATCTGCTCTTAATTTAAAGAGAATTAACTGGAAATTAGGTGATAATTTAAAGGAATCTGCTTTTAGTGGTAATTTAAAGGAATCTGTTTTAAAAGAAAAGCATCTTTCACTGGAACATTTACAGCTGATGGAGAATAAGAAGTATGAACATAGAGGGAACAGGTTTTTCTTGTGTGAACTTTGACGCTGTCTTATTGGCCTTGGTTCTGTTTCAGTAGAGACACCAACAACGTGGGTATCTGAAGATGGCGGAAATTACAATTTTTCTTTGAATTTTGGCCTTCCCCTTTCTGTTCTCTGGTACCCACATGTTTTATACATAAACAGAATTTCAAATCTGAAAGAACCACTGTGCTGAATCTGTCCTCATAATGTTTGTAAGCTGCTATAAGACTTTGAACTTAACTGTTGTGTGAACTAGGGCATCTTTTGGAATAGACACCCATTCTCAATTAAAAAATTGCCAGTGGTGGAAAATAGAATAAATATGTTTGCTCTTCTTTATTAAATGTTAAATGCAAATGTAAAGTCCCTTATATATATTAATCTCTATATTATAAAACACTGGTGTTTAGTGTAGTGTGACCACACTTTTTTTTTTTTAAATTATGTCTATTTTATAGGATGTTAATAGAAAAAATACCAACGTGGTGGAATCATGGGAAAGAAGTAAAGAGAAACAATCCTACACTCACATAATTTCCAAAAATGCTTCCTTCACATTCACCTGGGCCTTTCAGAGAATAAACGAGGGCCAAGATGTAAGTACTTCTTCACTTACAGGGCTTTACAGCCCAGCTTTCCTTGGAACCTCACTGTCAGAGCTCTTGCCTTCCGTTGAAGCTCACAGGCAACTTGCAAGGGGCGAGTGGCTGTCACCATATAGCAGCCCTTGGGAGGCAGCTGTGGATAAACCATCCGTGTTGAAAGAAAGGCACATGCATAAGTCGATCCCTGAATCAGTGCACTTGTGCACAGAGCTGTGGCTAGTGTCCAAATGCAGTGACGTGATGACACCAGCGTGAGTTCTTTGGCTCTCGTTCCAGAGCAGACAGTTCATCAATGATGTGGCAAAGATCTACTCCATCACGGTGACCAATGCAGTGGATGGAGTGGCCTCTTCTTGCCGGGCCTGTGCACTGGGCTCCGAGCAGTCTGGCTCATCCTGCGTGCCCTGCCCGGTGGGACACTACATCGAGAAGGAGACCAGCCAGTGCAAGGAATGTCCAGCCAACACCTTCCTGTCCATCCACCAGGTCTATGGCAGGGAGGCCTGCATCCCATGTGGGCCTGGCAGCAAGAGCACCAAGGTACAGAAACTGAGTGTCTCTGAGTGATGGGAAGACAGAGTAGGTTGGTACATAAGCACTCAAAGGGCTAGTTTTGCTACTTTCCTACAGGTATATGCCTCGTGGGTGTTGGACTATAATTATAACCAATGATCCCACTCTTCCAAATATGTCCCCTGTCTATTTTCTGTTTGTAAATATGCAATAAGAAGATAAAATTGACCACAGTGGCTCAAAAAAAGGTTCATTTCAAGAAGCTGTACTGGGGACAGTGTAAGAACAGGGGGAGCGTATACATTACTTCCACCTAGAACTGTCTCAGACTCCTGCTGTTTTAAACTTGGGGACTTCCTCACCTGGATGATGTTTCTGTGCCTTTAGAAACTTGTAACAAGTTCCTCTTACATGAAATTATCCTTAAGCCTAAATAAACATTTATCGTGTGCAGCATCCTTTGGCAAGGAGCTGCAGAGGGACTTGAAGAGGGACTTGCTCCCATTTGTTCATATTCTGCCTGTCTTCAGCTGGGTTCATATCCTGTCCCTGTTTCTTGAGCTGTTTCTTGTGTTTCTTTTGCAAGATGCAAGTGTAACTGAGGCCATGTTCTGGTCTATCTATTGGGCTTTGAGCTGGGACATTGGGATCCTAAAAGCACCCACAACAAAACAAAGCAAGAAACTGCATTTTCTTGGCTTTTGCAGCGGTCAGCAGAAAGGCCAGGCTCAGGGAACATTGAAGTCCTGATATTTAATTGCAAGGAACTGAAACAGGAATGGGAATTACATTACAACTGAAACAGGAAAGGTGAATTACAGAAATAGGACAAAGTTCCCTTCCATCCTTACCAAGGAAAGCAGTCCTGTCTGCACCTACTTGCCTTGACTCCCAGGTGAATGGTTTGCTGCTGGTCCATAACTGCTCTTTAATGGATGCCTCTCCTTCTCTGAAGGACCACTCTGCCTGCTTCAGTGACTGCCTGGTGTCGTACATCAAGGATAACCAGAGCTTGAATTACGATTTTAGCAACCTCAGCCAGGTGGGCTCCTTGATGAGTGGACCCAGCTTCACCTCCCGAGGGACCAAGTTCTTCCACTTCTTTAACATCAGCCTGTGTGGGAATGAGGTGAGCTCAGCTGATGTTGAGGGTTGGGGGCATTTGCTGCCCATGTTGATGCTCTATGGGATGACACTGAGACAGGACGAGGATTTCCTTACAGCTGAGCTGTCACTGACATGCTGACACATTCACACTTTCCTCTGGATCTTGCTTGGCAGTGCAAGAGGGCTCTTGAGCAGCCAAGTGATTTTCCAGAGCAGAGATGATGGTGTTTTATGCATAAATAATACTCAGAAGAAAAACCCTATCACACACCTATCTTTTCTTAGTTCTTGTGTCTTCCAGTCACTTGGGTCACAACCCTGACCTTTTTATGCTTCCACCAAGGAACTCAAGTGGAGGGTCTGAGCCTTCCTGTTGCCAACTTCTTTCTATATGTTTCCCTCATGACTTGGCTGGAGATCTTGCTGTCAGCAGAACCTCTGGTCACCCTGCTCTCTGCCACTGGCCGAGATGCCTGATGCTGACTTTGATTGCAGCCTTTTAAAGTGGTGGGAAAATATGTTTAGTCCATGAGTGCAAACAATCTCTGCCCCAGAGTTAAGATTTTTTGGTCTGGGGCTTGGACTGTACCAGAGCATGTTGTCACATATATAAGTTGAAGTTTTGGAGCGGTACCAGTGGTGTGCATTATCCCATGAAAACCAGTGCAGGTAGTTTACCTTAATGTTCAGCCCTGTAAAGTTCTGAAGTCTCCCATGTACCAAAGGGTTTGCGTGAGTTGAGGCAAATGAGTAGTCACATTTCTTTACAGTGCTTTGCATATTTTTAGGCTTAAATGTGTGTTTACCACCTGGCTTAGAGCTGCTGACAACTAGATCCACAAAGGTGCAGATATGCTCACTCCCTTCTGGATCTGGTCTTCATTTTCCCAAACTACTATGATGGTACTTCAGTAGTACCAACCATATGATTAGGTCATAAGTGCTTGGCATTTTGTCAGGGCAACTGAGTCTGGTGAGTTGCCTTTCATTACTGTTGCTCTGAGATTCTAGCACTGGTCTTGACATTGTGACATTAATGCAGCCTTGAAGGCTACATATCTGTTTAGTGACTTCATGTATTTGTGCTTTGAAAATATTTTGTCTAGATTAAATCCTTCCCCAAATAGGTATTCTGCAGTATATTATTTAAAGGCAAGGGAAATAAGTTTTTCCTCTGGAAGCCATTTTATTATGCTCTGCAAGTAAACATTGTGCTGTCAAGATAAACAAAGAAGAGTGCTTCATAGCACGGGTTTCTGATAACACACATAGAAGAGGTGACACCGTGTTTCTGGGTCTGTACAAGACTTTAACTGGAGCTTTCACAGTGGCACAGTTTGTTGTTGCAGTTTGTCCCTCTCATGATAGAAAGATTACGTTGTTTTTAAGGTGCAGGAATGAAACTCATCCAGCTTACAATCAGGAAGTTTGCAATTTCTCCTGTCCCAAACTTTTTCATGTCCTGTCAACACCAATAGCTTCCCTTTTTCCTGATTGTCCGCAGGGGAAGAAGATGGCTATTTGCACTGACAATATCACAGATGTTACGCTGAAGGACATGGTTGCAGAATCAGAAGATTTTTCCAACTTTGTGGGAGCTTTTGTCTGTCAGTCCACCATCATCCCGTCAGACAGTAAGGGTTTCCGAACAGCCCTGGCTCTGCAGTCCAACAGCCTTGCTGACAGGTTCTTAGGTACATGGTTTGTCTTCTGCTTACTGTCGTCATGGATGTACTCTCGTATATTTAGAGCTGCAGAGTAAATCCTTCTCAGCTGAGCAGTACTGCATTACCTTTGGGGAAGAGCAAAGGGGCAGCCCATGATTCAGTTCCACTTTGTTCCTGAGCTGTGAAGCAAGTCTGGACAGGTGCCATTGCTTTTTGCTGATGTTTCAGTTCAGCTGGTGGCTGCAAGAGAAGAGTGAGGGCTCCCTTCATTCTTTGTTTTCCATGCCTGTATTACTCGCTCTTCCCCATGTTTGGTCTAGTGGGTCCCATGGTGTGTAGAATTTCAGCACAAAAATCTGGAGAATGTAATTAAGAAGCACTGGTTTTCTTTCATGTTTCCTACTCACCTCATGCAGGGCAAGACCAATCATGGTAGTAGACACATTAGTCCAAGTGGCTTTGCCCATGCCAAGTCCCCACTCAGACAATATCAGAAGAAGCTGGTGCTGGGACATAATTAGGTGAGGAAGGAGGAGGCTTAGGGCAGCATGAGGCCGTGTACACCATTAAGTCTTGCATTGCTCCAGCTCACAAGTTCCCAGAGTCTGAGGCCAGATTAGACAATGAAGTCATTTAGTCTGCTCACCTATCTGTTACAGGCACAGAGTGTTTGTACTTTCTCCCTGGCACTGAGCCCAGAAATTCATGTTTGACAAAAGTACATCTTTGGAAGAGCATTCAACCTGCACTTTTAAGACTGTCAGAAATAAAAGCTTTGCAACAATCATTGGTATTTTTCTTTCCACTGGTCAAACACTGTCTCTGTATTTTGTTTTAAAACAGACTTGTTTCCTGTTTGAATTTGCCTGGCTTCAGTTTTCGGCTCTTGCTTCTTGTTATTCTTCATTTCACACCCACATGTTCTTCCTTGGAGAAATATTTTGTGTGCTGGAATCATCACACCCTCCCCAGTCTGCTCTTCTGATAAACTAAGTAGACCAAGTTCTTCTAAGTCTCTTGCTGTCATGGAGTTCTCTCAAGCATCTGAATAATTTTTGAGGCTCTTTCTGCAGCCTCTGTAACTTGTTATTATACTTTCTTAAAGCATGGGCATCAGAATGAAATACTATTCCAGTATTTAATTCACTATAATGGCAATAAAAATCACTCCTCTATTTGTATTTACGTGCAAGGATGGAATCCCTGAGCCCTTCTTGCTCCAGACTCATGGAATTTCATAATGACTTCTTGCATCTGATGTCCACTCCAGCTCTTTTTCAGAGTTACAGTTTCTAAGCGGAAAAATCTCTCTTCCTTTGGAGTGGCCTTCAAGCCTTGCTGTATTTGTCTGCACTAAAGCATGTTTAGTTTGATTGGGACCAATTTACCGAGTGAGCCAAGTTGCTCTGTATTTTATTCCTGTTCTTCTTTGTCTCATCTACACACTTTACCAACACTGATTATATAGTTACTTGCAGATCCTGATGATAATCTTGCGTTTTAGGACTCCAATATCAACGCCTAGAGAAGCCTGACTTCATACCACATTTGATGACAATTTCCCATGGCCAGATAATTTTATAATTAGTTACTTAAATAATTTTTAATCCAGAGTGTATGCTTAATTGATATTACACTGCTAACTTTTAAATTAGAATATCATGTGTAATTAGTGAAATACTTGATAAATTTACGTTATTTTCTTTAACAACGAAATTCATAAGCACTCAAGGAATGAAATCAAATTTGTTCAACAAGAGCTGTTCTCCATAAATTCCTGTTGAATGTCACTCATTATGTATCTAGTCATTAACTGAAACTTATCTTCCACTCACCATTTCTGGGGTTTTTTTTCCCTCATTGTGTAAGCCACATTTTAACTTGGCTCGCCATATCCTCTCTCCATTAGTCTTCTGACATTTCCTTATCATTAAAAGCTCTATTAAAAGTCACTCTTAGGTTTGAGTTTGCTAGTTTATAAGCATGCCTGCCAAGTAGCTGCCAATATCCTCTCCTGCCACTGAAGGAATGAGGTGTTCAGTCATTCTCTTGGAAAGCAAGGAGATAGTCCTGATTTTTTCCTACTATAAAGAAATGATTTCCTAATATAAAGAAATGATATCAAGCTTTTCTGCTGCCTTTTCTTTGTCACAATTGTTACATTTTAAAATAGTTAAAATTTGCTTTTCCTATCCATAAGATCTACTTTTATTTCTAATGTTTCTAAAAAAACTCCAAACTGACAATTTTTTCTAGTGCTGCCAAACAGAGGCTTTTCTCTGAAGTCTTTAGCATCCATTACCATTTTTCTGTAACTCATAACTTTTTATTTTATTTGATTCTCCATTCCTCCTCCATTAAGCTTATGCCAATGTTTTTATTTGAATTGCTGTTTTACCACTGTTCTGATCCAAGGTGGATTCTTAGTCAAAGCTATTGTCATTCTTGAGAGAGTCATTGTGGCTTTTTAGCCATATAATTAATATCCTCTTCACGCTTGATTTTACTTCTAGTATTCTTATTTTTGAGAAACTGCACTTTGAGATGTCATCTCTACAGTACTGCATATCGGATGGGAATATTGTCTCGTTGTCTCTGTTCAATATAAGGTCCTCAGGAGCTATCATCTTCCAGTCTAGTGAGTAACTAATCTCTGTCCATTGTGTTGCAATCCAGATTTAAGTTACCCTATGTTTGATGCAATGTCTTTGATGAGAGGAAATGATCATCCTTGCTGATGCCAGCATATGTTCTCAGAATGGATGCCCCTCCACAATAACCTGTCATCTTTTTGCACATGCTCCTGATGACTGCTGTGGCACAGCTCGTTTTGCTCTCTGTGTTGATGCGATGCTCTGTAGCCATCCCTCACCTGCAAGCCCTCCTGGGAAATGTTGCGTTGATCCATGTGCCTGCACAATCCCAGGTTCTGACTTGTCCTACACCAGGTAGCAGTGTCTAGTGCGGACTGTCACTTTTGTTATCTACTGTATTTACCCAAAAGGGTTATAACCAGACATGGATTTTCCATCTGTGTGAATCATCCTCCCAGATGTAACGCCAGTTACATCAACGTCCCAAGAATTCAGCTAGGCTGTCTGAACTGTTGCAAGAGCAAGCAGAGAACTTCTTTTCTTCAGTCTTTCCCATCTTCCCACCAGTTGCTGCTGCTACCACTTTTTCTTACTGTTTTAGCAATTTTCCGCCTTGCTAGAAGGATGCACCCTGTCCCGTTTGTACAGCTCCCTCTTCTTCTGAAATGTTGCAGTGCAGCACCAATGTTTTCTGTCTTCTTTGGTCCGTGGAATTGGAAGGATGTCTAAGAACTTGAATTCCTTGAATTTTCCTCTTTTTCAGCTCTTCTCCAAACTCTATGCAGACCTGTGTAAGCTGTGTTGTCCTACACACTAGCCTGTAATTTGTTCTAAAATGTGCATCACGGCTTGCCTATGACGCCATAATCCTTCTGATTCTTGTCATTGCATCTTTGAGGTTTTCTCCCACAATACTGCAGATTTCTCAGGGTGTTACATGGTTATGATATGTAAGGGCTATACATTCAAGGCACATGTTTTGAACAGTTGATTGGATCAGATACCTTCAGAGGTCCCTTCCCAGTGCAAATTATTTTATGATTCTGTAATATCCCATGATTGGTTTAAATTCACATAAAAGACTAAAACTTATTTAAAATCATGTTGTTTTATTAATTTTTTATTTTCTTATGTCTGTATGAGGAAATCAGACTGTATGAGCAACGTACAAATCTGCAAAGTTTAGTTAGAATAGAAGAAAGTGTATAATGTACAGTAATGTCATTAAATGCTATTAAGAGAGAACCATACCTTGCAGATTGAGAAGATGTTATATGCGAAACCCTCAGAAATCTATTCTTAGCTTGGTCTTTTTTTTTTTTTTTTTTTTTTTCTTTCTCCTCAAATTTTAGGAGCTACTATTGAAACAATGCTGGAAAATATCAGCATCAAGACAGATATATTTCCTCCCTCTCCAAGCAAAATACCTGATGTGCATTTCTTTTACAAGTAGGTAAAAATACTGTTTGTTGGCACGTCAAATTTGTTTAAAGGAAACTAAAATTGTGAAGGGAGTTCTTTAATGCACCTTTAATCTTTATCACTTGAATCAGTATCTGGCTAATATTGATTGGCACGTTGAAGAACATCTTATGAAATCAGCAAACACTATTTACTCAAATCTAAATTACATTTGATCTGTAGAGAGCGATACCAGAGGTTTGATTCATCCAGGTGCCACTTAGTGTCATGTTCCTTTCCATAATTTCTCCCATATAGCTTCGCTATGCCGACTTCCCATTGCATATTTTCTTTCACATTCATTTGTATTTACTTTGATGTTACAAAAATGAACTCATCAAGGTTAAAAATAATTGTTCCAACCTGAACAGCCCCTAGCCTGCTTTTCTTTTTCATTTTTCTCCATAAAAAGAATCCTTCAGCTTGGGTAAGAATTAGCTCAAAGATCACGTCAATTAAGATGTCTACATGCTGGTGTCTTCATGTGAACTGAGTTTTTAAGCTTGGACTCTGGAGTCCATGGGCCTATTCAGCTTATCTTAAGGCACATACCTATATCTTTTCTACTGATTGTCTGTCTAGATTATGTTGGCTTTAGTGATAGATCTTAATTGGCTATAGCACTTTGGATATCAACACTTGATGCATATGTAAGCACTTAAATTATGTGTCTGCTTCTGCAAACTGAACCCCGCACCAGTGACTTTGAGTATGTTATGAACTTGTATTACAGTGTCTATCATGTTGGAATAAGGTCCATTTTTTCAATTGTCCTTGCCTTGTGCTATTTCAGGACAGTGGTGTTCTCAGATTCCTGGGCAAGGAGAAACATAAACTCTCCAGCAGAGTAACACACCAACCACAGCACCAGTGATTCTCTTTTTTAATCATTCTATTCTGTTTTGTGGGCAGGCTTATTCCTTGGCTCAGCAGAATTCAAACTAGCTAGAAGAACAGAGCAGTTTCCTGAGTGGCATCTCAGAGCACTTTGAGATTTAAATGAAGTGGTGAAACCTACCCTGCTTTTCTGTTGCTCCTTTTTTTTTTCCTTCCAGTTGACAAAGGCAAAAGTGCTGTGGTAAAGGGCATTTCTTTAGTATTGCAGTTGCTTGAATAGACAGAAACCTATGGAAGAGCAACATGTATTTACTGTAGTGGAAATGTATTACAGTTCTGCTCTTGTTTGACATTAGGTCTTCAACAGTGACAACCTCCTGTGAAAATGGTCGTGCAACTGTTGTGACAATGAGATGCAACCCCAACAAACCAGACCAAGGAGAGCTTTCTGTGCCCAGGTATTTAAGTACTTATATCTCAGAAGCACCAAAAAACCTTTTCTCCTCAGGCAATCTTTACAAAACTCATTAGTAATTTTATACTTAACAGCAATGAGGAGTGCTGTCTCCCTCATCAGCCACCCAGGAGGTCTCACTTGTTTCTCCTAGGTGAAGGATGTGTGTGTTCACCTCCTCCCAGCAGACTAACTGCTGTGTATTTAGGCTGCACAGTGAGAGGGGTTAGAGTTCAGGCAGGTTGTTCCAAGCTTGAAACCAAAAGCAAATGTAGGGGTGTTTTCTTGTCTCCACTTCTCCTGTACTTCATATCCTTATTTTGGTCTTTGGCCTCCTGATTAAAACTGCCTAGTCTGAATTTTGAGAGGTGGTTTTTCTTCCTTGACCTACAGCTGTTTTTGTGGACAAAGTGATTTTTTTTGAAAAAGAGCAACCTGTTGTAGGAATGATGAAATCGGCTATTACAATGCGTCTATGAGCCCTGACTCTGTCTAGTTCAAGTTCTATATGTATTTACTTATTTATCTCATCACTCCAGTTTCTATCCTGAGCCCCTTGTACCAGTTGTGTTTAACTTACCTGACCTTTTTTCCCTTCACTCTGATTCAAGTGACTCCAAAAACCTTGTTTTTTTCCAAAGTACTGTTTATTCCTGCACCTGAAAACTCGCAGAGAAAAAACAATAAAATACTTAATTCTCTTACCCTTCAGCAACACCTTGTGATTTTTCAGAAGTTACCCTCAACTCTTATAACCTTCCTTTTTGGCTGTCAAGGCCCATCTTAGTCCATCTGAACATTAGTATTAATCTGCTGATCACCCCTTCGCTGATCCTCCTTCCCAAAAGTTAAGTCCCCTTCCCAAAAGCTAACAGTGTGAGAAATGTGGGGTTGTCTTTGATCCCTGACCCTCTTGGGACAGGTAAACCATGCTCACCTGAATGAAGGCAAAGAGGCATCTGCTTCACGGGTGCTAGAGGAGTGATTGATATCTGAGCCTTTGCAGACATTCACCACTGTTTCTTGGGGACCTGACATTACAAATTATGCTGAGTGACAAGCTACCATCTATCAGCAGCCATGTGAAAATCATTCAGATGTCCTAATATTGTAGGTTAAACATGATATGAGCTGTGATAACTCACCAGTAGTGAGGGAGGAGTAATCTACCTTGCTTTTAAAAGAATGAGCATGGACAGAAAGGGCACACAGCTGACGTGATGTAACTCCTCTCAGTGCTTGTTGACTTCTCCCTTCCTAGCCCCCTTTGATTAGCCCAGCAGTCAGAGAGCTATTTTCAACAGTGAGGTATCTGATACACATCAGATAATACTGTAACTCCTTGATCCTCCAAACATGGTGTTTAGTATTACATGAAGTTGCACTATAAGATGAAAGAGGCTGAGGAGAAAGGTCTGTCAATACTCTTGCCATGTGCATTGAAAAAATGTTCCATAATCCAGAGAGGACAGTTGACAGTTATTCAAATCAGGATAAGCCAGAATGGGCTTGTAGAGCTGTGGATTTTTCAGTCCTTCAGAGCAGAATAACAGATTTACAGATGATATAGAAACAAACCTTTAAATCAATTTTTCTGTATGGATACATTTCACATTTACATGACCTAGCTTCTTGCATGAACTTTTGGCCACTGCTGCTGTTAGATCTGATGTAACTGTTAGTTACAAAAGCTGTGTGAATGTCCTACCATTGCCAGTGCAACTTTCCTCTGCAGGCTGAATACAAAATAGGGTCATTAGTATTTCTTAGACTAAGAGAAGCTGTTATCTCTTCATTAACTGGTGAACATCTTTCTAGTAATTAACCATGACAGGACAAGTCCATTCCATATGGACGAAATCACCCAGACATCATTAGAACAACAGCAGGAACCAGATAGTAGCATTCATGTGGAACAGTCACCCAGTGCAGGAGAATAGCAGTAGACGTACATGCTGGGCTAGCCAGTGCTGGTGAAACCCTGGAGTAGTTCTGCTGGTCTCCAAGGCTTGTTTTTCTTCTCTTCTTTCTCTTCTCTCTTCTCTTCTCTTCTCTTCTCTTCTCTTCTCTTCTCTTCTCTTCTCTTCTCTTCTCTTCTCTTCTCTTCTCTTCTCTCTCTTCTTTCATGCCTGTCTTCTGTCTTCTGTCATCTCTTTTCTGTCTTCTGTCATCTCTCTTCTGTCATTTCTCTTCTCTCTTCTCTGTTCTCGTAGGTGCATGAGTAGCACTCACTGCCAGGAACTGCACTGTTACTTTAGACCTTTGACAGCCCAACATCTGTTTTCACTTGAGAAAGCATTTTACAAACTGGGAAAAATTCTTCCCCCAGATTTTTCCATCTGCTGACTTGCTGGATGTTTACCCATTTGTTGTTCTTACCATTACAATCTTCAGCAGCAGAATGTGGAGTGAGGATGCAAACCCCAGAGTGTTTCATAAGTGATAACCAAGCTTCACTCTCCTCCTAGCTCATGCCCTGCGGGTACCTGCGATGGATGCACTTTCTACTTTGTATGGGAAAGTGCAGAAGCTTGCCCTCTCTGCACGGAGCAAGACTACCATGAGATTGAGGGAGCCTGCAAAAAAGGATTTCAGGTACAGGACCCATGTCTCCAAGTCAGATGGGTTCATTTGGGTATAACTCGGACTCTGTTGAAATTTGCTGTGCAAGTTGATATGTAAGTGCAGGTAGAGTTGGGAAGTGTCAGCTCAGGCTCTGAACTGGCTGGGCGCAAGTCTTACTGGTGAGGTGCTGTGTTGAGACTCAGCGATATTTGTGCCAATGGCAGCATGGTTCCTTGAGGAGACCTGGCTTGTGCTGACCAGCTATGTGGGTAGGGGGGTTAACTCTGTATGCAGGCAAGTTATTTATGAAGTATGGAGTGCCAAAGGACTTCAATCCTTTAATAGCCATAAACATGAGGGGCAGGCTAGGAAAGGATTCAGAATTTCAATTCAGAAATTTATCCTTCCTTGCTTGCAGTTTTTTTGCTGCTGCCTTCTCTAGTCAAATATTAGGAAGTCCTTTCACAGGTTCAGAACTGTCCTGTTGATCAACAGCTCCAGTGCAGGCACAACACATTCACAGTCTCTGTCCAACCAATATTGTGCCAGGTGAAGAGCAATTTGGAAGAGGAAATCCTTTTGCCATGTCTGAATATGGAGGCACAATCAAGAGGACAATTGAGTAGACAATATGACTCAACCTGGAGTCTGAAAACCTGAAGTACATGTTTAGGTTTGCTTTCATGTAGTCTAGGCTGTCTACCTCAGAACAGCTTGTTTTCTTCCACTCTAAATAGTTATCTCTTTTCCTATAATCAGCTTACTTTTTGGTGTTTTCTGCTTTCCATTTGAAAGGAAACATTATATGTATGGAATGAACCAAAGCACTGCATTAGAGGTGTTCCCTTGCCGGAAAAAAGGACCAGCACTTGTGAAACAGTGGACTTTTGGCTGAAAGTTGGAGCTGGTGTTGGTGCTTTCACAGCTGTTTTGCTCATAGCATTGACCTGCTATTTTTGGAAGAAGAACCAGAAGTAAGTACTGCAAATTGTGTTCCATGTAAAAGTTAGCTAAAGTAGTGAACGGGAAGACTTTTCACGGATCAGACCTTATGACAATGTTGATGAGAAATACTATCTTGGATCAGTCTTTTAATCCACCAAGTTGAGGTTTCTTCTGCCAACAGTGGCTATCATAAATGCTAGCAAGGAAATTATAGGAAAGAAGTTGTAATTTGTTATGGCATAATTTTGCAACAGGAACTGTCTTTTTAACCCCCAAGAGTTTGAAGTTGACCTTAGATCCTGAAGCAATATGGCTTTCTCAAGGTCTGAAGACCAAAAGGGTATCTCTTCAGTCTAATTAGTTCCTTTCAGCTGGGTTAAAATAGGGTTTTGGCCATATATTGCTTGGCAGGACATGTCTGGTACACACCCAAGAGATCCCTGCTTCCCAGACTGAACATACTGACTGTTCCCCATTCCCATTGTCCTCTGCTTCCCAAATCTCATATCATAAACTTTCAAAACATCGTTCCACCTCCATGGAATTTCATCACATCCAGCTTCACCAAACCTGGACTCCAGTATCATGGTCCCCACCTCTTGCTGCCTCCTGCCACACACTGTTACATATCTCTCCTCTCCCTCACAGGCCCCTTGGACAGGGGTGTGATGCAAATCCTGATACGGGCTGAAGTCAGACCTACTGTTGCCCCAGCCAGCACACTGATTGCACTTCCTCATGCAGGAAATCCTCTCGACCTACTGTGGTCTTTTGGGAAAACATGGTTCTTTTATAAGGATAGAATGCTAATCTGGAGAGCAGGAGCTCGATGTATTTTTAATACTGTTTAGTTACATGTTTTTAATGATTAAAAAATATCTAACTTCCAGTAAATACCTCGGAAGTAACTATGTGGAAGGACTGCAGATAATCTAAATTACAAAAACCTTGAATATGGGACATTTGTAAAAAAAATCTGTGCCTGTCTGGCTTTATATCTTCAGGTTGGAGTATAAATATTCCAAATTAGTGATGACAGCGAACTCAAAAGAGTGTGAGCTGCCAGCTGCTGACAGCTGTGCTATAATGGAAGGAGAAGATAATGAAGAAGAAATAGTATATTCAAATAAGCAGTCACTGCTGGGGAAGCTCAAGTCCTTGGCAACGAAGGTGAGTAGTAATTACTACTATTAATACTAAAAATAATTATTACCTTTATTTATTACTGGATGTGATGAGGCTGTGATGCTAATTTGCACAGTGCTTTGTGCAGCCTCCCACGCACACATCACCCAGTCCATAGCTGATCTGCTGAAATCTACAGTATGGAGAATTACAAGAAATGTTGCAGGGTATTGAGTAAATACTCCCTCTTCTGCAGAGAGCTTTCAATAGCATTCTTTATTGTATGGGTAATTCCTAAAAAGAGTGGTTAATGGTGGGAGGAACCTCTCTTCCTGGATTCCTACCAGACACCTCCATTGCTGAGGCAAACACAGCTATTACAGATACAGAAAATTAACATTGGGTACATAGCCACCAGCCAGCTGCTTGCAGCTTACCTGGACTGGCTTTGTGGCTGACTTGGGAACCATAATTTTGAGTACTCAAGATTCAGTTGAAGAGGAGACATCAGCCACAGCCTGCTACCCAATACAGCAACCTCCCTACCCAATACAGCATAGTCCTCCATTTCAGTGGGAAAAAAAAGCATTTTTTTCTGCAGCACATGTAATTATTTCTGCCTGATTTGATAGCCCAAAGGTCTTTGGTGTCCTTTGAACATTTCTGAGAGGAGCAAAGGAGGACCATCGTGGTAGGTCCTGCAAGCACTTTGGTCTTGCAGTCAATGGGGAGGGTAGTGTTGTCTTTAAGGGAGTCCAGCTGGGGCATCTATTATGATCAGCATAAAGGTGGATGACATTTTCCCTTTCAAACAGTTTTGCTGAAGAGGATTTTTTCAAAATAGGAAGGTTTCTTAAAAGATCATAATAATTTTTTTAGAAGTTCCTCTCTTGTTTCTTGTCCAAATAATATTTTGGAATCATAGAATCATAGAATCATAGAATCATAGAATCATAGAATCATAGAATGGTTTGGGTTGGAAAGGACCTTAAAGCCCATCTAGTTCCAACCCCCCTGCCATGGACAGGGACACCCTCCACTAGACCAGGCTGCTCAAAGTCCCATCCAACCTGGTCTTAAACACTTCCAGGGATGGAGCCTCCACAACTTCTCTGGGCAACCTGTTCCAGTGCCTCACCACTCTAACAGTGAAGAATTTCTTTCTAACATCTAATCTAAATCTACCCTCCTTCAGTTTAAACCCATTACCCCTTGTCTGTCACTACAGTCCTTGATAAATGTTGAATGTTAAGATTTTTTTCTTTTATTCCTTTTTTTTTTCTGTGACTGATCACAATGTAATTAAAACCTGTGTGCCTCCTTTCTTTTCTCTTGTTTTTCTCTTCTCTTTGTTCTTTTACTTTTTTTTATTAGACTGCTGTCCTCCTTCCACGCTACTTGCTCCCCAGATCTCCCTCCTAGGAGATGTTACCATTACACAGCTAATATGCAGAACTTCCCTTTGACCCCAGCCTGACTATTTGTCTTGCAAAATCAATATTGTTCCTTGTGGAAAGGGGCAGAAATTCAATACTAATTCTTAATTCAATATTAAGAATATTGAAAATGTAAATAAAATCAAATCACATCAAATTTTATGGTTGTATTGCAAAAATGGAAGTTGATTCCATATTGAATCCTATAGGGACTGACTTTGAAATACTGATGATATTTTTTTGTCCATGAAATAGCTTGTCTGGCTCTGGCTGAGTGTAATGACCAGTGCTGCTGGTGAGGGTCGTGTTTTGCTGTATGCCTGATAACTGTAAAAGCTTTGCTGACTCCATTTTCAGCCCCAACCACTGTCTCCTTCCTGATTAGAAGTATAGAGACAAGAGCATGAGAGAAGCAGTTTTTTTTTCCTCCTCTCTTTAAAGTAAGCTTTAGTACTTCAGTATTCAGACCACTCAAATGTCTATTTGGACTCAAAAAGAGTTTTTTAAAGTTCCTATATCCACTTTAGCAGGCTCCCTGAGTATTCTCTCCTTTTTTTCCTGCTAGATAATCATAGCTGGCAAACTCAGCTTCCAGTACCTCATTAGCTTACTGAAATCTGTGTCCTGTATCCCTGCAGATAACTGGAATTTAATGTATCTTTCTCCAAAACAAATGTTATAGGCATCAGTTTTCATTTATGCAAAAGATGAGGAAATTCATCTCCTGCTGCATATGCATGTAAAATACAGAAAAAATGTATGGAGCAAAACAGGGGAGAAAATGAGGAGAAATGTAAACTGAGAGATGAAGAAAAATCTGAAATATCCTAACTATATGTTCAAGCTTCAGGCAATGGCATTTCTATGAAGCAAAACATCTCATGAAGCTATTAGTGGTTTTGAGTACCCAAGGAATTCAGGGCTAGGCCTGTAATATAGAAAGAAATGACTGTTATTTTTAATGAGAATATGGAAGCTAAAGAATTAGGAAACTGCTTCAGAATGGAGGCTGTTCTAATTCCATCTGTTGTCTCCAGCATAACAAAGCCAGGTCTTTCAGAACAAGAACTATAGATTCTGCAGTAGGCTAGCGTAGGACAATTTTCTCCCCTGCTCTTTCTCACATCTGCACCAGGCTGTCCTGATCTCTGAGGGAGATGGCTTTAAAGATCGGATCATGAGGTTAGTTTAGCAGTTTCCAAAATGTTTGCGTATATCAACAAGTATAAAATGAAGTAAGAACCAGCATTTTCTAGTGAGTGGTTTTATTAGGGCTCCTTCATTCATTGCTTCTGCATGGACCATTGGGTTGTTCACACACGCAATATCGCACATGTCCACACTTCTCACCCTGATGCCTGCTGGCCAGATGGCCAAGGCTGTCACCCAGCAAGTAAAACTAGAAGGAAAGCTCAACCCTCCAGCCCTGATTCCAAGGTAGCAGAGGATTTGTAGATTTTTTCTCCTGTGGGCCTCCCAGAGGAGGATTTGGGATGGGGATCCAGGAGTGAGGCAGCGGTGTTCACATTCACAGGCTTTGCTCTGTTTTCTTTAACATAGGAAACACCTTAATAGTTAATAATAACCATAGATATGGTTACCTTGCAATTCCCCAGCTCTGACTTCCTGTCTTATACTGTATGAAATGCGAACTTTCCCTGTACCCTCTAAAGTAAGTACAACATATATGTATGTTGTATGAACAACATATATGGCAGAATTTTGGTGATTTCACAACATATATGGCAGAATTTTGGTGATTTTGCAAATTTTTACAGAATTAGTAGTGTTATTAAATAAGAAAAGGTCAGACTGTGCACTTAATGACTGTGGTAGAAATAAAGTGAAGGCTTTGGCAAAGGCTGCTGTGAGATATTAAGAGAAAAAGTGGCTGTAGTAGCTGTTGGAGTGGATTTGAGGAATCCCAGTTGATGGCAACGTGTCTTTTCCATTGCAGGAAAAGGAAGATCATTTTGAATCAGTTCAGCTGAAATCTTCGAGATCCCAGAATATATGAAGAATTAATGCTGCCTTCAAAGAAAAAAACCTAATTCTATTTTTACAGGACCATATTTTAAACATATTCTGGCACACATTGTAGTGGTGATCTTGGTGAGAAATGCTTGGCCATTTAGGAGGAAAGAAGACAGGAAGCAAAACAGAAAATTGGATTGCCTTACCATGTGATTGAGTACCTTGCCAAAAAAGAAAGCAGATGCTTGGATTCCATACTGGGAATGAAATTCAACTCAGGAAGAGATATACATACTGCAAATAACACAAATTTTTTGCATTCACCTGGGCATCGCTCAGGCATGCCATATGATTTATAGGTACCTTTCATTTCCTATCACTCCTTCTACGCATATTCATAAAAAATGATTTTCAGAGAGGGCTGAAACCTCCTGCAAAGGTTGTATGTTGTCCTTTAGTAGCATAACTATGAGTCTCTCTCAAAATCAAAATTGTGAATGGTACTTGGAATGAGCCTCAGGTGAGTTTTGAACTTTGGAAAATACTTTTGATTTTAATGCTTAGAAGGGGTGGATGGTCTGTGTTGGCATCTAAGAGGCATGGTATTGCACCTGCAAGTTGAACCCATTCTGATACCTAAATCATGGCCATCAGGGTTGGGGTAAGACCTGGTGCTATTGAATTTAAATGTGTTAACTGCTGTTGTATGAATTGTAGGTCTGGGCCCGTGAGTTAGTAGGCAGCAGCAGGCTCAAACTCTATAAAGAGAAGGAAAGTGATACCTACAGTGCAAGTTGCACTTGTTCCTCTCTGTGGAAGCTTGTCCTTTCAAGAGAGGTTGCTGGCAGTTTCAATACCCTCCCTTGGGCTACCAATATGTCAACTTTCTCTGGGTTGCAAACCAACAAAGCCTGAACTCTGGAGGTAAAGCAAGAAACCCTACGTCTGCAGATCAGGGATCAGCTTTGTCAATTGGGAGGCTTATTAGAAATACTCAGAAGCCTTTATTCCTGAACCCACGCAAGGAACAAGGACGGATGCCCAGCAGAGCTGAGCGTGGGTTACGTACTTGTGCAGCTCAGCATCTAAATGCTTTCTGCTGTCAATTCAAGTACCAGCTTTGGAAGGAGGGCACAAAATGGTGCCTTGAAAACTGGAGTCTAGGTGGACTTTTTCATAAAATCAGCCACATTGTAAGCATGTGATCTTTGTAATATCCACTGTAATAATTTCCTGAAATTCCCATTGAGGTCGAACACAAAGGAATCTGAAACTTAGGCAAAAAATATTTGAGTAAAATTATGCAAGACTTGTATAGAGCCAGGAGAAAAGGAAAAATGATTATTGTATTGACCTCCGGTCAGACTCATATTTCCATTATAGCAAAATTACGTGAATTGTAGAATGCATCAAAACCAGAAAAGACACATGGGCAGAAATGGTCTTTTTACTATAAGAAATATAGAGTTTTGGTTTTATATGACTGAGCTAGATCTATCAATAAAATAGGGCCCACTTTTAAGTAAAATTTAAATTAAACTGAATTTTCTGCACTCTAAATATTTTATTATACCATAGATCTGGACAAAAATTTTATGAAGTTTAGATTCTTTTTTTTTTCTTTAGGAAAATTTCAGCTCAGTTATTTTATATCTCCAGTCAAAGAACAGAGACTTTACTCTTTCGATGGGAGATACTTCAGGCATCTTAACTGAAGTGGTGTACATTTTTTGTTGTTCTTGAAAAGGCACTTCACTTTCCCAACAAAGATTTTTATGGGGTATTGTTGAATGTATATTAAATACACATTCCTTTTTGTATATTTTGTACCATTGCACACTTATTGTACATTGTATTTGTTGTCATGATGTCATTTATATATGGTTGTCAAAGATGATATGCTCACGGAGTAAATGGTTATGGCTTTGGGATTTCACTTCTTGGATCTTTTATGAAGACAGTTTTTATGTTGTTGATTTTTATTCAACTAGTGTGCTGTAGCATTGAAGATATATATCTGATGGGCATTCATAAAATAAAGTGAAAATATATTTGAAATTTTGGACTTGAGATGTTTGGTGGAACTGCAGCCTTTCTGAACATTGCAGGTCTGCAGTGGTGGCTAGAGCTTTTCACTGCCATCAAATAGCCTCTGTCAACCTCTCCTTTGATTTTTCCCTTCTTTCTCCATATGTTTTCCAATCCATAATTACAGTTCATTCTCCAGAACATGATTTCTTCCTTCATCATTGGACCCATATCTCTGTAATGTCAAAATGCCTTAAGTATTATGAACTATATGTAATTTTACTTAATACCACAGAGTGTTTGTTTAGTTCCCTTCCCTTTCTCTTTTATTTTCCAAATAAAGCAGATAGTGGCATTTTTGTCAGCTCTAACAGATTTTGCTGTATGACCCTTCTCAGCTCTGCTTCCAAATGGTTTCTCAGTATACCATTCAAAATTCTTCCAGCCAATCTAGTGGCACATCTAGTGCAGTGCTAACATAGTGGGATACAAATCAGTACTGTAGCCTGTATTTACCTTAAAATAAAAAAATAGTGTTTTCCAACAATTAAGCAAGTTAAAACTGGTATATTTTAGCTGACTTCTGCTATTCTTTTATTTCTTTTAAGATCTAGTGGAGAGGGGAAGTTTCCATTTCCCATAAGAGACATATTTTGGAAGCCTTTAACATTTCATTAAGAAATCAGCTGTCTGTGACCTCTTTCAGTATTCTGCCAAAATATACTTGCAGCAACCTCCCCCCTTTTCTCCCACATGGAATCACATCAGAAACTGTTATTTGATGCCATAAAACAATGTGAATCAGTCTGTTATGTGTTCACTTGATTAAATGGAATGCATTTTATTGCTGCATTTGCATGCTTTTCTTTGAAATCCGGAGTCAAGAAACTGAGCCTCTTTGAGGATTAAGCACATTTTAGTGGTGTCTCTGTATAAATTATTGGCAAATTAGCAGAATGTTATTGTCTCAGCTTTGACAGTGCTTGCTCGGGGGAAATGTGCAAAGAATGCATTCTATCTTGGCTCTGATTATGTTTATTGATGTTTGTAATATATGATACGATTGATTAAGAGTCTAGGTTTTGGGAAAATTAAGTGTCTTAGAGCCACAATGGAAGTTACTGAGTAGCTTCAAGGAGCTGTCATCTTTGTTCAGAGAAAAGATTTGACTATTTGCTCTTGAAAAAGAGATTCTGGGACTCTTCGTTAGTAAAAGGGAAAGTTTGCAGTTTTTGGTTTGTCTGTCCTGCCAGAGCCAGCAGTACCCATAAAATGGAGATACTTAATTATAATCAGACAAGATAGCAGCAGATGTTGCCATTTAGGAGCCAGTGGTTGTTGACTCATCTCCAGCAGCGGCCAACACAAATGCTTCAATGTAAAAGCAGCTTCAGCTGGTGCTGACATGAAAATGGAGATGACATTTCTTCCTAAGCAAGGAATGCTGCTGGTTGGTCTGTATCATAGAATTGTATAATCATAGAATCATAGAAGAGTTTGGGTTGGAACGGACTTTTAAAGCTCATCTAGTCCAACCCCCCTGCAATAAGCAGGGACATCTTCAACTAGATCAGGTTGCTCAGAGCCCAGTCCAACCTGACCTTGAGTGTTTCCAGGGATGGGGCATCTACCACGTCTCTTGGCAACCTGTTTCACTGTTTCACCATCCTCATCATAAAAAATTTCTTCCTTAAATCTAGTCTAAATCTATTCTCTTTTAGTTTAAGCCCATTACCCCTTGTCCTATCACAACAGACCCTACTAAAAAGTCTGCCCCCGTCTTTCTTATAAGCCCCTTTTAAGTACTGAAAGGCTTCAATAACATCTCCCTGGAGACTTCTCTTCTCCAGGTTGAACAACCCCAACTCTCTCAGCGTGTCTTCACAGGAGAGGTACTCCATTCCTTTGATCATCTTCATGGCCTCCTCTGAACTCGCTCCAACAGCTCCATGTCTTTCCTGCACTGAGGACCCCAGAGCTGGACACAGTACCCCAGGTGGGGTCTCAGGAGAGCGGAGTAGAGGGGCAGAATCCCCTCCCTTGACCTGCTCTTCACGCTTCTTGTGATGCCCAGGATACAGTTGGCTTTCTGGGCTGGGAGCGTACATTACTGGATCACGTCCAGATTTTCATCCACCAACATCGCTAAGTCCTTCTCAGCAGTGCTCTCAATCCTTTCATTGCCCAGCCATCATGAAGCATGGAGGCCTTAAAGAGCTATTCTAGGTAATGTAACAGGGAATGATAACTTCAAGGGAAATCTTGGGAAGTTCTGCTTATCTTTGGTGGTTTTGTGAACTTTGCTGCTTTGGCAAGAATATAAGGAGATAGGAACAGAAATAAAAGGAGGTCAGGCTCATCTTAAAATACATAGTGTGTTTCACAATGTATGGTGACAACCCTAACCACGTGGTTGGATGTGCCCACACTGAATACATGCAGCAGGAAGAAGGGAGACATAAGAATTGAGTTGGTAATAAGCTGCCACCACGTTTTGGTTATTTCTCTGGATGTATAGAGTTGGACCTCATCAGGAAGAAAACTCTAAAGTCCCATGTACTGTGAGGTTGGTGCTCTACCAACACCTAAAATCCAAAGCAAGGTTGTGTGGATGTGTGTTTACTTGAATAAAAGACATGCAAGAGCGGCCTCTGAGAGCTTTGATGTTATATACAGCCCATTCTTGTCCTTGCCTCCTTCTGTATTTAAAATGTCAACATCTAGAAGGTCAGTCTCTTTAGGGATCATAGAATCATAGAACAGTTTGAGTTGGAAGGGACATCAAAGATCATCTAGGTCCAACCCCCCTGCCATGGGCAAGGACACCCTCCACTATACCAGGTTGCCCAAAGCCCCATCCGACCTGGCCTTGATAATTTGCTTTGTTTTCCGTCTGATTGTAGGCAGTGATGAAGTCATCATTGCCTCTAAAGGAGGGGTTGGTGTGTGTAGGGAAGTGGCACTGCTGGGGAGAAGCCCTTTTCTGACTCTTCCATTTCCATAGAGGCAGGAGAAGCAATAAGATTGGCACACCAGGTCTCCCCCAGCCTTTGCTTCCTACCCATCCCCTTCCTATTGCAAGAACAGCCCAGCCTAGCCTTGGTCCCTTTTCTTCTTGCAGTGGCAAAACTCAGCTTTTCTTATGTTGCTGAGAAGCTTTGAGGTGGCTCTGGATAAACAGCTTCTACCTTTCATCTTGCAGACTGCAAGCATTAATGAGTAGGCAATGACATCGTGGAAATCAGATTGTGTTTGGTGATGAGTTAAGGGTTTGGTTTGGACCTCCTTACTCTGAGTGGACTAATTAGGTGAAGGATTGCAATGGAAGCCTCTTCAACCAGAGCTCAAACTTCTGGGTGGAGACAGGATATTTTTGACATTTTGCACGGATTTTTTTTGGAGGATTTGTTTTGTTCAGGTAGAACATGATATTTTTAAATAGGTTTTGATCATTTTGAAACAGGTACTAGAATTTTTCAATTTGAAAAATCAATTAATTTTGAAATTTCTTTGGCTATGACTAAAATCAGTTGTGTTCAGTTAATTCAGGAAAAACAATCACTTGAAGACAAAATAAAATTTTTTGCTTTACCATGGTGGATTTTGGTTTTGCTTTCAAACTTCACTTGAGGCTTAAAAAAGAAACCCCTTTCCTTCAAAAAAAAAAAAATACCAATCCACCCCAATACCAAGAATAAAGAGAAAAAAACCTCTCAAACATTCTTTACTTCAGATTGATCTGCTACGAGTTTTTTGAGTCTTATTTTTCTGCTCAGCCAATAAATAAAAAGTGATCAATTTTTCACAAACCTTTCTGTGATCTGGATTTGTGTCAGAGAGCTAAGGTACTCTGAAGTTATGGCTTCTGAATGACAGTAAGATGTGCAAAGCCTCTGCCAGACTTTGACATTTTTCTTCTTTGTTTTGCTGTGTTTTGAAACTGGATTACTTGAATCATCAGGCAATATCAGGTAATCCACATCCATGGACACCCAATGGAAAGTAGTGAAAAGCTTTCAAGATAAAAGCAAGTAAAGTACAAGAATGTCGGGAACATTTGGTAGGGCTGAAAATCCAGAGCTTGACTTT
>VXBL01000411.1:355171-428966 GCA_013400195.1 Aramus guarauna | reverse complement strand
TTTTTTTTTTTTTTTTGATGAAAACCCACATGTAAGTGGCTTTCAAACCACCTAAGTATTTATAACACCTGTTCAGACACAGATGTTGGGCCATTTTCCCAATAGTGCTATCAAAATGAATGAAAACTCCAGGAGTGTAGGATCCTCACCTGTTATAAATTAGCTTCAGTGATGCCAATTTAGATTCTAGGGATGGAATTAATCTGAGACAATGCCTTTATTTTCAGTGCAAACTTTGTGATCTGAGCAAGCTCTGCTAGCCTTTGTTTAGAGAGATTCATCTCAGCCTAAAGTAGCAGTCTGAGATAAGCCAGGGGAATTGTGCCTACTTCTCTCCACTGAATACAAAGGGAGAAGAGGTTGACAAGCTCATATGTAGCTATTTATACTAATGAAAGTTAGGTGAGGTGGATTTGACCCTGATTGTTGCTTTCCATAAAAATTGAGAAGAAATTCTCATTGGCTTAGACATTTTTAAGAGCTCTGTAAAGATAATGTAGAAGCAGATGTATCAGCATTATGTTCAGATATTTTGACCTTTTGCTATACTGTGCAAATCCTCTTAATCCACAAAGAGCACAAAAAAAGTCAAATAAATGTAGCTGCCCAAATTGAGATGCTTTAAGGGGTCTTGATTTAGAAATCAAGACTCCCAACCTATCAAAGCTTGACCCCTACAGGAACCAAGCCTGGAACTTCAGCCAATCTAGCGGCTGCGCCTTTCCTTCAGCTGAATGTAGGGCTCTGCATGTAATGTGGGCTGAGCAATACTTATTTTGGGGAAAGTCAAACTGCCTGTGTCGCAGAAGCATAGACATCAAGAGGTCTTTGCTGGTGGACATGTGGATGTCCAAAGAAAATAAGCATCTATCTGTGAGTGGGAATTTTAAGAACCTGCATCCTTAATTTTTGCATTCAAAATAACAGCTACTTCCTTTGCTAGTTCAGCCCTAAGGGCTTGCACCTTTCTAGAAATATGTAAAAAACCATTTGCAAATGCAGGAGAACTGGGCTCCAGAGAACTTGTACATCCAACAGTATGTATCTGTAGTGTCTGCCTTTCAAGCCTCAGTGGTGTTGCCTTTGAAGTCAATGAGAATTTTGCTATTGACCTCAGCTGGAATGAGATCAACAGGAACAAGCCCTTAGGTAAATATGCCCAGACACATTAATCAAAGGTGTGTTTGTTTCCTTAATGACTTATTGGACCTGGCAGAAGGGAGGATTTCAGATTGTTTCAATAGCATGAGGGCAGCTTTAAGAGTGCAGTTATAAAAGCCAGACTTTAAAGGTATTTTGCAATTGTCTAAGTAGCTGGTACGTGTGTCTTGAATTGTTTAGTTTGAATGCAAAGGTCACCCCAGAGATGTGTGTAAATGTCTCCTGGATTTCTCTTTTGTGACTTTTTTTGGTCTTTGTGTTTCTGCAGTGTTCCAATTACCTTTCTCTGCACTGTTGATGGAGACAAACTGAACCAGCTTTGTTTTGGCTGGAATTATAAAACTATCTTAGCTAATTTTCTGACAGATTTTTTCTTCCATCTCTCTGCCAACCTAATCTGAAATCTCTTTGTTTTTTATATGCTACCAATATATTGTGTGCATGACAGCATTAAGTTATGCCAAATGAGTAAACCAGTGAGCAAAAATTTTTTGTTAATATCTCATTGAGATGCAATTAGGCATTTTCACTTTTGGAAATTACACTACATTTTAATAACAAAAAAAGCACTTGAGATGCTTTAATAATGTGCTTTTTTTTTTTTTTTAGGAGAGGGAATTTATGCTTGACCCTGACAAGGCATTCATAATAAGCACATATTATGTGATATGGATTTTCTAATACAGGCACACACCCATACACAGATATGTGTGTGCACACACCAGTACTGAAGATTTTTTATACATTTTACCTATCCTCATGTCTGGGGAAATGTAATGACCTTGAGGGAGGAAGAAATAAAAATTAAACGATGCTGAAAAACTTTTATCTTTTTATTATTGGTGCCTTTACATTAATACTGCTGTTTTGTGCTGAGAAAACCAATCTGTTACACGTAAGGTAACTGTAATATACAACATAGAAATGCAGTCTAAGTTAATTACAACAAGGAGCTACAAAAAAATTTCGTAGGAAAGAAGTCACCTAACATTGCAACTGTGCTTGCAACAAATCACTCCCTTACTGTAGGACTATGCACATTGTCAACCACGGTTATTTACATGTCCCTTAAAACTGTTAACAACAGAAGGGCTAAAATCAGTCTAAAAAGTTCCAGAACATCACTATATACTGTACAATCCTCAAAAATAATTTATTACACCATTTCTAAAAAAAGGTACTAGTTTTCTCTTGATTTCTTTTGTTTTCTGGTGTTTTCTGGAGTGCACAACATGTGCAAAATTTTGCCTAACAGTCTAAAAACTCAAGAACTGAACTGCAAGTCACAATCACAGAGATGAGGTGGTGGAGTCCAGAACTTCCCTGCCATTGCAGACGGTCGGTACGTACATACTAGCAGATGCTGAAAGAGAAAGAGAGGGGAAAATCAACCCATGGCAAAAAATTATAATTAAAATTTATGTTGATCTGGACAATCTCACCCAATTTAACCAACATGTCCAATGAAAAGTCACTGTACATGGCTGTCAGCAGTGGAGCTGATGGAGGTACTGCTTGCACCTCTACAAGGCAATTCAGATCTGAGGCTGGAGTATCCTCTAGAGGAACCTGGTTTCTCTTCACTGACTATTGAGAATGCTTAGGGTGACTAAGCTTCTCCAAGAAGTGTCTGAATAAAATATATGAAATACTTTTGGATGATTCTGGGCCACTGGGTCTCACTTTATAGCACTTTGCATGTTAGTGTGAATTAATATAGCTAGAGTGCTGCTAAGATATCCCTGTAGAATAAAAAAAGAACCTTTGGATTTTTGTGTTTTATTGGCAAGAAATGCTAAAGTCTGATCCTTTGAGCTTTCACATAATTGCAATGGACATTCCTGAAATAAAAGATATGCATTTTTAAATCCAGGAGAGAATTCACTTCTGCATATTAGGACTGTATGTTGATCTACTTTTTAATTAAAAAATATAAATAAAAAAATCCTATGTACATGTTGGATGGCCTGAAGAAATTTTTGAATAACTGAATTGGAAAGCAAGATTATTTCTCACCTAATCCCAGAATATTTTCTGACCATAATATCCTTCATTTCTAGGAGCTCTGGATCAGGATTCAATACACATGCAGAGATGAGGGCCAGATTCTGATACCCTTGTCTACATTTCCTAATATTTTATTCAACCAGTTTTCATTGCTTCAGTGATATAATTGAATCTGAGTATCAGAATCTGTTTCTAAATGCATTTGTATTTTGACTGAGTGATATATTGCTGTTCTGCTAAAGCCTTGTGGATTTTAATTTAAAAGCAAGCTGGTTTGTCCATCTTTGTTAAAATTATCCATTGGGCATCAGGAATGTGTTTTCAGATGCTCTGTGACATCCCTGCTCATGGCACCATAAAGCTGTTTTTTGAAAGATACATTAGGTTAATGATAACAGTGACCCAGAGTAATGTGATGCCTTCATCAAAGAAAACACACGGCAAACAATGACTTCGTAAACTCAATCATCCAGTGTAAAAAGCAATTTATGCAGCTGACAAGGGCATGGTCAGTCTTCCAAAACTGGTGCTGGCTACACTCTCAGTTGCAGACTAGTTCTCCAAAGACATTCAGCATCATTTTCAGAACAGATTATTCTTTCTTCAAATCCTCTACTATTTCTAATTCTTTCATTGACTGAAAAAATACTTTGTGGCAAACAGAACTGCTTTAACAAAAGAAATTTAAAGGCACCTATTAGACTAACCTACCGCTCAGAGCACAGGACACATTCCTGATAAACAGGAGAGCCAAGAGTGAGCCCCTGCTCTGAAGTAGGTAGAGGGAGTTTGATCTCACAACCTGGGTATGTGTTCTGAGTCACATATATGAAAGCAATCATTTGTAGGTAAAAGGGCATCAGGCCTATGATTTTGGGAAAATTAACCATCAGGGTTTGTATTCAGTTTTTAACTGGGTATAATATGGGAGCGCATTGGCCTGAAATTTTATTATTGTTGTTATTTTTATTTCTACTTATTTTTGGCAAATAAAAAAATCAGTATTGCTTAGGAGACCTGATTCAAATCCCTGTTCTACTGCAGTATGACTACAGGCAAAACAATTTTGTTACTGTGAACATCAGTCACCCACCCAGAATGCTTTTAGCTTCAGGGGTTTTTTTTGAAGTCCAACATATTGAGGAGCATGAATAGATCAAATACTACAGTAACTGGGTCAGGAGGATGTCAAAGTGGGACAGAGAAATATGGTGGTAGGTGAGAAACAAGTGGCCTTGTGTTTTCAGTTCCCAGTCTTCCTCCACAGCACGTACCTCTCTTGTAGCGCTGAGAGGCAGTTGTTAACTCTGCTGGCTGGAGTAAAGTGTTCAGACTGAGTATCCAGCTCTCTCTGAGACTGAACAAAAGATCTTACTTTTCCTTACAGACCTTGGCAATGTTAATTGCTGGCCCTGCAGGGTTCCGGGTTTCATGTCGTGTCTTACAGCAGCAGCCAAGGGGTTTCCTGAAATATTGCTGGACCTGCTAGAGACACTTCACCTCCATTTTGCCTTGCGTTGAGGTCAAAGAAAAACGTATGACATGACGAGAAGTCTTGATTTGGCTGCAATTCATGCTTTTGATCTCCTCTTTCCTGGCTGTCTCTCATTTTGCTCGGATAATCCAAGGCAAAGAACCAGAGGTGAAATGCAAGAGCCCAGCACTGCTGTGGGCACCTTGCAGCATGCCTACAGTCAGGAACAGGCAGACTCAAGCTTGCCATCTGTGTG
The DNA here is from genome assembly GCA_013400195.1 of Aramus guarauna. Lineage (NCBI taxonomy): Eukaryota > Metazoa > Chordata > Aves > Gruiformes > Aramidae > Aramus > Aramus guarauna. The sequence goes on along the minus strand of VXBL01000411.1, from coordinate 424,068 downwards.
CCACTTCCTCTACTCATGCTCACAGTTAGACAACTGTGAGTTAATCATGTATAAAAGCCACATATCAGGGCTAGTTTGGAGCAAGGGCTGGGAAAATAAATTCTGAGAGAGAAAATTTACCAGCCTGGCTATAAAGAGCAGCTTCAATTCTTTTTCTGACCCCTGTGGAGCACTCCTGGAGGAGCTTAAGCCTGTGTGCAGCTCTCCATGTGGACATAACTTGGATGAGTCACACCTTCTGGGTGTAAAAGCTCAGCCTGAATCATGTATGTGCTTAAATCAGTCCTGAGCTCCCTGGGAAGTTTTATGAGTGCTGACCTGCTACTTTATCGGAATACCTCTGCCAAGTCTATAAAACAGTCCACAGGAAAATTGAGGGACATCTTGATGGGGGAAACACTACAGGGGAAGCAAAACTTATGCAGCACTGCCAAATGTGACTTTTCAGATTCAAATAAATGTGTACAGATATATACATTTCAAAAAATGTCATATATCTATATACACATGTATCCTGCCTCTCTTCAGCTTAAATCGATATTCTTTTGTAGCCCAGACTTCAGCTGTCAAAATGGTCAAAGCTCAGTGCCTCTAAAACAAGTTTCCTTCCTTTGCAGTCAAGTATTCACTTCTACTTGCTTTCTGCAGAACATGCAGCAAAGATGAGGAGCTGTATTCAGATGACTACATGAGGTGGTCAGTTTGGCTTTCATGACCACCACCACACTGCAGCTTATGTGGTTGACTGTTAATGCAGACCCTCCCTCCACCGCCCAGTTTAGGGATATAGCTGTGATACACATTTAGAGCTAACACTTAACACTACCCAAGAGCATCATGAGTGTCACTTACCTTTTCCCATAGTGTTTGGCCAGTTTCCATGGTTCAAGGAACTGTGTTAAAAACTGTCCCTGAGTCACTTGCTGTTCATGACTCACTATACTCATGGCCTTAATGACTGTGGAAGTGGAGTGGAGGTGGTGGCAGCCCTGAGATGCAATGGAGCTGCGAATCCATTGAGATAGGAAACACACTGCCCATTCAAGCAATTTGGGTACTCCTGTCCTCTAAAGCTCTGATAATGAACAGGAACTGGCTTTTCAGATGTTGATGTTATTAGAATGCCCTGGAGCTAATTTTGATTAGTCTCATATTAAGCAGTTTCTGACTGATGAAAACACCATCAAGACCAAAATAAAAACAAGCTGACAGCCCCAGGACTGATGAGAGGAATACTTTAGACAAGGATTAGAATCAATTTGGATGACAACTATTTTGGAGCTTTATAAATAACTAAACACTTAAAAAATTTTTTTAAAATAATTTACAAAAAATGGGAGTAAGAAAAATTTTTCCTTCTTAAAAGTAGTGGTGCTGTGATAGACAGTTAATTCTCAGTGTTATTTTCCCAAATAATTGTCCTAGATGGAAACTATAGGACTTTTTCTATTGTATGTGATGGACATTTTAGTCCTACTTCCAGGTCCATGTCTTGCCATGGTCCAAAAAGACCAACAAAGACAAGCAGCCCTTATTCAGCTAGGTGTAAGCAGGAAAAATGTCCACCTTTCCAAATAATGAAGTAGCAAGAGATTGTAAGTCTAGATTTTTATGCTTTCCTTAATATCTTAAAGCTATTAACAAAGCTGAAAAAGTAGGCTTTTAATGTAAAGATGTGCGATGAGGATGTCTTTCAGTTGCATGCATGCTTGTGTGCACAGATGCATTATCCAGCCATTATAATAAAAATAACAGATTCAAAAATGCAACCCTGTACAAAAGTATCCATGAATCAAAATGGTTTCTGACTAAGCTTATTACGTAGTATGACAGAATTAAAAGACTTGGAAAGACCATTTATGCGAAATTTGTAAGGGATGAAAATAATCTCATGGGACTTACCATTTCGTCAAGGGACCAAACTTCTAAAGGTTATTGGGAATCCATTGGTATTGCAAATCCATCCCTTTTGGGAGTGCTTGGCACTTAGGGCCATCTTATCTCTCACGGTTTCAGTTTTCCAAAACATCAAGGAGATTCGGGGTTCTGGTGTCAGGGCTGGATATAGTCCTGACTCTGATGTAATGGAGGACATGTAGAGCCACATAGCCTGCTTTCTTGTTAAGGGACTTTGGGCGTTCATGACACGTTATGGTTCGGGGTGGGAGAGCCAGAGATGGCTGGGACCCCTTTACCTCCTAATCCCTGTCAATGTGATACACAGCAGGGTCCTAAGTTTCTTCCCTGTTCTGCCTGAAATCTGAAGGATAAAAGGTTTCTAGCCAATTTTGAAATGTAGGTCATACTCAAAAACTTGAAGTTAGGTTAGTATAAACTTGCTGGCAGGCCTTGCTCTGTGTCCCTCCTTTCCTGTTTCTTATTCCTTGCCTCTTTATAGTTGTAGTGTACTTTTTCAATTAGCTTTCCATGTTAGACATGCTGTGTGCAGAGATCTGTGAACAAGGTGCTGTGTGCTCCCATCCTTGACTAGTTAAGCTTGACAAGGAAAAAAAACCCCCAAAACATACAGGTTACTTTTTTTTTTTTTTTTTTAAATCCAAAAAAATCTCTGAGCAACTCACACGGAAGAGGAGCAACAGCCTCTAAACAAAATCACAGACATGAGTCTGCTTGGGATGAAGAGATTGGAGATGAAGGAAAGGAGGGAGGCAGAACAGATGAGTTGTCCTTGCAACAGAGCGCTGATTGTTTCTCCTGGCTGTGGCACTTGCAAAGGGTATGGCTCACACTCGGCACAGAGGTACAGTTTATGGCATCTCTTGTATGCATTTGCTGCAGACTTGGAGCCTTTCCTTATAATGCAGGCAATAAGAGCCATCGAGAGCACGCTGCATTGTGGCCCAGGTCCTGTCGGCATGTCATTTTGACAGGAATACTCCAGGGCAATCTGTTCCTGTCACTGCTGTGAGAGTGACAGCGAGCGACGGGCTCTACTTGCTTTGTGCAGCGGGATGGAGTCAGAGCCCGCCAAAAGCTTTCTGCTGACTTCAGTGAGCCGCAGAGCGGGCTCTGAGCTGATTCCCATGGGAAGGGAATGAGTTCTTCTCTCCAGACACAAATGAAGTGATGCTTGCAAGGGGGGACACAGCCCAGCCTATAAAGGTCTTTTTCTTGCTGGTAAAAACCACATCTTGTCTTTACCCAAACTCACCGCAATCCCACATCCTCATAGAAAGGTGGCGGTTTTGTTACTTACACTGGGAATAAGTGGTCCCGGTCCCACTGACACTGAACCTGTTGAGATGGAGTCTGTGAGTGACCACATTCTTCTGGGGCTGGAAGAGGATGATGTGCACCTTGGGTGCGAACAAGCAGCCCAGCACAACAAAGCCGCTCAGACTCACAGAGATGCACATGGTGGTGGTTTGCACCTAGGAGAGAGTGGGCGCAAAGCGCTGTGTTTCAGTATGTAAAGCTCTGAAATACAGAATATTAGAAACATTATCTACAACAGTAGGAACCACAGTCCTGGGGGTTTGCACTGGTACAGGCTTGCTTGAACATCTGTTGCATCTTTCACAATCCTAGCATCATATGAGTGAAGTGCATGGTGCTGATGGTATCCTGTGTCTCTATATATCAGGGGGAGCTTGACTGAGTGTGTTCTGCCTCGGATTAGCACAGAAAGGATAGTTCTTCTCTCTTTCTCTCATCTCTCATCCCCTTGATTTCTAAATTAATCACGAAATCCTCTGTAATGGCTGTCATGCAACAACTGGGCAAAGCTGTCTACGGTGGAAACCAGCTTGCACAGACCATAATTGATGTGGTTATGTACTTTATGTGGGTTAACATTAGATGCCTCATGTAGAGCATCCATTTGAAAAGCAGTTTAGTCTCCAGCTTCAATTCTAATCAGAGAACTTGAACAATCCTTTGCAGGAACATAGGTGTAATTTGGAGTAAACATAAGAGCTGGTGACATTTGTCAGACTGAGCCTGAAAGGTGCCCTGATTTCAAGACAGAAGTTTTTGAGCTGAGAAATGAATTGTTTGTAAGGCTGCAGGATTTTAGAGTAGTCGCCTTTGGGGCATTTGTTAGAACAATTTTGCTGGTACTATCTGTCTTCCTTTTTGTTCAATGGTATAACTAGGTGGCAGTTTGCTGCCTCATTTTAGTTTATATTCTTTTCTTCCAAGCAGATTCCTTAATTAAGATGTTGAATTAAACTGCTTTAAACTCTACTGCTTAATTTGAATGATTATACTTCCATGGCTAATTTTTCCTTACTTACACTCCTGCAGTCCTTGGAGATTAGCCTTCTTCCATAGGAAAGCTTCTCATACCTACTTGTCACAAATAATTGGTGCAAAATGAAAAATAGAGTAGGGAATGGATTTTGTTGCTTTATGTATATTCTGAGCACCGAGTGCTTTGTCAACAGTGAGTATAATTAATGCAGTCTTGTAATAATCACTCTTTCCCCAAGGTAGATGTGGCGAGCACCATGAAAAGATACTCAGCTTTCACAAGATGAGTGAACATGGAAGACCCCACAGGGGCAGCATGAGAAAGGGACACCTGAATGTTTCCAGCTGCACTTTCTCCTTCACTTCTTTGCATTTTGTCCACAGGGCTCTGCTGTCACTTCAGGGTGGGTATTGAACCAGGCACTGTACAGGTAAAACAGGACTGGGTGTTTTCTTATAAAACAAGAATGAATGAAGGCAGTAGTTTGAAGTTCTCTTCACTAACAAAGCCCTCCTCCCTACCCTGCTCTGCTAGGGTTTGTGCCTCCTGGAGCAGCTCAGCTGTGCTGACATAATTATAGCCTCAACCGATGACATGATTTGGGTTAAAAATAGCCCTATCCCACAGGGTTCCTTTTTACCCAGGTCACTTAATGGTTCACTGTGTAAGTTGGCCTCTGATGTGCTGGTACAACAGAGGCTGTCCTGCTAGACCTGGCAGGAATGACTGGCAGGGGGGCAAGCTCCTTGAGCCAGAATTACCCCTCAAGAAAATGCAGGGAGAAACTGTCTAAACAGTAGGAATTTTGGACATCTCATTTCATTATAACCAGTTTAACACTCAGACTTTTCCCTTCCTGTGTTATTGCTGCATTTTTTAAGCTTTTGTCTAAGGTGATCAGGTTGGAAATTCCCTTCAATGTGCTAGATGTCAGGGTTTCTGTGAATTTATGTTATATGTGCTTATTTAATCATATCAGGTTTCACTGTATCTTTGATTCTGAAATCAGTGTGGACCTCTGCATGAAAATCAATGGCATCAGAGAAATCCGTCTTTTCCAGGAGCTATCCTTTACATTTTTGACAGTGCAGCTAACAGAGTCAGCCACCAAATGCAACAGTTTGCAGAGAAGTTTCTGGCCTCTGCCTTGGGATCTTCTAGACCTTCTGGGAACAATTTCTGGGATCATTAGAGAACTCGTGGGAACACTTCAAGCAATGTACTTCACTGCTGCAGGGAGAGGACTGCTGCAGGAGGCTGTGACTTCTAGCAACCTCCATCAGCTCCTAAGCAGCTCTGTCAGTTGTCCTTGATCAGCTTTTGTCTGAGCTGACTCATGGTTGGGTAAAGGTTGGCATTCTTGTTGCAGGTGATGGGAAGAGCCCTTGGAAGGTGCTGGACAGCTAACATGTTCATCAGTATGCAGAAATGTGTACCAAAGAGGGCTGAAAATTTTGCTGCAGGCTGTGTTTGCGTGCAGAGCAAGGGGGATGCCACAGGGCATGGTCCCCAATGCCTGCAGGGGCAACTATCCCTGGCATATCAGGATTGACCAAAAGAGAGCTCCCAAGGAAGGATGCAGCTCTGCAGCCGTGGAGTGGCAGGGATGCCCAAAGCCTCTCACTGGGGCTGAGGGAGTTGTTCTCCTTTTCTGCAGGAGATGTGGGAGATTTCTATTGCCACGTTAAAGAGCTATGGGAGGAGGTCAGCAGACTTCTCTGGGCAACCTATGCCAGTGCCTCACCACCCTCACAGGGAAGAATTTCTTCCTAATATCTAATCTAAATCTACCCTGCTTCAGCTTAAGGCCATTCCCCTTTGTCCTATCACTCCATGCCCTTGCAAACAGTGCCTTTCCAGATTTCTTGTAGGCCCTGTTTAGGTACTGGAAGGCTACTCTAAGGTCTCCCCGGAGCCTTCTCTTCTCCAGGCTGAACAACCCCAACTCTCTCAGCCTGTCTTCATAGGAGAGGTGCTCCAGCCCTCTGATCATCTTCATGGCCCTCCTCTGGACTCACTCCAACAGCTTCATGTCTTTCTTGTACTGGGGACCCCAAGACCCAGATGCAGTACTCCAGGTGGGGTCTCAATGAGAGCAGAGTAGAGGGACAGAATCCCCTCCCTTGACCTGCTGGTCACACTTCTTGTAATGCAGCCCAGGATACAGTTGGCTTTCTGAGCTACAAAGGCACATTGCCGGGTCAAGTTGAGCTTCTTGACCACCAGTACACTGAAGTCCTTCTCCTCGGGGTTGCTCTCAATCCATTCTCCATGGAGCCTGTATTTGTACTTGGGATTGCCTCGACCCATGTGCAGGACCTTGCACTTGGCCCTGTTGAATTTCATGCAGTTTGCCTGTCAAGGTTCTTCTGGATGGCATCCCTTCCCTTCAGGGTGTCAAGGAATGCCACTCGTCACTGGTGTCCACTTTGACATCGAGCTGTTGACCGCAACTCTTTGAGTGCAACCATCCAGACAATTACTTATCCACCGCGTGGTCCATCCATCAAATCCACCTTTCCCCAATTTGGAGACAAGGATGTTGTGCAGGACAGTGTCAAATGCTTTGTCCAAGTCCAAGTCGATGACATCAATTGCTCTTCCCTTATCCACCAACACTGTAACCCTGTGGTAGAAGGCCACCAAATTTGTCAGGCATGATTTGCCCTTAGTAAAGCCATGTTCAAAACCAATCCCTGGCTGCTCAGACAGTTTCTCTATATTCCTCCCAGGCTACCTGCCCTTGCTTTTACCCTCTGTAGCATTCTTTTTTTGTGTTTAAGTTTGTCCAGGAGCTTCTTCTTCGTCCATGCAGGCCTCCTGGTATTTTTGCCTGACTTCTTCTTTATTGGGATGCATTGCTCCTGAGCTTGGCAGAGGGGATCCTTGGATACTAACCTGCTATCTTGGGCCCCTCTTCCTTCCAGGGTTTTGTCTTATGGTACTCTACTGAGCAGGTTCCTGAAGAGGCCAAAGTCTGCTCTCCTAAGTCCAGGGTAGTGGGCTTCCCGTGCACCCTCCTCACTGCCCTGAGTATTTTGAACTCCACAATTTCATGGTCACTGCAGCCAAGGCTGCCCTCGAGCTTCACATTCTTCACCAGCCCCTCCTGGTTGGTGAGAACAATGTCCAGCATGGCATCTCTCCTTGCTGGCTCCTCTATCACTTAGAGAATGATATCACTTCAACACATTCCAGGAACCTCCTGGACTGCTTATGGCCTCCTGTGTTGTCCCTCCAACAGATACCAGGGTGGCTGAAGTCCTCCATGAGGTTCAGTGCTTGTGAACATGAGGCTGCTCCTATCTGTCCATAGATGGCCTCATCTGCTCGGTCTTCCTGGTTGGGTGGCCTGTAGCAGACCCTGCTATGATGTCACCTGTCCCTGCCCTCCCATTAATCCTGACTCATAAGTTCTCAGTCTGCTCCTCATCTCCATCCCCAGGTGGAGCTCCATGCACTCCAACTAATCATTGACATAGAGGGCAACATCCCTTCCTCGTCTGCTCTGCTTGTCCTTCCTAAAGATAACAGTCAATAGTACGAGGCATGGTATTTTCTTGGCGACAGCCCCGATCCGAGCCCCGGTAAGCAGCGCGCCTCTCCGGAGAATCTGTCAGGTAGGCAGATGGTGCCTCTGTACCTCTCAGAAGAGAGCCGCCTACTGCTATCACCCGTTGACTTTTCTTACTTGCACTGGTTGTTACACGGGGTGCAGACCGGGCTGCCTTAGCTCCAGTGTCTCTCTGGATGTGGTGGGTCTTTCCTCTTCAGTCTGCAGAGCAGTGAAGTGGTTCTGCAATGGCACGTCAGGCTTCAGGGGAAGTCTCTTCCTCCTCCTGGTCCTTGCTGTCACAAGCTTCCACTCTTCTGCATCATTGGCCACCCTCCCTTCTGCGTGTGCTGGTGGGGGAGTTTTTGGCAGTTTGGCCATGGGCTGTGGATCCACTGCAGACTGCGCTTGGAACCAGGTATCTAAGTCCTTCTTGGCTGCCTGATGTTATGCAGCCTTCTCATTGCTGCCGGCAGCTCAGCCACATGCTGCAGGAGGTCCTCCACCTGGGCACACCTTCTGCAGGCAGGTCCGCCTTCGGGCTCAGGTAGGATGGGTGCCCTTGGCCTGTCACAGGATGGTGCCCGGTTGCTGGGTAAGGTGTACTTCCAGTCTCCCACTTGGACAGTGGAATGTCTCTCCTTCAAAGAGGCGCCCTCCCTGCCCACCTTCCTGTGTCAACTACTGCATAGACTCTGTGTCAACTGCCACACCAACTGCCATGTCACTCCCTGGCTGCTGCCCCATGCCCTGTTTGCCTGCTCTGGTCACGGTACTCCTGGCCCATCATGCTCCCTAGGCTGCCCTTTGTAGGTGTGGGGTGGCCATTGTGGGTCTGGCAGTGCCTAGGCCCCATCAGCATCTCCCAGGAGAGCTGCTGGCTCCTGGTGGGTCTCTCCGCTCCCTTGGCATTTCCCTGCCTCAGGAAAACCACTAGTGCACCAAGATCTGCTGCTCTGCTGCAGGCCAGGCCAGCTCCAGAGCAGCTCCCCTCGGCGATTGGCTCCTGCTCTCCTTACCAACCTGCAATTACAGCATGGCTGCCATTACAGCATAGGGCAGTACGCTGGGTGAGGAGAGGGGGTTGCACTCTGTGTGAGAGAGCAGCGGGAGTGAATGGGGCTCTGCCTGGCAATAGGTCTTGAGCCACCTGATAGATTGTGGGTCAGGATTAGCGGGCAGAACAAAGTGGACAACATTGTGGTGGGTGTCTGCTATAGATCACATAAAGGAAGAAGTAGATGAGGCTTTTTTCGGACAACTGGGAGAAGTCTTGCATTCGCAGGCCCTGGTGTCCTTGGGACAGTTCAACCTGCCTGATACCTGCTGGATGGACAACACAGCAGGGCAGAGGCAATGCAGGAGGGTTTTGGAGCACACTGAGGTCAACTTCCTAAAACAGGTGACTGAGAAACTGATGAAGGAAGATGCTCCTTGTGATCTCATACTTACAAACGAGCAAGAACTTGTCAGAAATGTGAGAGGCAGGGAAATCTTTGGCTGCCACAACCAGCAAAAGGTGGAATTCAGGATCCTGAGAGAAGGAAACAAGGCAAAAAGTAGGATCGCCACCCTGCAGAGCAGGTTGACCTGTTTAGGCATCTTTTTGGGAGAATACCACGGGATGTGGTCCTGGAGAGAAGAGAGGTCCAGGAGGCCTGGCTGTTTTTCAAGAATTGCCTCACCCAAGCTTAAGAATGGCCAATCCCAATGGTGAGGAAATCAAGTAAACATGGCAGGAGGCTTGCATGGATGAGCAGTGTCTGCCAATAGTCAGTATGGATTTACACAGGGGAAATTATACTTAACCAACATGTTAGACTTCTGCAGTGAAATAACTGGCTTGGTGGATGATGAGAGAGTAGCTAATATTATTTATTTTGTCTTTGTAAGGCTTTTAACACTGTCTCTTATAACAACCTCTTTGACAAGCTGATGAAGTACAGGCTAGATAAGTGCGCAGTGAGCTGAACGGAAAACTGGCTGGACTGCTGAGCTCAAAGGATTGAGACTGTGACACAAAGTCCAGTCATACGCCACTCACTAGTTGTTCCAGGGGTTGATATTAGGACCAATGCAGTTTAACATCTTCATTAACAACCTGGGTGCTGGGACAGAGTGAACCCTCAATAACTTTGAAGATGATACAGAAGCAGGGCAGTTGTTGACACAGTAGATAGCTGTGCTACCATCCAGAGCTACCTTGACAAGCTGGAGAAATGGGATGACAGGAACCTCATGAAGTTCAACAAAAACCAGAGTCCTACACCTTGGGAGGAACAACCCTAGACACCAGTAGATGCTGGGGGCCACTCAGCTGGAAAGCAGCTTTGCAGAGAAGGTCCTGGTGGGACAACAAGCAGATCATCAGCCAACAATGTGCCCTTGCAGCAAAGAAGGCCAGTGGCCTCCCAGACTGCATTATGCAGAGCGTTGCCAGCAGGTCAAGGACAGTGATCCTTCCTCTCTGCTCAGCACTGGTGAAGCACATTTGGGGTGCTGTGCCCACCTCTGGGCTCATCACTACAAGAGAGACATGAACATACTGGAGGAAGTGCAGCAAAGGGACTGGAACAAACTGTGATAGGAGAAGAGGGTGAGAGATCTGGGACTGTTTGGCTTGGAGAAGAGAAGGCTCGGGAGGATCTTATCAGTGCATATATATACCTTACGGGGGAGAAAAGAAAAGGAGCTAGACTTTTCCTAGCTGTACCCAGAAAAGAGGCCAATGGCACAAACCAAAATACACAAAATTTTGTTTAAACATAAGAAAATTGTGAAGATGGTACAGGTTGCCCAAAGAGATTGTGGAGTCTCTATCCTTGGAGATATTTAAAACCTGACTGGACAGAGCCTTGAGTGACCTGCTGTAGATGACTCTGCTTTGAGCAGGGAAGGTAGGACAAGACAATCCCCAGAGGTCCCTTCCAACCTTAGTGATTATGTGAAGGCATATTGTGTGTGGAAAAATCCCACAGCTGACATCATGATTGAATCACCAAGAGCTCCACTGTAAACCCTTCCTCCAGAATTCCTTTTGCTGTTAAAATTTATTCAATTCAGGGAGAAGAGACTGGTCATGCCAATACAAGCAAGCTTAGTCTAACAGAAAAAACAGAATGTATGTACTGGAGGCATAGCTACACCATAAATCCTTCTCATAGCAGAGAAGGCCTTAACCAAATGGCAGGGTTATTTGGTGCGTGAATCTGTAAGACATACAGTAATATGACATCCCAGCATATCTAACTTGTTGTCTGACACCTGTCATATAGGGTTCATACAGGGACATTTCTGCTTCGGTATTGGTAGGAATGTATACTACGCTGAACTACTTTTTTTTTGTTTGTTCTTTAACTATTATGGTGGGGCTAACACCAAATTTCTGGATATATTTCCAAGACCTCTCCCTTTTTTTTTCGGAAAGATGAGTCCTAAGTGATGTTTGTGCTTAATGATAAAATCTCAAGCCAGTCAACATTCATTTTTCATTGCTACAATTAAGTTTCTAGGGTTGTTTATTGGGAATGCCACCAGTATTGGTCTACATTAGGATGGCATGGGTTGATTCAGAGTCAACATGTAACACTGCATGGAAATTAAATACGGGCTTTTCAAAGGAGCCCCAGAAGTGTAGACATCTAGGATGGATTTTCAAAAAGCTCCTGACATGTCATGAAAGTATCAAAAAAAGGTGTTAAAAGCATTTTTTGTCAATTTGGTAGGACTCGATTTGGCTTACTTGGAACCTTGCATTTAAATTAAATGCCTGTGGGTGGTTTTGAAAATTCCACTCAGGAGGTAAGGCTGAAAAATGCTGCTTGAGCAATCAAGTCATGCTCCTCTTGACCATTAGTGTCTGTGCTGCCCACTCATGTGACTGTCTGCACTGATATTACCCACCTTCTGTGTCTATCTTCCTGATTACTTTGGGTGTCCGGGGCTGTTCCCCAGTGCCTTCCTTAAACTTTTCCTTCATTAGCTTCAATCCATTACTCACCATTCTAATTTCTCCTGAGACTGAATAATCCCTTTCTCTCTTTTTGTTGCCTTGAAATTATTTATAGTCTGTGATCACGTCTCCCTGGGTTTACTTTTGTCTAGACTAAATATATTTAGCTTTTTTACTGTCACTCTGCGTGTCTTACTGTGCCGTTTGTTATCTATCCTTGTTTTGTCGAGGTCTTCAGTACCTTTCCTAAGCTGAGAAAAATAATACTAAATATACTGTTCTGGGTTGTCACACCAAAAGTATGTTAAATGACATTATTAGCTCCACAGTTTTACATGCTATTTCATGTACATACTACTGGTTATGATACCAACCTAAGTTAGTCTGCTACCTTTCTTCTGGGCAGAAAGTTGAATTAATTCACTGCAAACTGCTGTAAGGGACAACTCCAGCAGTCATTTCTCACATCATAATAACTGTGAGATTTCTAGTGGAGCAAATCTGAAACTTTTTCTGAGACAATTTTCTTCTGTCCAAAAATATGATATTATCGAACTTGAAGCTTTACAACACTATGTGACAATTTAAACAATTTAATTTTTTTTAGGTTTGTTGGTGAAGGCTGGCCAATATTTTCTGCTCAGTGAGGTATGTGTTTTGTCCCCTACAAAATGTAGAAAGAATAAAAAGTTCTATACTCAAGCATAACATTAGTTGATATTTTTTTTAAACAACTCTGTTTTCTTATCTTTTTTTTCTTAGAAGAAAACAATCTATTTGAATGGCAGATTCTTTTACAGAAGACAACTAGTTAGTTCAGTTTTTAATTTAAGGCCCACCTCCAACAAAAAACTGATTATGACTCATTGTAGCTCATGATCTACTAGGTTTTTCTGTTAGGACTATGACTTCACATACTGATGTACCAGTATGAATACTTTATCCATACGCTATCTCTCTAACATAATCAGACTCATAGTGCTAATCCCTTCCACCTCCAACGGTATATGCTCAGTTTGAAATGAGACCATCTTTCTTAGAAATAAACTAATATTTTGTAATACGCTTAGGTGGACATTAACATTGAAACAGAGCAAGGGATCCAGGGGACAAAAGAGGTGAAAGAAGCTTTTAGTGAATGATGACACGGTCCTTTAAAGTGATGCACATGATTTATGGAAACAGATATCCAAAGACTTACTCTGTAGTCACTGGATGTCACATAAAATATGGGGAGAAAGGCCAGCCAAATGATGCACGTTGTGTACATTGTGAAGCCGATAAACTTGGCTTCGTTGAAATTCTCTGGACATTTTCTTGTTTTGAAGGCATATACAGTGCATAAGACTACGAGGATTACATCATATGTTAAGGAGATTAACATACTGGAATCTTTGACATTGCATTTCAATATGACAGTCTCTCTCTTCTCAGGAAGAGTGTACCGCCTGGTGCCAGGGGCCTCCAAGATAAGCCACACGGACACCACCACAATCTGTACCAAAATGAGACTCAGGCAGATGAAGACCTGAGAGCTGGGGCTGATGAACTTAGGCCTTTGAGCACCGTTCTTTACACCATCAAATATTCTGGCTATGCAGTTTGTTTTTGTCAGAAGGGCAGAGTAGCAGACAGCAAAGGAACTTCCTAGCCCCAAACGACGCAGGGTGCAAATAGCTGGAGAAGGCTTGGCTATGAAGAAGAAAGTCATGCTGTAAGACAGGAAGACCCCAAAGAGCAAAATATAGCACAGTTCACGGCCAGAGGCTTTGACCAGGGGAGTATTATTGTGCTTGATGAACACTGCAATGACCATAAAAGTACAAATAAAGCCCAGGCATGCAATGGTAACAGGACCTATTGCCCAAGCATCTTCCCACTTGATGTAGTCTTCTGGTAGGTCATAACAGCCAGTCAGGTCAGCTGTGGGCCATTTTCCAGGTCCACAGTCTGCACAGGTAAATTCATCAGCCAGGTACTCATAGGTTTCACAGGGAATACAAATCCAACAGCAGACATCTCCTGGTTGCATATTCTTCATCTCGTTAGGAGCACAGGGGTCACTGCACTGGGAGACGGGGACAGAGCTCCTGGACCAGTGGATAGAGTCTGCATCAAGTGACAAGGTTTCTGCCCAGTGACCAACCTTCACATAGGAGTATCTGCCTCCAGTGTACTGGAAATTAAACACGTTGTATCGTCCTATCCCATCTCCATAGGCATCAAATTTGACCATACTGTCAGCGGCATTGGGAGGGTTGAATGGAGCTGTGGGAAAAAAAAAAAAGAAAAAAGAATATTATTATCAAAACAGCAGATGACTTTTTTTTATCCTTTTGGCAAGCACAGACATCTGACACCTTATAGAATCCAATTCAAGTGCCATCAGGTAAGTTGAGAGGTCTCTGTCTAATTTTTGAAATTGGAAGAAGAAAAGAACTCAGGTAATAAAACTCTATTTCACTTTACTACATGAGAAATATTTCTAAATGTGGAGAGTTACGCTAGATTACCGATGTTCTTACTTTTTTCGGACATTTGTATCACTGGATACAAATTAATTCTCCCATTATTTCCCCTAGTATGCCCAATTACTACCTTTCACATTTTCTCTTGAAAGAAAAAGGTCTGCTTCTAACTGAGACTCAGCATTATTTGGTGAAATTGGGCTGTCAAGATATAAGGAAATTCAAATGGTCAGATCAGTAAACATCAGTTTTGAGGCCAGCAGCCTGGAATGTGATTCAATAGAGGATTCATTCTGAGAGATGATGGAGAAGTAACTATGAAGTCCTAAACAGTTTCTTACTATGTCTTTTTCACTTCTCCCTGTGTTGTAGGAAGCTTTGAATCTCTTCTATTTTGCTTCAGTTTTACCAGTTTCTGGTATTTCTTGTCTGGTATGAGGTTCCCAGCATGTGCTGCTTTGGTCCTACACCTTGTTTGGGGAATAGATGAAAAAAACCACAAACTGGATCAGTGGCCTTCTGTGAAATCAATATTGTAACACTTCCAACTGCTAAGCTCTGGAGAGTTTTTGTTTCTTCCTCCAGCTGAGGCTCATGCAGGGAATGAAGAAATATTAAAAATGTAGGAGGAAATTTCATTTACCATGTGATTTATTGGTATTTGCTGTAGCATCAAAGGTGAATAGCTTTATAGGCAGGAAGCAAAAGGGTTGTGGGTTTTTTTGCCATTGATGAGCAGTAAAGGTGATTTTATTCCCCAGTGTCTTTGGTTACAGAAGTGGTTCCACTATCATTGCTGGAATAAATCTTTGTTCCTGCATCTGCGCCCATGCTGTGCTTGAGCATGAGCAATGCCACAGAAGGATGTAATATCTTCCTCCACTTCAACCTCCAGATACTTTGGATTTCTTGCAGTAGATGTATTTAGGTTCCATAAAGCACTGAGGCTAATTTTTTTCACCTTTATTCCTGCAGAACATTACCTTATTTTACAGTACTCCCACTAAGGCTGGAGGGTTAATGCATAACCTGCACCTCCCCAGATGCTGGACTTGGAGTGCATTTCTTTCCCAACTTTCTACTTATGTTAGGGCAAGGATGGAAGATAATTCATGCCCAGCTACAGTCTCTTCTGGGTTCGAGCCAAGGCTCTGCCCGTTCTTATCCCTGCCCTCTCCTGCGCTTTACCACCTCACCTATGTCAACTGCAGTGGTGGACATCCTTGGTTTGCAGGATTACAGACTAGGTCTGGGTAACCCAGGAATGTGTAAGATAATTGTTTTCTCTTTTTCTACACTGTTGGCATCTAGTTGTACTGCTGTCTAGCCCAACAAGACCTCTGAGTGTCCAAAAATTAAGGGCAGCATAATACTCCCCCAAATGGCCAGTTGTCCTGGAAATAACATGCTTTAAATTATACAGGTAGCTAAATTAAAAATATAGGTCAGCAAGAAGAATATTAAGCAGTTTCCCTTCTCTTCCTCCTCCTCATCATGCACAGGCATGCAAGCTCTCTCATCCGGGAGAAGCATTAAAATGAAAACATAATGCAGCACTTAACAGCTCTTCAATAATGTGTTGTCATTGCCAGTGTCTTATTTCATTATTCATAACACTTCTATAGATTGCAGAAGCTGTTAACACAGCAACCCAGTTTTAAGAGCCAATTTATTCACGTTGGTGTTATCCAGGCCAGCTCCTGAGGTGTGCTGAGAGCCTGTGACTTCTACTGGCACCAGTGGAGCCCCAGGTAGGCAAACTGCAAACTGGTTGCATGGCTTGTCTTCTGTCAAGTGCACAACTTCAAGTGCATGAGTATCCCAGTGCAAGTTACATGAGGGTCAGAAATATCAACACTTTTCAGGAAAGAGTTCCCCCTGTGTAACATGTTTCACAGCTTCTTAGTTCCAGTAGAATATTTGTCATTTAAATAAAGCAAAGTATTTGCCTTGGACCTTGCAGGTAGGTCCAGAAGGCAAACAGGTAATCTCACCTATAGTTAGCTTGAAGCTTATGTGTATGTTGCCTTCCATAGGGCTGTTCCACACTACAAATATGAAGAAAATATTTCTGTAGGACAATATGTTTTAAGTCAACCACAGTTTGTAGCTTGAACCTTTCATTTGTAGTGGCTGCTAATAGAGGAAAATAACTCACACTCCTTCAGATGGAAAGGATGAAATCATTTAAGCAAACAACGATGTATTAAATTATAGTATGGTGAGCCAAAGCCTACAAATGAGCCCACTGGGTGGCAGCAATTAATATACTCACTGATTACATGTAAAATTACGAAGTCATTTTAACTGATATTTATCAACATATTCTAGATTCTGTAGAATCACTTCCAAAAAGTCATGTTTTCAGAACATATGATCTAATAATAATCATAAAAGAAGAAGCTTATAGGCAAGAATGTAATATCGTAACAAAGCAGGACTTTATGTTCTAGTGCAAAGAGAGTATTTTTTGCATATTGGTAGATGATTTTCCCACAGATGATGTCAAGCCTTGTCATAAGTCACTCTGAGAAATTTTTCTTGTAGTTAAATTTTGGTTTTGATGGTAAACCTACAATGTTTATAGCAGGTATCTCTGGCAGGTATTTTTCAGAGCTGTAGCTAAGCTGTTTTGAATTTTTCCCTTGGGAGATGAGAGACAAGACTTTCTGGGTCTACCCGTGCTGTTAGCTAAGAGGCTATCTGAATGACAATACAAACTCTGTCTCCTTTGAGCAGTCTGTTGGAATCTTCTCCTCCCCTTGCACTTCAGGAAATGAATTTTCCTTACGCAAAGCAGTTATCCAAGAGAAATTCTATAAAAGAAGTTATCAAGGAAAAGAAAGGATAATTAAAAGTGACTTAAAGATAAACCAGTGATGCTTTGTGCTCCACCTTGCAGCAGTTCAGCAGTGGAGATGCAACAGCAGTGATATTTATGAGAAGAGGAGAACCTCTCAGGTCCACAGAGCGCAGGAGGCAGAAACCTGTGGAGTCGCGGTGCAGGCAGCCCACCTCTGTCAGCTCACTGAAGAAATCCTATCAGAGGAGAGGATGCCACTGTGTAAGTGAAGGACAAACTCCTTCAGCTTCAGGCAAGAGAGGAAAGACTGTGTAGTTTTATGACTATTTTAGTAGCAGATATGGACATAAAATAACATCATAGCTTTTATCTAGTGAATTATGGCATTTTGTTTCCATCTTCCTACAGTGGGATCATCTTTTCCAACAATCGCATAACTTGGTAATATGTACTTATGTGCTGTTAGAAGCAGATGAGTTGTTTTTGCTTGGAAATCTTTATTGGTTTTGATGTCAGTGATGTACAGCCCTTGGTGACATGGAAGAATTCAGAAAAAAGTCCTGAAGGGGGGATTTATTTTCTTATTGGTCAGAAACTTTATTTTAAGAGGTGGTATTGGAAATCTTTTTTGAAATGCTTCTGATTCTGCACATTAGCTCAGTTGGGTGAAAGTACTCCAGGATTTTTTAACCAGGGATGAGTAGATGAAGAAAACAAAGCAGTTTTAATCCTAATTAGGCACAGGGAAACTTTGAAAAGACAGAGCAGCCTAGGAAAAGATGAGCGTCATCTTAACTGGCTTGGAATTAGACCGAATTTTGTTTGCCAGCAACATCTTTGGGCCAGGAAGGGTATTTTGCATACAGTATCTTGCATGTGTCTGACACAGAGCTGAGTGTATAGATGTTGTCTTATAGAAAATACCATCAGTAACACTTCCTGGTAGGAAGGATGACAGGTATGCCTGCATCTGAGAACAGCCTTCATATCCAATAAAACACGCATCTGTTCTTTGCTTGCAGAGTGTATTCTTTCAAAACAAGGTACAGATCAGAGGCACAGCTCACTAGCTAGGAGGCAATTCATTAATAACAAGCCTTGATGAAAGCTCTGCAGTTTTTCAGCTCAGCGGTTTGCAAAGCTGTGGGATTTCATGCGGTTCAGAAAGAAATGTAAAAAGGACTATTGTGTGCACCACAGGCACCTTCTTCAGCAGCTTGTTGGCCCCAAAGACTTTCAGCTGATAGACTATAAGCAGCTAATGATTAAAAAGAAATGCCAGTGTTAAGAGGGAAAAGGCTGGAGTTTCTGCATAGTTGAGTAAAACCTCCTTAGTCTCACTAGATGGTGCTGCAAAAACTCTGAACTTCTGATTTAAGACTGAAAAACAAGACTTTTTTTATGTAATGGAAAAAAATATAGCTTTTTTAATGCCCCCTACTCCTTCCTGTTACATATCCTGGGCAATGCCTTATTAAAGCACTGTAAGGAAGAGCTTTGATAATAATATAACAACAGGATACGGTGTGTTTGTCCAATGGGTTCATCTGCATGTATGATGCCTTATTTTGAAAAGTATCACAAAGGACCCCGAGAATGCATGTATCTTTTAATTTTCTTTAATTTTTAGCTAGATATGGTTTGTTGAGGTCAAAATGGCTTGTTTCTGCTTGGCTGAACATTCAGACCAGGTAATGGAGACCTGATGCACCCACTCTTGTTGCTGTCTCAGCATAACGCAGCTGGTTTCACACCTGACTGACAGAAGAGACATTGAAATCTGTCAATTTAAAAGTTAGTGTAGGGAAAGCTCAGAATGAAGTGTGACTAGCTTGTACCTCTCCACAATTAATAAATAATGAATAGGCTTAAAATATCAGTTTTCACAGAGACAAGTAGTCACTTTAACCTCTGCACCATTGTTTCTGCATGTGTTTGGGTCATATGCAGTATTGCTGCTTCTCATTCAAGAAATGAATGAGACTGATTAGTCTTCTACAAATGTAATTTTCTTATCTATGGCTATAGATTTTCCATTCAGCTCTATAGTTTCCCTCTCAGATTAGAAACTCACTTGTTGTAGGGAATTTTAACATGTCATAGACCCCCACAGTGTTTGCAGTGGTCAGAGACAGAAATGTTTCCCCAGGTCTGCAAAGCTCTGTCACACAGGTATCTGCACATGACTTAGTTATCCCCTGCTCCTGTCCTAGAGAAGAGAATGGGTATTTCTAAGGTTCACTTTAGACTAGATATCTAGCATAGTTCTGCTGAACTGTAACTGGGCTTTTTCTGCTGATCATAATGACAGTGACTAGCAAAGATACATCTACAGCACAGGGACCTGAAGTTAGGTGAGGTGGATATCACCCAGACAGTTGGAACAGAAAGGATCACAGCTGGAGAGCCAAGCGACAGCAACTTGCACAAGCTCTCTGCAGTGTACCCGCGGAGGGATGTCTCTTGCAAGCTGTCTGCACATGCCGCCGTGACTGCTGCAGAGGCTATCAGAGAGAACAGCCCAGGAGACAAGTAATGTGGACAGTGACAGAATAAACTAAAAACGGTCCGAAAGATTAGAGATTCATTCAGCTTGTCATTTTCCTCAGCCTGGCTGAACGCAGAACTCCCTAGCTACCTTTCCTGCAAAACGTTTGCCTCGAGCATAATGTGTTACATTTTCCAGTGTGTGTTGTCCTCTTGCTTGTGTGGCCCTTGCGCATATGTGTGGTCTTTAGGACTTGGGGAGAATGAACTAGATGCTAAGGTACAAACCCTCATCAAGGAAATGATGAAATCACCCTTAATTTTTTAAGGAAATCTATGGAATTAAAAAAAGGAATTTCTGATTTCTTAAAGGACTTGGGGTTTGAGACATGGAAAGCAGAAAGCATGTAAATGTTTTGCAGTCATTATATTTCTCCTTAAAAATACAAAGCATATGCCCTGAAATTAAGAAAATTTCGTGAAGTTTTTTGGTTGCATTAGTCTAACTTTGAAATAAATCAAGCATTCACGGAAAAGCATCCAAGGTGTTTTTCTTTTTTTAATGAGTCTGCTAGGTTGATCATTGGTATGAATGATTTGTGAGATTCCAACATAGCAGTGCCTTTTGATTGATATTATTCTTTTAATTTAAAATTATCCACTTTAGGAAATGGCTGGCACAAGAGGCAAAATACATGCAAGGTAATTTATACTAGCAATCAACTTGCAATTACAAAGGAAATTAAACCATGACTTTAAAATGCCTAACTCCTCCCTCAGGCCAACTAGTTATTTTGTAAACAGAAACAAGGGGAACCCAATCCCGTTATGAAGAATTATAGTCACTGTTTGAGTGATAACACAAAAGCCTGGGAGCCGGAACTGTAAGTTCTGGACTGGCCTTTGGTATCTCTTGAAATGTGCTGGTCTGAGAAAAAAAATGAGTTTGCTGGTCAGCTGTCTGCCAGTTGCTGAACATTAAAATTGCTTTGAGAGCCTGAGATTTTGTTTGGCGCTTTCTGGCACTCCTGGGGTTATGAGTTCCCTGGGTCCGATTTGGACTTCTGGGTGAGGGACATTCTTGTTTAACCTCAGCTCTAGGAACTGGTGCCGTGTCTTACCCTTCTCTTCTCAATATGTCTGGGGTGCAGCTGACAGAGCTTGAAGGTGTGTTTTAACTTTGCTAAAATTCACTTTTGGACTAAGTTAGGGATTTCACAAAGGCATGAACCTTTCTCTTTTTAAAGGCACCATTCCATGATGTGCTAATTCCACTCCCAGATTGCATATAGTAGCTGACGGTTAAGGAAGTGTTGAATGCCTAGTAATATTTTTTTGGTCCTTTTTGCCAGCCTGAAGGAAATATGAATAGATTCAGTTATTAAGATATTAAAGGAAGTTGGTTAAAACATTCTCTCCTCTGTGGGGACTTGAGGATTAGAGAGGTGTTTCCAGACAGTGCTCTGAATAATTTAGTTAGTTTGCCCTTAGAGATCAGAACCAAATGAACCTTGAAATAGACCCTCTGGCTGTTATTTCCTAATTGACCTGATATGAAGACACTCCCAAATCAGGTGGACTGACATAGATTTAATTACTTATAATGCAATACTATTGTTTAGTAGTAGCACTATAGCTGTGATGGTCTAAAATTCAAGAAATTTCAAGCTCGTAAGAGAGGCCATATTTTTTTATTAGAGCAGTCTGTAGAAGGAAGAAGTGTACAAGCTTTCAGGCACAAGGTCACTTCATAAGGTCATCAGAAAAATTACTCAATAAATTTGACCTTCAACTATTTTGAAGGGACAGCTCTGCTTAGAGTTCAGTATATCAGTTTTTTATTTCCTACTAGAAACACAATTTCACTTTGCGAACAGCCTCATTACTATCCATTTGCAGGGTGATTGCTGAGAGCTTTTTGATCATTTCTTTAAAAGTATATAGTTTAGAAACACAAAGTCTCATCAAGATGCAACAAAAGATACAGCAAAGACATGTTATGCCAAAAGCTTCTTTGTTTTTTTTTTCCAGATATGTGGGTAGTCTAATAAAGGTATTGCCTCTTCCTACAAATCTGATGACTCTATGCTATTATTTTTGTTACGCAGCTACTGAAAACTCTCTGCAATCACCCCACAAATTGCTAATAATGAGGTAATTTGCAAAATGAAATTGTATTTCCAGTAAGAAAATGAAACCATAAGTAGTGAATTCTAAGGAGAGCATCTTTCTGAATTAGTCTAATATCAAATTTATTGAAATTTATTGAACCTTTGTGGAATGCTTCAGAGCTGGAATAAAGAAACAACACTATGGTGAAACACAGATAGGAACTTTAATGCTCAGACCTATTATGCAGCTCAGTTATAGTATTTGGCACATCTGACCTAATCTTGGTGGAAGACAAAGAAGGCTTGGAGTTCAGCTGGAAATGTAAATGTTTCACGCATCCTATGGTGTAAGATTCAGTTTTCTCTGAGAATGTAATAAGTGCATGAAAAAAGTGGCTTATATTTCTTTATCCTAAACTTAATTAAGGTGTCTACATTGGGAGTGTAGCTTTCTTACAGGGCTCCTATACTCAGTGGAGAGAAATAGACACCTCCAAATGTGGGCTCTGGCTAAACTGAGTTGCCATCAGGAAGGTGGGCGTCTTCCTCCATCGATAGTTCTCCACTCACTGGATTACAAAATGAGTTGTGTCAAGGAAGATATGAAAGCTGGCTGAGTTGAATTTTGGCCAGTGATGGAGAAATCGTCGAAGTAATGCTTTCAGTAAGGCCTGCCACATGCATTCAATGTGATTCATTTCCCTTTGTAGAGATTTGAGCCTGGATTTTCTTTTTACTCATTTCCATGTACTAATGTGATGACTAGAAATACACATCTACTAAAATGACAGTTTAAGTCAGTATAGAGTATATCTCGGAATGACCAAATGCTGAGTCAGCCAATCTAGTGGTGAAAGTGGGCTACCTGCGACAATGAACTTCAGTTAAAAGGTAGTGAGATAAAGCATAAGAACTCCTGGCTTTTAAGGTAAGTCATGAGTATCACACACTAGCTACAAATGTAGCATGTCACCTTTCCCAACATCATCAGTGTTTGTTGGTGTGCATTATCCTACAACATGCAAGCTGCATGTTCTATTAATACTTGCAAATTTTTCTGCTCTCAGGAAGAAAAGATAAAGCTGAGAGCACAGAATCAGTTTTGCTAATGTTTTGCTCCACTGAATCAGTTCAGCAACAGCAACAACAATCACTGGACCTCAGGGGAAAATGTAAAAAGAAAATGTTGATTTATTTGCCTGTTTAATAGTGGAAGCAGAGACACATTGGTAGGCTTAGATGATAAAGTGTTTCAGAGATCTCAAAAGGACATTAACAGCACTGCCTCAAACCTTTATCTGACTTGAGATACTTTCTTCTCTAAAGACACTTTAAGATGGGTTTTTTTATTCTTTCAGTTACTGGACCATTACTTAGCCATCAGCTATTTATTCAAATAGCCATTAGCTATTTTTTCAAATAGATGTGCGAATGTAACAGAGGAATGTATGTTTTTGTCGGTTCCCAATAGCAGCTTCATACAGTGTCTTATTTGCCACTGTCTGGTGGAGATCTGCACTTGCACAGCGGGCCAATCTCCACTACTAAGCTGGCATCAAGATCTTGGAGCAGTGATCAGCTGCTCCCTCCATCAGGGCCATAGATAAATGTCATGAAAAAAAATCTACTTTTTGAGAAAAGGTAGGTAAAATTTATTTATAGAGGCACATGGTGTCTTGTTATTTATGGCAAGGGAAGAGATCACAAGAACACAAACTTCTGCTGTTACGGGCAACTATGTCATTGCTGCTTAGACTAGAAGAGTCCACAAACCCACCTCATACACTTCTGCATACGATCAAGCATTTTCTAATGTTTTGTAGCAATTTCAAGGCCTACTGTAAAAGATAAAGACCCACAGAGAAACTGTTCCCACAGGAAGAGAGCAGAAGAGTTCTGTAGCAGAAGCACAGGAAGATGTTTGAGGCTCCAGAGCTACACACAAACACAACAGCTACTGCTCACTACAGAAATTCAACCTTGGCAACAAGGGGCGATTTTTTTTTAAAGCATAATCAATAGAAAGAAGAGCATATATACAGCATATACAAACTACCCTATGTTTGGGGGAAAGACAGAAGAGATAACAAAAAGCTATGAGGACAGTAACGGCTTTAGCAAGAAAAGGAACAAAGGGAAAACTGAGATAAAAATCACTCTGGGAGTGTCCCCTGGTTACGGATGCTGCAACTCATCAGTGCTGCTACCTAAACACCAGGAGGTTCCACCTCCCTTTGGTATTAGTAAAAGAACGGTGCTTTTTGATTTGCTGTTCACTTTTTGCCAATGCAAACTCAGCAATCATACATCAAGTATTATCTTTTACTGTAGAATTGGGTTAAGTAAAATTGAATTTTAAAGAACAGTGAGTGTTTTTGTGTATGTGTGTGTTTGTGCGCGCGCATGCGCACCTTTGTGTGTGTGTTTTCTGATCCAGGCTTCCCATATGTGAGTGTGGTTGATATTGGTTCACGCAGTCAAAGCAATGTCAGAGGCAGCCATTACAAATTACAGTCCCTTGCAGTCCACCCTGAAAGTCCAGACACTCTCAGCTACAGAGTTTCATGGGATTTCTGTAGCACGTACATTCTGTACGAAGACTTTGTTGTGCCTGAGCCATGCCACAGCTGGGATTTTGTGGACATTTTTGTTAGAAGTTTCTCTGCTTCTGATACCCCTGTGCATGAATACGTGTGTTATTCCTCCTGCCTTGAAGAATTTTAGTATTCTTTGTATTCACTTGTTACATCCTCAGACATAATACGCTTTCATGGCAGGAAGAAGGAAACAAAAGGAAGTGACTCACCCAGATAACAGCAATGAAATATCTTTTTACATTACATTCTGTATCTGCTAACAAAATAGCCATAAATATTGCAGACATTCTCCAAGATGCTTTTAGAGGTGTTTAGAAACATGGCTCTAACAGATGGGGAAATGAGAGAAAGTCATCCTTTAACACATTTGTCTGTTTGCAGTTGATGGGAATTGTGTAGAAGGTCAGTTTGTGAAGAGTGCTCTTACACAAAAGGAGTTTCTGCTCCATGAAGGTGCAGAGTTGATTGCTTTTTGAGTTCTCTTTTGGAAGGTAGGTGTGATCTACTGGCTTGAGTAATTTTTTTAAATAAAAGTACTCACTAACACTTGCATGAATAAGAGAGGTAAATTTGTGGTAGGATATCCTTTTAGTCATTCCTCTGAAACTTTTGCCCTAAGTACTTCTTTTGATTCATGAGACCATTTACACAGGGGAAAGGCTGTGAATATTTGGGAAAAATGTGTGTTAGTGTAAAAATTTACACAAGGAATGTTTTGAGGTTGGGTTGAGTTCCTTTCTCCATTTTAGATAGAGAAACACAACTGTATCACTGAGCTGCTTTTTTTCTGCACTAGGAGTCAGAAATGGGCAAGACAAGCTTGAAAGGAATAGTTCAGGCTTTGCAGAAAGCTGAAACAGATTCACATGCTCATCTGGGCTGCAGTTTAACAAGTACAAGTACAAGTACAGCAGTCAACTTGTGACAGGTTTGCCTGGAAATATGCTACGTGGAAGTGATGTAGTATTCAGGCGAAGATCCATGTCTAGATTGCAGCGCCAGGCTGGGCTGAATGTTAGTGTCACGTTAATGCAGCTTATACTGGTTTGGTACCAGTTCGCATGTAGTTAGTGTTAGCCTGGGAATATCTTTACACTGTGGTCTACTGGGTGAAGCAAACATGTCTTCCAGGAATATCGTGATATTAAGGTTATTGCAGGAGAAAAGATACTTTTCTACAGCTTATGCTTTCAGTTCTGCCTTTCTAGTATAATTATTAGCTGCCAAAAAAAAATAGAGGTTTGGTAAGAATAACATAACATTTAGTTATCATAGGGATTAGACATCAGGGTTTGTGACTTTCTGTAGGTTTCCTCACGTCATGAAAAGACTAATTTTCTTGGGGACTCACTGGAAGTCCAGGACACACCTGGATTCCTCAAAAGAGGAATGATTTATTTTCCCAATGTGTTACACTGTCCTATTGTGTCCCTATGCAATCTCCTTCTCATGTCCTTGTCCTCATCCTCATTAACACTGCTGTGGCCATGTTCTGAGCACAGCCTCTGCCTTTTTCAGCCCCTAAAATTGCACCTCAGCACGCAAGTGAGACGAACTGAGATTAGTTCTGGAAGTGCTAAAGTGCTCTTCCATGGCAGGTAATAAAGAAGAATCTGGTCCTCCCATTGGCTTTTCAGAGCCAAACTAGATGCTAAAATGTAAGGGGAAGGAATCCTGAACTAAACTCCTTTCTCACATATTATGTTGTTCTTCCAGGTCACAAGGAGAAAGAAGCAGACCTGACATCTTTTCACTTATGTGTGGATGTCTCTACAGGTAAATCTGTGGGAGGAATAAGAATATAATCCCATGGTATGTCCTGACTTGTCCCCCTATTGTAAAGACCAGTGGGATTGGAAAAGTGGATGTGCACAGTTGGGAGATGAAAAGGCTGTATGACTCTTCCTGCTCCTCCGAGCACTTTGACTGTGCAGACCCTTGGTATTTGGGATTCACATGGCATTTGCCAGTGAATCAAAAAATGAAATAATAACTATTATAAAACAAGCAGCAGGCAAACACAGAAGTCTGTGATTTAGAGAAATTGGGTTACTGAGCCTTCTGTCTCAAATATGTGATCTGAAAGAAAATCATTGCTCAGTTTTTCAGTCTGGTGTTTCTCCATAAACACTGGGTGTCTAATCTCATCCTCATTTACACACCCGCATGGGCACTGCACAACCTAGAGATTTATAAGATGCCTAAAAGCTACATTATTAATATGACAAAAGGAGCTGACTGTAAATTACATACAAGGCACAGACTATATAACTTTATGTTCAGTTTTCATAGCTCAGCTAAAGGGGTGGGTTGTATAAATATTCAAGCAGAGGAAACTGAGATGGAGAGCTATTTGCTATTTTAGGGATGTAAAAGCACCTTCACCTAAATATGCTGCTATAACAAGTTTCGGGCCATTGCTGTCTTGTGGTTTCTACAGACTTTCCAAAGATGGCACCCAGCTGGGTAAAGGTCAAACACAACATACTTCCAAAATCTTCCTAAAGGAGCATGAAGAAAAGCTGTTGCTGCTCTGTGTCCTGCTAATGCTGCATTTCCCATCTTTTTGTCTGTGGGAGCTGAGCGCCCAGGTCAGGCAGAAGAGTGGTGGCAGCAGGCAGTGGTGGCAGTGGTGGCAGCAGGCAGAAGTACATTGCTCCTGAGTTAGATGGGAAGCAATGGTCCAGCACATCTTGGCCTCTGCTGCTGGAGCTCATCTCAGGAGGTGAGAACACAATTCAACCTCTACTCCTGCTCATTACTGTTAATTGGTATCAAATGAAAGCATAAAAAGGTTATGATGGTCTCTGGCTAGATAACAGACACCATTAACAGGTGCGTCACTGACCTGCCATCATGGCAAGAGAAGTTTTAATGAAAATTTTATTTGGAAGTTGTGCCCTAGAGACAATGATATCTGTCCTGCTGCCAGCCGAAGTATTCAGTTTACATGGTGCAGTGTGTGACACACAACACATCCAGAGTGCAGGTTGGATTGTTTGCCATTGTGATACCTCAAACCTAAACTAGTGGATGAAAAGGCTCCATAGTATTTTAATTTCAGTCACTTGACATTTGTAAAGACCTGAGCAACTTGGTCTGATCGCACAGCTGACCCTGTTTTCTGCAGAAGGTGGGACTAGAGACTTCCTAAGGGCCTTTCTAACCTGATCTATTCTTTAAGTTTATGATTCTATAAATTATGAATCTATATTATACACAAATATATATGTATGAAAATATGCATGTATGTAAACAAAGTACATAAATATATTAATATATACACATATTAAAAGTCTCAGGAAGGGCTAAGCAGAGATTTCTGCCCAGGAACCTCTTGGAGGGGTAAAGTTGCCCAAAGGAAAGGAACTGCAGATCCCCATCAGCACCCAGGTCTGCAAAGAGGCAGCTGGAGGAAGGAGAAAGTAGAAGGGGTCATCAGGAAAACCAGGCTGTCAAAATCTTGCTACAGCTCTATGTGTGTATATACAACAACATAACTCTAATAGAGAGAGAAATATGGAAAATACTGTGCAGGTTCAACTCTTCATCTGCTCCGAAACAGCAAGTTTCAAGTGTGCTAAGTGTTCCTTAGCTGCTTTCAAGATTTTAGATGTTATGACTCATTTGTGGTCCCAGGAAAAGGCAGTAATTTTTCCTATAAATCCTAGGCATCTTTTTCATGTATATTTCTAATGAATATCTTGGGGAATTCACGCTACATTTTCCTTGGTTTTATTGGTCACAAATCCATCATGAATTACACTTTCAAAGCATTTATGATTAACAAAGTATTAGATGGCTTCTGCCCATGAAAGTTTTACCTTCATCTGAAAGTGGTGGTCTGGTTTATTTTACAAATGAGCATTAGAAGGAAGGCCAGGAGGACCTTAAAGCTGACTGACTGAGTGCTGGAGGTGAAGAGGATCTGACCTGATGAGCAGGAGCTCTTTGGGTGTGATGACGGAGTAGCAGGGCCATCTGCTGTGGAGCCTGAGATGTGAGCTCTAGCTTTAGACTGCATGTCTACTGACAGGTACTCCCTGTTGTAAATTTATACCTGGCCTTTGAAGTTTCTGCATCTGTAATCTGCTTGTGATAGCAGATGCATCATTTGTTGGTCTGTGCTCCATGCAAGCCTGGCAGGACACTGAGCTTTGAAGTGGACTTTTGACAGGAAATATTTATGGATAAATCCCAGAGCAGGGAACATACAATACTGCTATGCTCAGTAGTGAGAGGACATCTGTCTGTTGCAGACCATGACTTTTAAGTTCTTTCCTACTTAGGTGGAACAGTTTTGATGGAAATGATCTATGAAAGTATGTTCCCACTATGGAAGTCACCACTGTTCAAGAGTAAATAAGAAGGCGAGTTTGTGTTTCGGCTTCATATTATTTGAGTGTTGACTGGGGCAGAGTGCGGAGGAAGAAAAGAAAAAATAAATCACATAGAAACTTAGGACCAGGCAGGAAAAAAAGTTTTATCTAAAAGTCCAGTGGATGAAAGGGGACAAATCAGATCTGACTTACCACCCTTTTCTCATTTGGAGTAGTCATACTGGTTAGCCACAAGAGAGGATTTTGCTAAGTATAAGCTAGATTTCATGATATAGGCTTTGCTGTAGAAGAGATGGATTTCTGCACATAATAGGGGGAGGGACATGACAGTGACTGTGGTAGATGTGGAGGAAGAAAGGGGTAGGAACAGACACCAAGTACTACCAACATATGCGCTGGCTAAAATTTTTAATGACAGACATCCCTTTCATGCTGCCCATGCTAACGCTCACTGTCCTGGCACGTCAAATGTTCTGGGGCTTGCAGTAGTACTGTGGGCAATAACACTTCATTTCTGTGTCATGCTGGTGGCATAAAGAAGCTAAAAGTTAGTCAAGCTGGTTGTATCACTGGCCCCACCATCCCTCTGAGGGAGGGAGGCTTCTGGTATGTGAAGCTCTACCTTGTATTGGGGGTCATCCTGGGATTCACGGCCTTCCTGAGAGTTACCTTCACATGGTGCCCTCCACCATTTGGCTGTGTGCTGGCAAGAAGTTGAGATTATTCTGTGCTCTCTCCCATGGAGCCCTTTACTTTTGTTCAGCATAGAATCAGAATCATAGAAACATAGAATGGTTTGGGTTGGAAGGGACATCAAAGATCATCTAGGTCCAACCCCCCTGCCATGGGCAGGGACACCCTCCACTAGACCAGGTTGCCCACAGCCCCATCCAGCCTGGCCTTCAACACTTCCAGGGAGGGGGCATCCACAGCTTCTTTGGGTAACATGTACCAGTGCCTCACCACCCTCACAGGGAAGAATTTCTTTCTAAAATCTAATCTAAATCTACCTTCCTTCAGCTTAAAGACATTACCCCTTGTCCTATCACTCCATGCCCTTGCAAACAGTCCCTCTCCAGCTTCCCTGTAGGCCCTGTTTAGGTACTGGAAGGCTGCTCTAAGGTCTCCCTGGAGCCTTCTCTTCTCCAGGCTGAACAACCCCAGCTCTCTCAGCCTGTCTTCATAGGAGAGGTGCTCCAGCCCTCTGATCATCTTCATGGCTCTCCTCTGGTCTTGCTCCAACAGGCCCACGTCTTGTACTGGGGACCCCAAGACCCAGATGCAGTACTCCAGGCGGAGTCTCACGACAGTGGACTAGAGGGACAGAATCCCCTCCCTTGATCTGCTGGTCACACTTCTTGTGATGCAGCCCAGGATACGGTTGGCTTTCTGGGCTGTGAACGCACATTGCCCGCTCATGTTGAGCTTATGATCCACCAACACCACTAAGTCCTTCCCTTGACGATTGTTCTCAATCCATTTCCCACCTAGCCTGTGGTTGTGCTTGGGATTGCTCTGACACGTGCAGGACCTTGCACTTGGCCTTGTTGAACTTCATGCGGTTCACACAGGCCTACTTCTCAAGCCTCTCAAGGTCCCTCTGGGTGGCATCCCTTTCCTCCAGCATGTCAACACCACCACACAGCTTGGTGTTGTTCAATCCATCTCATCAAGTCCCATGGTGAACCTGATCTTCTCCTACAGTGGGCGGTTCTTCATTCTCCCAGTCCCTACCTTTGTCTTCTAAGACTTTGGTGGTGTGGCTAGAGCACTTGACAGTGAAGACTGAGGTAAAAAAGTCATTGAGTACTTCAGCCTTCTCCATAGCCTGGGTAACCAGGTCTCCCGTTTCCTTCCATAAAGGGCCCATGNCTCCAGCATGTCAACACCACCACACAGCTTGGTGTTGTTCAATCCATCTCATCAAGTCCCATGGTGAACCTGATCTTCTCCTACAGTGGGCGGTTCTTCATTCTCCCAGTCCCTACCTTTGTCTTCTAAGACTTTGGTGGTGTGGCTAGAGCACTTGACAGTGAAGACTGAGGTAAAAAAGTCATTGAGTACTTCAGCCTTCTCCATAGCCTGGGTAACCAGGTCTCCCGTTTCCTTCCATAAAGGGCCCATGTTTTCCCTAGTGTTCCTTTTATCACTGACGCAACCTATAGAAGCTTTTGTTGTTGCCCTTGACATCCATGGCCAGATTTCTGTCAGGGCTTTAGTTGTCCTAACCGATCCCTGGCAGCTCAGACAGTTTCTCTGTCTTCCTCCCAGGCTACCTTCGAGCTTCACATTCTTCACCAGCCCCTCCTGGTTGGTGAGAACAATGTCCAGCATGGCATCTCTCCTTGCTGGCTCCTCTATCACTTAGAGAATGATATCACTTCAACACATTCCAGGAACCTCCTGGACTGCTTATGGCCTCCTGTGTTGTCCCTCCAACAGATACCAGGGTGGCTGAAGTCCTCCATGAGGTTCAGTGCTTGCGAACATGAGGCTGCTCCTATCTGTCCATAGATGGCCTCATCTGCTTGCTCTTCCTGGTTGGGTGGCCTGTAGCAGACCCTGCTATGATGTCACCTGTCCCTGCCCTCCCATTAATCCTGACTCAT
Source organism: Aramus guarauna (assembly GCA_013400195.1). NCBI lineage: Eukaryota > Metazoa > Chordata > Aves > Gruiformes > Aramidae > Aramus > Aramus guarauna. Next base: position 392,935 of record VXBL01000411.1, on the reverse strand, counting down.
AAGTTCTCAGTCTGCTCCTCATCCATCCCCAGGTGGAGCTCCATGTACTCCAGCTGATCATTGACATAGAGGGTGACACCCCTCCTCGTCTGCTCTGCCTGTCCCTTCCTAAAGGGCCTGTACCCTTCCATTCCAACACTCCAGTCATAGGAGACATCACACCACATCTCTGTGATGCCATTAAGATCATAGCCCCGCAGGTGTGCGCATGTTTCCAACTCCTCTTCTTTATTCCCCGTGCTACGTGTGTTTGCACAGAGGCATTTAAGTTGGGCCCCCGATGAAGCTGACTGACTGGCTGGAGTGGCTGGAATTCTTTTGTGCTGCACTGCAGGTGCTCTCCTGCTGACCTGTGATCCTTGTTCAGGCTCTGGGCATCTATTGCTGGCACCGGCATCAAACTGGTAAGAGTGGGATGGATTGAAGTTCCCCTCCCCTGGCAATTTTAGTTTAAAGCCCTCTTCACCAGCCTTTCTTTGTTGTTATGGCAATTCAAGCTAACAGCCTCTTGAACCAGCATCTCTTTATCAGCAGAAGAGCATCATGATGCAGAATATCAAGTGCTACACTTGTGCCCTCAGGAGGGAACACAGAGGATGAGAAGATCAAGAAGATGAACCAGCCTATATCTCTTTGAAAGGCCAAACAAGCGCTGAGATGAAGTGAGTGTGTTTATCTAGGGGCCAGGCTTTGCATTCTCAGATCCTGCTGCTGGAAGTGGGAATCAGGCATAGGTGTCTCTTTTCTTACCAAAAAGATTCAGGATATCATGGCATTTGTCAGATACATCTTACTGACTTGCCAGATTATGTGCTCAGTGAATCTCACAGACAATAAGGAAAGAAATTACACCCTGCCTTCATGCCACATGGCAGTTCTATGGAGTTATTTCAATTTAATGAAACAGGAGAAATAAGTAGGACCCCAGAGATACTAGTGAAATATCTGTCACACAGCATGTCAGTAGCAGTGGCAGCATGACAGTGCACAAATCCTGACCAGTCCTCTACTCCAACCCTGCTGTTAGATGGTGCCTGAGTATTTCCTTACAGATCCCATTATTGCTGTGCCCAAGAGTCCCGCTTCAGGCTTTCAGCTAAATGGCAAGTGAAAATTTCGGTTGCTCTATGCTCCGGCTGTAGTCAATAGCAAGGGGCAAATCTTATCTCACGTGGGCTACCTCACATGGGCTGAACATGTCTGTAAGTGCTGATCCCTTCCATTAACCGTAATCAGAGACTAACCAAAACTAATTCAAGTGCGTAGGGTAAATGTCTAAAATTGCACAGTCCCACACCAGTCATATAAATACACCCTATCATTTACTCAGACTGGTATATTTGAAATGCACCGTCACCTGTTCCTGGAAGCTGTGCGAATACATTCAGGGCCATTTGTCAGATTTTTTTTTTCACGGCAAGCTGCAGGTTTATGCATGCAGGGCTCATCTATTTGTACCTCTGCCTTTCAGCAGAGGAGGCGTTGCTTAAATAGCTGTTTGTGTGTGTGTGAACACGATTATCGCTGCTGTTCTGTTTCTTGTATGATTCCTTTTGGATGTGGATAACTACCTAGGCTAAAGAAGAAAAATAATTCCCAATCTGACTTGATTGCAGTGTACCTGATGGGTTGGTAGCTTCCACAGCAACTTCTCTCTGCACTGGGGATACATTCTCAGATTTGGAGCTGGAAACATGAGAGTATCAAATGTACCATGCAGCAGGGTCTTGAAATTGTATTAACAACACACCCAGAGAGTTTCTTGAACCAGAAAAGAGCAAAGGTGAATGCTTGGTCCCATGGAAATCAATGACAAGACTTGTATGTATTAAAATTTCACACCTTTCTGAAAGGAAGAAGCCATAGGAGATTTGCTGATTCTCTCACTACATAAAAATCACTCATCTGCTTTCAAAAATCACTGACATTAAAACATGAATTCACACTATAATGGAAGAACTGATAACAAAGAAACAGGGGATGAGCTAATCGTGCTGTAGGCTAGTAGCAATATATATGGAACAAAGCCATTGGAAAAGAACTTGACAGGTTTTTTAATGTTTTAAAATGGAAATGAAAATTAACTGAAATTAAAGCTTTTCAGAGTTTCAAAGATTTCCATTTTGATTTTAAAACAAATTAATTTGGTTCAAAAAAGAGCCTTCTGTTTTCAAAATTGCAAAATGACAGGCTTTGTTGGCTTTTTTTAGCTTGAACAGTTTCAACTTCCAACTCATAAAAAGTATAAAAGATATTTCAGTCAAAATGAAAATTATTTTTTCTAGGTGTATCCAAATGAAAATTTTTCTGGAGTTTTGGTCAAAAAAAAGTTGTGGTTATTTTGATGTTATGTCTAAATGCTGAGTAGGAAAATGCTTAGGTGCTTGAAAAATCTCTGCACGATAGTAAAATGATTAGGAGTCATGTACTGGAACCAAGATTGTTTAGTGACAGACAAAAGCTGGACTCTGTTACAAGTGTAGACATTTAAGCCCATAAAAATACCTGGACTATCAGAAAAAGTTTAAAAATAATTGAAATTTAAGTTATTGAAGTGCTTACTCATTTGGGTAGGTTGTTACTGTCCTGAAGTGTCTCCCTGCCAAGGGCAGAAGCACATTGCACATCATTGCCATCCCTTGTGACCAGTATGCCAGGACCCAGTTTCTCTGAAGTGCTGTGCTCATAAAACCATTTTATTTGAACAATTTGAAGACATTCAAGTATCTCTGAGAATAAGTGTTGGCAAACAAGAAAATAATAATTTCAGTGTATCAAGTGCTATATGGAGAGGGAGGAGAAATGGCGGTTCTTATTTTCCATAGCTCTAAAGACTAAAAGGTTGTTTCATTCTGTCTTGTGCTGCTTGTGAAATTAATAAATAAACCAAATGCAATTACAGCATGACATATGATATGCATATGTTGTCTATGCATCTATATATGCCATGGTATGTGACTATGCTTACTGATGCAGCGATTTTTAGGAGGAGACGAAACGACATGATGCATGCAAGCATCGTGTTGCTCAGGCCAGGCATATGGCTTCAGCTGCATTGCATGCAGCACTCAGATGAGGGTTTTGAAGCACCTCAACTTCCAAATGCTCTCATATTATTTTTTTTCGTGACAGAATCTATATTACTAGAGCATGTCCAAGATCCTGGGTCCTCCTGAATCCCCTCCTGAGAGATGAATTAAGATGCAGCAAGTGACCAGTCCCATCCACCCCTTCTTGATTTCCATAGTAAAGAAATCCAGGCATGTGGTCTGCAGGAATCCCTGATGTGCTCTAAAGAAGTCAGCTAGTCAGCTAGAAGAACACTGGGAGACCAGGATCCCAAGAAGTTCTGCAGCATGTGCTAGGAGGTACGCCTACAAGTTCCCAAGAAAATGGAGTACTTGGCTACACCAGCCATACCCCACCGAGACTGAGAGAAGCACTAGGAATGTGGTTTACAGTATCTAGAGGTGGTATGAATCAAGAGCTGAGAAGACCTCTAAAGAAGGGAAAAGTTCAAGCTCCAATCAGACAGTTTCACATAGTTTCCAATATTAGTCATGGTATGCTATTATTGAGGGTCTCTTGGGACTCAGCATGTTGTATCAGACACGTATTCATCCTTCAATTCCTCTTGGAGCTAGTTCTTATACAAAGCACAGCATGGTGTTTCCTTACTATCAACTCGGTCAGCTGAGAATAGCAGTTTAATAATACATAGAAATGCGAACTCAACCTAGATGTTTCAGAAGAAAGTTAGACATGTAACAACAAAAAACATGATGCTCTACACTTCACTTGTTTCCTCCGTAGATCTGTTTAGCTTTGCTATGGTGTAATATTAATAACAAACCTAAGCTCAGTCTAACGTGATGGCAAAAGCACAGAGGTGTTATGTGTTGTGCAACCAGTCCCCATGAAGTTTGCTTATATCATTGACAGATCATCCAGTCTCTCTCCACAAGCCTCCTGCACATCTTTAATCTAGCTTTTTATACTTTGTCATCAAGTTTAAAGATCTGTAACATAGGTAATGGCACTATCTCATGTGTTTAAATATTTTATACTGATCTGGTTGTATGGCAGAAATTATTGCTTTACTATTGCAAGGACATTAGCCATTGACCAGGGTCCAGCTATTATGTAAATTCATTTAAAAAAATGAGGAAGAGAAGGCCAAGTTTTGGCAGCAGCACAGCAGACGATTGCCTAGTGCAGCAGGTGGTGAAATGACCATTGGCCTCCAGACATGCCCAGCTGGAGCCAAACTGGCTGTGAATGAAATGAAAGTTGGTGTGTGGAAGTAGGTAATATTTCTAAGACCAGCTGTTGCCACCTCCACCTCTTCCTGCTGGAAAGAGGAGGAGCATCAAGCTTGGGGTTTTTTAGGGTTTTCACCATGCTCCCTGTCCCTCTCTATCTTTCTCCTTTCCTGTGTCAGGAGTGGCCTTGCCTGGGTACCACCCTGGTCTGAACTTTGATAATAGTTGCTACTGGGAATTCATCTGGCTCTTACTGTGACTGATGAAGATTTCATTAATTACAGTGACATTCTGCATCTACCATAAAAGAAGTTATTACCTGTAAAGTTTACTTTCAGGAGATAATCTTTGTACAGCTTCCTTCCATCCAGATGCTTCATGGCATCACAGAGTTTGGTGGTGTTTGGACACAGAGTCCGCTGCATTTTATGCAAGGCATGGGCCATTGCATACACGGCATTCACAACAAACATGATCTTGGATTCTTGTTCGTAGTTGGAACTGTTGATGGTGAAGTGCTTGTCACAAGCCTTTTTATGTGGTTTTCGGTTCTGGAGATTACACTGGAATTTTTGTTCCCAGAAGTCCTTGAACCAGGGATTGCGTCTGTTATTGTAGGGGCTGAGGCTTTGGAAATACCTGTCAAACTCTTTAACTGGATGGGAAGCAAGTTCCAAGGTTATTGCCCCAGAAGCTATGTGCTCATTGCCCTTGACAATACTCTCTTGTGCTCCCCATCCATCACTGGCAATCCAGGTAAAGGAAACGTTGAAGCGGTTGGCAGCTGCGATGAGCTCCCGAGAGTCATCACCTCTCATGAAGAGAACCACCACTCTGGCGTTGGGTTTCTGGAGCAGCTCTCTGATCACACCATCGTAGGACTTCCTGATGTTGGACCTCCCCACTTTCTCGGAGGTGGCGATGCAGATGTTGCGGAGGCGGGCTTCCTGCTCAAAGGCTTCGATCCCTGTCTCCCCGTAGTCTCCTTCTGAAGCAACTGTTGACACGTAAGTCCAGTTGAAGTACCGTAAGATTTCAGCCATAGCTTTCGCTTGGTAGAAGTCAGGGGGCACTGTCCGCGCAAAATAGTCATAGCGGGATTTGTCACTCAGCTTGGCACTGGTGGAGGCATAGCTTATCTGGGGGATCTGGAAGAGTCTGAGCAAATTTGCCACCTAGAAAGAGGAGAACAGATTTTTAAAGGGTGGTATAAAACTGAACAGAAAAATCTAGGGAAAGGCATAACCATATTTTTTAATAAAAGATGTTCCGACAATCACAGATTAAGGGTGTTGATAGAGGATGTTGATAACATGCTCCGGTGAGAGCAGTGCACTGTCCATATGCAGAATAGCCATTCTGCTGCCCAGTTAATTCCCAGGGGAATTCCCCATCCCCTATTGGGACTGTGATGGACTTTTTATTTCTGTCAAACTGAGTTTGTTTAAACCAACAGAGAATTTGACACCAATGGACAATATACTTCAGTCTCAGCCTGTGCTCCTTACTAAGGTCTGGGGATTGACTTGCCTTTACTGCTCATAGTGTGATTCATCTTCTCCAAGACTCATTGTATTTGATAACTTTTATGCAAATATCACAGATGTACATGTACAGGCCTCTCACATAACTTTCTGACCTCACTTATTCAAGCTTTGAGTTTCCATGTCTCCTACCTTTTACCCATTTAAACCCTTTTTTCTGAACAGTTTTGACTGCAGTCCTGCTGAGATGGCATGTGTTGCATGTTAGTACTCCTCAAGTGCCGCACAATGTCATGTTGATCTACAGCTTTTCATAAATAATAAAAACTTTTAATAATCTCTAATTGCCCTTCTTCTGTGATTTATGTTGTCTAAAGTCCTGGGGTTTGTGGTTTTTTTTTCATATCTCGCTATGTCCCTTGCTTAAATATTGCCAAATCTACTCTGTTACTCTCATAGAAGTAATACCTGGAAAGAAATGAAGAAAGCTTATTACATTTTTTTTCCTATGATTGCTTCTTAAATGACAAAGGGAAGACTTTGGAATTCTGCTCTTGGTGAGTGGAAGTTGTATACAGTTAATTAAATTTAAAGCTGATTGTGATTACAGCCTGACAAACCCATCAGAAAAACAATTGTGTACATGAGATTCTTAAGGGAAACTTATTAAAAATTGCCCAATCAATTAATTTTTCAAATTTTCCCCAAATGTTTCTCTGACCACAGACTACATCTGTGAGAATTCCAATGCAAAGGACTGTTTTGAAAAAAATATTGTGGAACAAGGCAAATTTTAAAGGCTCAGATGTCAATAGACTGGTAAAAATAGCCAAAAGAATTTTATTGCTTTTCAACAACCGTTATCTCTTGGGATTTTATAGATTTAGATTCTGTCTTTAATGCAGAGACTGGACCAGTGCCTCTCTGTGGCTTGTCTCCCACTGCTAACTGGTGTAATCTCTTGTCTGGACCAGACTGCTGCCTAGTCGTACGTGCACAGCACCTTTCAGAGCCACATGGGCCTCCTGAAACAGGGGACTTCAGGAGACCCATGTCCTGCTGTCTTTCTGGGGCACCAGGGAAGAGCAGGTGGGATGCCCTGACATCTCAGGTCTCAAGGTGCCTGTATGTGGAGAGCTGAAACATGTCTCTGTAAAATAAACCACTTAGAGTAGTTTATTTTAGTTTAAACCAAAATAAAGCCTCTTCTACGCTGCCAGGAAGGAGCATCCTGACAGGGAGCTTTGTCTAACACCCTGTGGTTTTGCCAGTGGGTGCAGGCATGTGGCTGGGAAGTGCTGTGGCTGAACAAGTTACTGTCCCTCGGGACACAGCTGATGTGTCCTTAACCACTCTGCTAGGTGGAAACATGCATCGAACTGCCTTGCACTGGAAATGTGGGATTTATTTTCCATTGTGGTGATGTAAATGAACAGCTTTAAAGCGGTGGGGTGGGCTGAAAGGCTTGTTTTGTCACCAAGGTGCAATGGATACTTTGAGTATTGTTTAAACCTCTGTGATTTTGTAACTTTTGATTATGTGCCCACATATCCACATATGTGTTTGGTTCACGTGTCCTCACTCAAAAAGAGCACTTTGATTTGGTAATAAGAATGTCCTCAGTTTAGCTATTCCAGAACATTTCTTGCAGAACTGTGTGGGCTGGAATTGCTATTTTTATCTGAGTTTATTCTAGCAGGAATTATTTTATTTGAACTAAACCACAATAAGGATATGCACACACATCATTCTGCATTCTCCCCACTCCCAAATTGGCTAAAAAAGAAGTAAGTTTTCTAGCTAAAGCAGTACTATTCAGTGTGTAGTCAAGCCTTCAGCTCACAGAAAGATACTCCTAAAAAATACTGCAGCTTTTCTACTTCTTTTGGTTTGGGGGTTTTTTGTTTGTTTGTGGTTTTTTCTTTTTCTTTTTCTTTTTTCTTTTAGTCTAAGCAACAAAAGTATCCATATGCAGGGAAACAGAACTACACCTTCATTTCAGAAGGGGGCCCTGAGCCTTGGAGGTCACCATACTTCTAGGGTCCCTGCAAACTGCCTGCCATTCTGCTTCCTGTGCCACAGGGAGAAGAAAGTTTTCCTGTGGCAATGCTCTTTGCTACAATGCTGTTCACTGCAAAGCTGTCCAGATGGTAGGTTTTTCATAGGCCCAAAATTAACAAATATAAGCAAGTCTGATTAATCATGAGGATAGTGACCCCACCATCCCCGAGAACTGTGACTGATCATGGAGCTCAGTGAAGTTGTATCTGTTATTAATTCAGATCAGGACACTCTTCTGGAAATTCTGGTGTTGGGGATTTTCTGCAATACTCTAACATCTTGATCTTAGGGACTAGTTTTTCAAAAGAGCTCAGGTCTCAGGCTCTTAGCTGATGCAGCCAGTTTCAGAACAGACCCGTTTTCTAGATATTTCCATGCTGATCTGAACATCTGATTTTGAAAATCAGATCCTGATAAAACAAGCTACAAGATCAAGGCATGGCTAATAGAGTATGTCTATTCTGCAGTGGCTCAGTGTAGTAGAGGACAGTGCAATGTGAACCAGAGTTATATGCACCGAGATTGAACCACCTGAGGCATACCTACACCGTAGCCCCACGCTGCCTTGGGATGTGTGCTACAGCTTCAGAATTGCAGTGTAGATCCAGCTTTTGCTAAGTGAAATAATCTATTTTGGCAAAGCTCCAGGCAGCAATTTAATCAAGCCATGGTGCATGCAATTAGAGCCTGAAATCCATATGTTGGCACTTAAATGGCAGTAGCAGCCTGGTTTGTTGGTTTTTTTTTTCTGTCAAAACCAGTAGGTTTTGCAGATGCTTAGCACCTTTGAAAATAAGTCTGGATGTTCTTTGCTGTAGCCCTAAAACAATCACTTTGCACAGCTTGCTGCGTGATGGGAAACCTTTACTTCCAGCATGATGGGAAACCTTTATTTGCCCTCCCACTGCTGAGATTTTTAGTGTAGCCACTGTCCTGTGCTAAAGTCACCACTTCCCAAGCAAACCTGGCTCTCACCCAGCTGCGAGGACGGGGAGTGATTCATAAGGAGTCGCCCAACATAAGCACAACTGAAAGTCCAGTGTGAGCCATGCCCCTCCATAGGGACAGACTGTACCAGCAAATCCTGCAAATGGAGTGGCCAGAGCAGTGCCAGAGGAGACTGACGTCCCTCTCACAGCGTTGTAGCCACATCTGTCACTTCTACTTCTCTGTACATCAGGGACAGTACAAATACTTGTGGGAAATTGTCACTCTAGTTTATGACACTGAAAATGGCTTCCTAATAACTTCTTGCAAGAAGCAGTGAATTAAGGACAGTTATCAAACACGTGAATCTGGTTTCTGAGTATATAGATATAAGGAAGAAATTTTTTATGATGAGTGTGGTGAGACACTGGCACGGGTTGCCCAGAGAGGTGTCAGATGCCCCATCCCTGTAAACATTCCAGGCCAGGTTGGACGGGGCTCTGAGCAACCTGATCTAGTTGAAGATGTCTCTGCTCATTGCAGGGGGGTTGGACTAGATGAGCTTTAAAGGTCCTTCCAACCCAAACCATTCTGTGATTCTGTGATTCTATGATTCTATATTTCTGGCCATTAAAGAGTCTTGATGATAGGTGGGCTCAGGTTGGTAACACCTGTATGTCTCAGAAACTCATATGTGGATTTACTGAATCCCATCAAGATTTTTGCATATCCTCTGTAGGACTTTCTTTGCTGGCAGTAGGATTTATTCTGATGTTTTTGGTTAAAATTTCCCTTCTTAACAGCCCAGAGGCTGTTACATGGGTTGTCTGAATGTCTACAGAGCTAGAGAGAACAGGAAACACTTCAGAAAAAAATAAATCTCAAAAGTGTTAGATCAGACAGGGTTTCTGCAACACAATGCACAAGTGTGTTTGACACATTTGTTGGACAGAGGAGGCCCCTTGTTAGACGACAGTGCTCTCTGCACTTCTAAAATTTTACCATGTGAGAATCTTATGGCACTTAACACGGCTTAATGAATCTAATTTCACAGAGCTCCTTTGAGACAGGCAAGAGCTCCTGTGGCTGTTTTGAACAGACAGTAAATTAGGCTGCAGAGCAGAATGGGGCTGAGGTAAAGGAGGTTTGTCTCTACTGAGAAACTGGAGAAATCCCTGTGTTTCTGAACTGCCATCTGTCTTAAGGAAAATTCAGTTGCTGCCTTTCGTTACCTGAAAGAGTCTTTCTATTCATGAGGATAAGTTGCTTGTCCAGATTCCCACAGCAAGACCATGGCAAAAACATGTCCCAAGGATTTCCTAATGTCTGGATCATTGCTATAACCCAGGAGTTAAACTTTTGTTTTGAAGAAATGTGCGCTTCTGCCAGTGTGTGTTGTATCTAGTTCCTAAATTGTGGTAATCTACAGTGTGGGATTTTTGTTATTGGGCAGCTGTAGGTCAATCTACAGCTAAAGCATTTGCTCCAATTAATAATTTATTTTCTAATTTTAATTTTTATTTTTTCATAAATCAAAAAATATTTTACCAAAATTTTGGCAGAAAGTCTCATTTTAGAAAGGCAGGAAAGAAACATTGGTTCTGAATGGGCTGGAGTGTGGGTGTGTGATGAATAAAGAATAAATGAGGTACCTGTCTCTAGTCATCTGCCCACACTGGCCTGTACACCCTTCCCATGCTCCCAGCTCCTGGCTTGTACATTTTATGTCAAATTAGAACTTCCTTTCTTTCAATTTATAACCATTTTCTTCCATCTCCTGGTCATGTGTCTCAGTAAAGACCTTAGCTCTGTCTTCTTAAGAACCAACTGAAAAGCTGATACTAGGTTCCCATCAAATCTTATCTTTTCCAGGTTAAACTCACCCACTTCCTTCAATATTTTCTTATAGGGTGTGTATCCCTGTATTTTTTTAATCTTTCTTTTATCTGAGGACCCAAAGCTGGACATAGTATTCCAGATGTAGTCCAATGATAATAGAATAAAGGGAAATAATAATTTCTATGTATCTATTGGATATGTTTCTGTAGACACAGCCCAGGATGCTCAGAGTCTACAGTGCTGCCAGATTGCGTCATTGGCAGTAAATATGAGCAATACTGAAAAGACAGACTCCACCATAAGTTTCCCTGTCCTCTTGGGATTCAGTAGGCTCAAAGGCACAGCTCTTACCTTGGGGACAGGGTGACCCAGTGTGACTCAGTTTGGGCACTTCTGACATACTGACGTGGTTTGGGAGTATTTGGGAGGGGGAGATGTCAGTAATGTAAATGCAGCTGCTCAGCTCAGATCAAAGAAAATGCTTGACTCCAAACTCTGATTTGTTTTCAAAGGGAAATTAGGAGCTTAATTTCCTTACTGGTCCCAGAGTTGAAATACCTCTATCAGCCTGGAATGTCTTCTCTGCATTCCCCTTTTTAAAATGTGGGTGTCATGTCTGGGGCATTACAGTTAGCACTATGGAAGACAGTCTCTACACGGGGGCTATGTCACCACCTGCAACAAAAAATTCCCATTTGGATTTACCGGGCATCAAACTCTAACCCCAGGAATGCATCGGCCATGCTGCCATCCCAGCCCTTTCAATTGTTAAAGGTCATTGCGAGGAACTAAGCCAGAAGCAGCGAAGGTATTTAGGAGTCCCAGCCTGGCTTGTACTTCTGTGTAATCTGACATATTGCAGGACTGAAGCAGTGGTTTCCATCAGCTTTCTCTCTCTTTGGTATTAAGAGGGTTGTTTACTAGTTGGTGAGTGTTCCTTAAATAAATTCCTTCCAAAAGGTAACTCAGGAAAAAACAATTCATTACCATACAAATAAAAATGTCTGGGAGTTTTTGTTAGCAGGGGGAGGGAGAAGACAACATTGTTTTAGCCTTGCTCTTCTCCTGAAAATTTTGGCAATGAAGCTGGAAAAATATAGCTAAATATTTGCAGCAGACTCAATAGCTGTCACATCCAGAGAAGCAGCGTTTGAACAGTGAAATAATTGCATCTGTGAAATGAACATCAGAAATAGGGAATACTGTCAGAATAACATCTAGGATTTTGGCTGAGGACCCAGGAATTTCTTTTTATATGTGTGTCCTTTGTAATCAAAAATATACTGAGAAGAAAAAATGTTGTACTCTGAGAGAAGAATTGTTTGGAAATATTTTTTTTTTTTTTTTTTTTTTTTTTTCCCTGCAGGGGATAGCACAGCGAGCTGTCGCATATGCACTCTCTCTCTGTACAGCATTAGCTGTTGAAGTAAGCTAAGCACTAAGTCGGGGCACTGAGAAGAGACCTGTGCAGAAGACCTTGCTTTACACATTAGGAGTGTGACTCTTTTCTGACACTTGGTAAACCTGACAGTGAGTGACTCATGTCACATTTACCCATTATGAGAAAAGGGACTAAAGCTGGGGTTGATGATTCCAAAAGCGTGAAATAGCTTCTGGAGTTAAAAGAGCCATCATTAATAAATGTGGTTATTTGAGACTCATTAACTGCTGTATAAGTCCTAGTCAGAAGGGACAGAATGAGCATGGGTGATGTCAAGATGTCCCTAACTAGTTCCTATTCTTGGCCACTTTCTTTTACAGTTACATCTTTTCCCACTTGTAACACGGTAGGGCTCCTTCCTTCTTACCTGTGATCTCATGGATTATTTACCCATCCTTGTAAAATCATGCCATCTCCCTTTGTCAAAAGGAGAAAATGCTCACAATGGGGAAAAAAAAAAAATCCCGAACAAAAAAAAAAACGGCAAAGGAATCAGTTACCTTGGGATTTTCAAAGAAGCCAGCCAGAGGTAGGTACGCACATTTCTTTGAAATCTCTAGGAAAGACACATCCAGTGCTGTTTGGGCACTTTGAAAAAACCTAGTGGCTGTTCAGTTTCTGAGTGTGGAATAGAAACAAAAAGAGGAAAAACCAGCAAGAATCTGGCTGAGAGGCAGTGGAGGGAGAGAAAGAACAGAGATGAAAGAGGGAAAGAACTTAAAGGAGGCACCAGGAAATCATCAAGTGCATGGGTAGCTTAAATGCTAGCGATAGATGGCCCAGCTCGAAAAACAGATCTTTTAATAAGGATCCAGTTTAATTTTACAAACACGAAATCACCAGAGGCTGTTGTTGCACAGTCGAATGCAAAGCTCCTCTACAAGCACAGCACAAATGGTATACATGCTCTGTGGTCCCTGATGAACCCCTGCAGCCCTCCATACGTGTCTCCTGCCTCTATCTCCATTGGGTCCATGCACAGGGGGACAGAGCCCCATATGTTATGGGGATGATTTTTTTTTTTTTTTCTGTAGTTCTTGTAAGGATTTTACACTATTTTCAGTGGTTATGGAAGTCACAGGCTGTTGTTAAGATTCATTAGAAGATGGTTTATCCTTGGAAGAAGGAAATTGGAGGTGATTATTTTTCAGGTTCCATGAGCCCTTGGCAGGCTTGTGTGGCTAAGGAAAAATGACAGCCAGGAAAAGAGTGCCAGTAAATGAGTACATATTCTGAATTTCATGCCAGAGGGTCACTCACTTAGGAGAGAGGCCTCAGCTGTTGTGATAGCAGTAATGTACTTTTAAATCTTCTCCAGTGGTTTTGCTGCAGTTTACTTGAGACACAACAAGAAGTTCAAGAGAAGACAGCTGGGTACTGGTTTCTATTCTGCTATTTTTTCTGGATGAGGCTCTAACTTGTGAATAACTTTCATGAATGTGATCTGGAGGGCTTGTGGGTTGGTAGCATAAAGGAAACTTTACACAGGGCTAAAGCTGTATATCAACATGCATATAGTGGACATGGAAATGCAAAGCCCAGCCCATCTAAGTGAATATCTTAACGTTTCTAAGAGACCTGACTGCAAGGAATGGACCCCACTCTTCATTTTCAGAAGATTGGTCCAGTTTTCAGAAACAGAGAAGAACAAAGCCAACACTTGAATAGTTGTATTCCTGCTTACATGTGCATATTCCTGACAGAGCTGACCTGAGTCCCTCAAACACAGCATTTGGATTACCTACGCAAGTGCTCCTCTGTGCAAATGAAAAATGTTTTATTCTTATCCTTTTTACAATGTCATTGAACATCTCCAAGGAAAATATGTTTGAAATTTCTGTTGTAAACTAGGAAAGAGTGGATAATCTGGCTCAAATGAAAAGCCATGAATCCAAAATAAAACCCCCAAAATTTTGGAGAACTCATCTTCTGTTCCTAGATTAAGCTCAGGTCAGAATATTATTTCATGAAAACAGCATTTTTTTACATGAGCTCTTCCGCTGACTGAGAATCCTGGCTTGGGTTTTGAGGGATCAAATGCTGTGCAGATTGGGCTCACTGCTAATTTAAACACAACATCTGAAACCTAATTATCCAGATCATCATTAACGATAATAGCCTAGTCTGACCAGAAAATAATTAAGCATTCTGCATTCTCTTGTTGTTTTTAGTCTCTGCAAAAAGTGCCTATCGCGCATACTGACTCAGTGGGGAAGGTGTTCGTTGCTGATTTACCAGCAAATTCTTTTTTCCTTGGTGAAAGGATAATGAAAGAAGCAGAAATCTGACAGCAGGAGCATCATGATGTGACTTGGCAGACAGCTGTCCAGACAAAAATCTGGAAAGGGAGGGTGAAAAGAGGAGAATAAAAGGTATTGAAATACAATAACAAATTCACAGGAGGAAAAAAAAAAAGCAGAAATAATTTCTTGTCTGAAGAGCTCAGCTTGGTTTATTTTAAGGCTAAGAAACTGCACTGTGGACTTTATGATGTTTACAGCTCTCAGGCAAAAGAGAAATGCTTGGCAGGGCTACATCTGGAAGCACCCAGCACCCTGAGTGCTGTCCAAAGCTACGGGGAACGGGCATGCTCAGCCTTGCACACGCGCCTGCTGAAGTGGTTTGGCATTCTGCAGTGGTGCGATTCCACTTGCTACTGGAGCTACTCTGTACAGGTGGCTGTCTCTGAAATTTCGTGGTCTCTTCTTCTAGCATGGCACCAAAATGTGCAGCTTTGACACTTTGAAGTCCTTCCATCTTCAGTTTTGAGTGTGCAATGTCTATTTTACTTGACAGGGATTTTCTTTCGAAACAGAGGTCATGACTGGCTATCTGAACAAGATGAGCGGAAGGAGTGAATGGCTTAAATACATCTTTTCTAGATAGTGTGAAATCCAGAGGAAATCTAGAAAAAAGAGACTGAAGGAAGGCCAACGAAATCTATGTCAAGGGGAAGTAATCAATTGAATGTATCTTTTCTAGCTGGAAAATGCTCAATGACACATTAAATGATTTGTGAACATATATCTTTATTTTTCTGAAGAAATGTGTGATAAAGATCTTATGTTTGAACAACTATTGGCAACTATAGGGAAGCTGTATAGACTATAAAGAAATATTAGATATAACTATTGTTTCATCGTGGAATCACAGAATCATAGAATCACAGACTGGTTTGGGTTGGAAGGGACCTCAAAGATCACCTAGTTCCAACCCCCCGCCATGGGCAGGGACACCCTCCACTAGACCAGGTTGCCCAAAGCCTCATCCAACCTGGCCTTGAACACTGCCAGGGATGGGGCATCCCTCACAAGTTTTGAAAATTGAGCATCATACAGATATGCATACAGATATATTGTCATTTTTCACATGTGCTGAATGAGAGTCTCTTACCAGGACTCCTTATTTCTGTCTGACAGCTGATCCAAACCCAAGTTTTTGGAATATGAAGCAACTGTATATATAGTTTCTGCTGCCTTAGATATGGATTTAGTCTTATGTCAGTGATCACCAGAGACCAGCTTCAAAGGGATAGATTGACAGATGTTGTGCAAGAGGCCCCAGGCCATTTTTGGAGTGTGACATGCCTGCCTCCCTTTCTGGGAGGGATGGAAATATCTGTACCATTTCCTCAGCTGTCACTACTTTTATAAATGTGCCTTTTAGGCTACTTCATGTCCTTTGGACTGAGAAACAGACTGACCACAAACGACTAGACCAAAGGTATGGCAAAACCACTGCCACCTCTCCACCAGTGGCGTATGTCAAGCATATGATGTTTCAAAATATTTTACCAGCCTTGAAATGCTTTCAGCTTTGGGAATTGCTGAGGCAGAGGTGGTATCCATACAGAATTTCCTCATTATTTCTAGTCACTTCTTGAACTCGTTTATTTTTTAGCATCCACAACAACCTGCCATTTACTGGTTTCACTTGATGTACCCTTTGTCTGACTGGAAGAGATAATGAATAATGATTTCCTTAACAGTTTGTGTTGCCCAGGGTTTTGTAGCTATCATTTCTCCTCCTCAGATGTCTCTTTTCTAGTCCTGGAACTTATTTTTCCTTTGTGATCCAAGTAATCAGACCCTTCCTGGTGAAGGATACATCCTTGCTGTGCTAGCTGGTCCACAGTGGGACAAAACCCTCCTAGTATGAGAAGACTGAGGTTTGCTCTGCAGAAACGATTCTTCTGTGGCATGGATAACCATTTGGCCATGTATTTCCTACTATGAATACACAGGCAAGTTACATACTGGAACATGAAAATGAATAAAATGCAATTTGTTGAAATTTGTGCTCATTCACTTCTGATGGAAAGTGGCCTTGCTCCCAAGCTGATGGGATTTAATGCCCTGACAAGAGCAGGGGCCAATTCCCTGATGTAATTGTGACTGCAATGAGCATTGGATAAACTCTTGGCCTATTTATGAAACAGGTAAATGAAGCTGGGATGGAACACTTCTGTCACTGCTGGGATGGAACATTTTTCTCCTTTGATACTGATGCAGTAATTAGCACCTGTACTCAGTTTGGAAAAATCATATTGCTCATAGAAGTCCAGTGGCCTGCTTCAATCATGTCGAACACTGTCAAGGCTCGGTGCCTTTGGAAACCTACAGCTGACCATTAGGAAATACTAGATGCAGGGTCTTAGCCCACCTGAATCTGGGTTTAAGACACCACTCACTTGTGGTTATGAGTGATGTGGACTGGCTTATTAAATTTAACCCGAAATAATGAGATACATGTAGATTGGGCATCTTTGGTGAAGCTAGGAGGCATTTTTGCTCATGGATAGTGCACATTGGCAGTGGTAAAGAACTTCAGGACATCCGAGGCTACACTGACATAGAAGTAACTACTCTGAAGAGGAGAAATACAGAATTTATGCTAAAAAAGAGGGCACATGTGTTCCTGATGTTCATTTAATGGAAAAAAAATGCCAAGGACTTAAAGTTTTATCATTAATTTATAAAAAATGGTAAGCCAAGACCAAAAGCAATCAATGTTTTGTTTAGCCCCTTCCAAATGAAACCAAGCATGCAATAAAACCATAGTTGGAAGGATATATGAAGCATTTAACCCACCTGCAACTTCACACCTTTGCAAGCCATTAAATACTCTCCAACACCCTACTGAGACCCTATTTGGAACCAATATTGTAAAACTAAAACTGCAGTTACAATATGCCAGAAGGATGGAGCAAGATATACTGAGGGCATCTATCTTCTGTGCTGGACTTGTGACAGTGCTTACACTGCATTCTGCCTGGAGACATTTCCTGGCAAAAACGTCTTAGTATGAACTATATCGGGAAACAAAAGGAAAGGCAGCAAATTTAGAATCCATTCAGAAATTGTATTGGCTGCATAGAATATTTGAGACTTTGCTCACTGAAGTCAGCAGAATAACTTTCATTGGCGTCTGTGTGCTTAATCAGGCACTAAAACCTTGCAATTATTTGATCAGGTGTAATTTAAGTTTCTGGCTAGTATGCCATTTTTACTTTATTTCAGCCTGGAAGTAAGATAAGGATTTGTTCTTTCATTTTAAATCTCTATTGTTTAAATGACAAATGTTATGTACATGCAGCAGGCATGACATATATTCAGAAATATAGGTGGTATAATTATAACTGGTGCGAAAGCAGAGATCTGAACTTAGAGTTGTAAAAGTGTCATGAAATTCAAAGTTTAAAATAAATACTAAGACTCCTGGAAACTTTAGATGCCCTCAGGAGGCATCTATGGCATTCCCCATAGAGGAAGTGGACAGCTGCCAGAGTTTTAAACTACAAGTGTTTTAAAGAGTGAATCAAACTAATATAAATTCGGTAAAAATTATACACTAGATTGACCCCTAGGGTAAAGTGATTGAGCTAAGACTTACTTTATAGATAAAGTTATGGAAGCAGTGGTTCTTTAACAGGAATTGGAGTTGAATGATGCTCACCTGATGGGGGTCCCGTGACTTACCTGTATGGAGACGCTGCTATAGGAACCGCCTATGACTCCTGCAATGAGTAATGGTAAATTCTCTTGAATGGCATATGAGCCATCAGGGCACATGTACTCTGTTTCATCCACTTTAGTCAAAGATGCCCTGACGAACTCCAAAGACTGTTCTAAGGCATATGTATCCCTGGAACATGTGTCCAAGATGTGAACTCCAAGCTTAATTCCTGGCAGCAAGTAGTTGTCTCTGTTGATTTCATCAATGGCAAACAACATGGCCTCCAAGCGCTGGATGCCTCGGTCTTCATTGATTCTCCCACATTCTTCTATCCCAGTGCCTTTTTCATTTATTGGGAATAAGCCACCTAAGACCAAGTCTCCTTCTATCTTAATTTCCTTCCGTACAAAGCTGTGGTCACTCAGAGAAAGGAAAACTCCTTTCGAAAATAGAGCTAGCGCAAGGACTTGGAGTCTGGTGAACATCTTCATTGGTCCTGTTTTAGCAGCTCTGAGAAACATTGGTGGGAGCCAAAGTGCTCTTCAGTCCTTCTGATCCATTGCCAAATTGGAAGTGCTGTCCCACAAGGCAATGAACAACAAGCCAACAAGTCTTTCCACTGGACCTCTAAAGAAGAGATGGGAGGAATTAAAAAAGGCAAAAGGAGATGTGAACTGTTACAAAACTTTTATCAATAAAACATTAAAGAACAGTGTTAAGGGATTGCTGGATAGTGTAGAAAATAAGAAATAAATTTGTCTTGTGTTCTCATAGCGCACCTTATTTGATTTGCTTCATAACTGATTATGGGGTAAGCATCTATGACAGCTGTACACAAAGCCTGCAGACACATGAGGCAATATATCTGATGGTGACCACTGCTCAACAGTGTTTTACAGTCTGAAAGGACAGAGACAATTTCTGATACTTTTTTCATATCATCCGCTCTTATTCCATCCTCCACTCCATCCTCTCTCTCTTCTAGACAGGGCATCTTATACATTCTCATTCACTGTCTCAAGTGGCTTCCAGCCTTCCCTTAATAAAATTGGGTGGTGTTTTTTGTTTTTTGTTTTTTTTTTTTTTTTTTTACTATTCCTTCAACTATAGCACTATTACAGTGTTATCTCCTTGCTGTTAATTTTTGCTGAATTAAGCATTTGGCCTTCAGACCCAAAGTCTCTTACTGAATTCCCCCTACCCTGCCTTCCTTTACTAGCCTGCTCACCTGCTGCAGGCGATGAGAGGATGGGAGAAACCTCTTGGGGCTTTACCTCTATTTTGGGCTGTGACAAATGTTTGAAACACGGGAGAAGCCCTGTTTTACCAGGTGGGAACCGAAGGCTGTGTCTATAATAGAAAAGCTATCAAGTCTATGTCATACCATTTAACTGTTAATGTGTTCCCTGGGATGGTTTTGACTCAGGTCAACTAGTGCTCTTCTAAACAGTGCCTGGGCATGGTTCACGGACCAGAGATCATTCCCAGTAAACAGTTTTGATGTGATCACAGTGTTTTGGCCATTTCATGCTGCTTGGCATCGCCAACAGAGAATGGTCCACGGTCCATTTAGTTATTAGCACTGAAGTTCTGCAAGGCACTTTACTAAGTGACCTACCAAGGCTAGTTACTGTGTGGAGCATCTGGAAATTGAACCTGGCTCTCCATCAAATGCCTTAATCACAAAATCATCCCTCCTTAAGGCACAAAAATATTGTCTTGCAAGCAAATTAAGTTTAATAAATAAATAAATAGAGAGATGAAAGAGAAAAAGAAGCGACATGACAAGGAGGAGTCTCGTATTTGATGCTTGCTTAGAGCATGAAAATGCTTACGGCTGGACTTGCTCTCTTTAATGCTAAACACAGTTCAGTGCTCAGACCAAGGGGAGAGCAGAGTGGTAATGTATGTACTTAGGACATGATTTTACTCTCATTAAGGTCAAGACAGTTTGCCAATGACCTTACAAGGAGAAAAATCAAGCCTTAGAGTAAAGATCATGTTGTAACAATTCTGTAACTAAATATGCATACACAAAGTCTATTTATACATCACAGATACGTGATTTGTCCATAGGCTCCTTGTCAATATCTCTTAAAATATGACAGTGGCTGCCTTGATCTCCAAATCCTCAGATAAATCAAATGTAGTAATATTTAAATAGATCACATTAATAATTTATTCCTGTACATACCTTTTCCTTAACAGAGTATATATTATTATTGGAGTTGCAGGGTCATTTATAATTTAGAAACACTTAGCACAAAGAAACAGGAATAAGAAATAATTAAGATTTAACACTGAATGAAGGATGAGCATGCTCATTGCAATGCAGTTGTTTATCCTGGTAAAATTTCAATGTTGCCGTACCAAATTGTATGGAAGGATAAATTTTTATTCATATTTAGTCCAAAACTGTTCTCTCATAAATCAGTAATGTGTCAGATGCACTGCTAAGGGTCTTTCTCTGCAATCCTAATAACATGTGTGTAGTCTGAGCTGCAGGCTGTCTCATCAGAATTTTCCATTCAGAAATAAGTGATATTTCAATGGAAAACAAGCTTCATCATCTCTCAGTTATCTATAAGTAAGCTAGTTTGCTGATCACATGAAGTTTACTAAGCAGGTCCAGAAAATGTATTTTCTGGTAATGTTAGGAGGAATAATGAAGTACCTGAATCCAGCAGTACTTTCTGCATCAGATTTAATACTACAATTTACCCAATACTGTAAACATATACAGGGCATATAAAATGGTGATTCTATCCCACTGCAAATAATTATGAGGCAAAAAGGTGACATTTGTCACATAAATGGTTGTGTGGTTAAGTTAGACTGACTTCCATTGTTCTCATCACTAATCTACTTTTTGGATTAAAACAGGACTTTTTTTAAAAAAACAGGGTTTTATTCGTTATTATTATTTTTTAATGCAATATCCATTGTATTTACTTCTGTAGCTTTTGTCCCACTGTATCTCACCAAATATTCATACATTTATCCTTACAATGCTGGTAAAATATTTATTTCCCCTGTTTTACACGTCGGCAAAAAGAGGCACAGAAAGATGAAATGAGGTTCTCAGAAGAGCCTAAGTTCAGATTTTGATTGGCTCAGCCCTCACAGTCACTGTCAATCTTTGAAAAGGTCTCTGCTTCCCTTTAGGAATTGAAGAACATGCTTGCAGCCATGCCCTGCACACCCTGGTTCCCACTGAGGCACTGAGTCTGAAAAAGTTCCTGAGCAAGCTGGTCTCTCCTCCAAGCCTAATCCTGAATGATTTACCTAAGGTCATCAGCACAGCCAAGAATCAAACTTTGATCTTTTCCAGTGCTCCTCTGATAACTAACAATAAACCACCCTTGTTTCCCATTGCTCCTTCTGGCTTTTATGTGAGTCTTTTATAAGGTCGTATTTAAACCAGCCTGTTTTCCACAGCCGTTCAACACCACCAAGAACAACTAATTTTGCTGAAGAAAAGGCTTGTAATGGGGTCCTCTATCTAAAACCTCCTAGGACATGCCTAGAGTTACAGTGGATTTACCCTGAGCAGCAAAGAGGAGTTCTCATCCCCCTGACTCCTTCATAGCTTGTGGTTTCTGCAAATGGCATCACCCTCTACCTTGTTATCACATCACATCACATCATATCTCAGGGATCTATGTGTCTCTTATACATCAGCAATAAAGGCTAGAAAGGTACCAAAAAATATTTCAACATTGCATGCAAAAAGCGTCTATGTGGAATGAATGATGCTATAGAGAGAACTGATTTTCCCTGCAAAGAATGCAAAGGATTTCTATATTTTATAACTTAAGCTTGTTACAGTAGGCCTGCTGAGGGGAACCAAAAGCAGTCATGGCACAGCAGAGGATCATTCCCAGCAGATGTCAAAGAGCAATTGGAGAAGGTGAGGATCTGGAATAGACATGACCTTTTCTTTGCTTCTTCCTTGCTGCTTTGTGTTGAGAGCACCGGTCTGAAGATGTCCAGGGGTATGAATGGAAGATATGGTGGGAATGCCTACGATCCCACTTTATCTGGGGATACACTGCTTGATAAAGGGTGCCCATGGGTCAGAGGGCAGCAGGGAGGGGGCCACCCACCCACACCAACCGTCCTAGTCTCCCCACTTGACAATTCCTGTGAAAATGAGCTTTTCACAGAGGCTTTGAAACTATAGGGACACACCATGCATGCAGAGTCCTGCTTTCCAGGAAAACGTGATCATCCTATCTTACGTGTTCAAATGCTTGATTTATAAATGAGAGACAGTTACCAAGAACACAGCTTCGAGTAGTAAATGTGCTTCTCTCCTTCTGGTCACTCAGTAGCCTGTGCACCTCTGCCCATGTGGTGGCATCGCAGTGTTCTGTGGAGGAACAAGGGTGCTGTGCACGGGTAGGTGAGCGGAGGCATGAATGCGAAGGCTGGCTTGTCAGGGGAGGTTTCCCCTTTGGGCTGTGAGGGAGGGATGCTTCCAGGAACAACGGCTTCTTGCGGTGGGACTCCTGAAGGAAGCTGGGAGGCAGATTTGGGTGGCCGGTGAGCAGTGTCACTATGGTAACACCAAACAGACAGCTTGATGTGAAAAAGGGAGGTTATTTTAAAGCAGCTCGCAAAGATGGGCTAGCAACTCAGTTTCTCTCCTGATCTCTCTTGCATGCACCTCCCACATGCTTTCTCTGCAGCTTGCATAACTCTCGACTATATATACAAACATTCTGTACCTCTTCCAGGCTAATACAGCCCATATTCCTCTCCTTAATTGTGGTGCAGGTAGCACCCCAGGCTCGAGGTTTGCCATTTCCTACCTAAAGTGATTTCACTACACCAACCACACCAGTTTGGCTTTGCAGTACCCTTTTCTACTAAAAGCATGTTTCTGGGATGTTTCAAACAGAAGTACCTCTTGATCAAGCTGCAATTATTTCATTTTTCATTTGTATTTAATGTTTTAACTCCAGCTACAGGCAGGGTTATATTGCCCAAGGTGTTCTGTTAATATAAAAAATATGTACACTCCAGCCCTATAGGCTTTGGATCCCTGGTGGAAATAGCTGTAGAGCCTAGGTGACGAAGCAATCCAAATATCAAAATGAAAAATAAACAGAAACAGGCAGAAGGAGAAAAGTTTCCATGCCTGGATCAGAAGGTTTCTGCCAGTGCTTCCCTACATGAACTTGAGCCAGCAGCACTCAGCCTGTCAAATACCTTCTCCTGGCACTCGGAAACCCCTGCTCTTTCCACCAGCAAAGGTCCACGGGGAAAGTTATGTCTGCTCTTGGGGGACACTGTCAGCACTTCCCTCCGTAAAATCAACTCACTCCTTTTCATTAAATGGCAGCTGTGCTGCTCTTGTGGAAAATACCTTTGCCTCTTGGTCTGAATAATCAGTTTTGGTGGGCTATTTCTGTGCCTGTAGAAAGTTGGTTGCACAAATCCAGTACTTCTTGGTGCAAGTTTGCTTATTTACTAAGGATGTGCACAGTCTTGTTTCTGTGAAAGTAACTAGAATGAGAAAGAGGATGTCTGGGTTTTCCACATTCAGTATCCCATTGATATAATTCTGAAATAAAATCTGTTTTTCATGGCTTTCTTCCAGGGCTGTATTCACATGACAGCTCTCGTCTTCCACAGGCTTTCTGTTTGCAGCTCACAGAGTAGCTCCCCCTCTGCTATCAGTTCAGGGTTGAATTCTTATTAGGCTAAGTTTCTTTTCAGTCTATTTTTCTAGGTGTCAAACTCCAAAAAGAAGTGCAGCTGAATCTTTCATTTAGCCAGATGATTTGTAAATGGAGTATGTTTGCTAATACACCAATGATGATTTTGCTGATACCTTCCACCATATCAACATCAATGGTTGGCATTGGTAGTCTATCCAACAGTTGTAAACTTTCCAATCTTCCACTTATAAAGCTAAGGTTGAAATGAGAAACTTTACTGAGAGCTGAGGCACCTCAGATCTCCTAGCTAGTTTTCAAAAACATTAACTAGCGAAGGGGACAATCTACATGACTGGGCTAAAAGTCTGGAGGCTTTTGCCATCATCCCTACCATGTTCTATAGCCTAAATTCCCCCACATTTGTTCTCCTTTGCAGTATTTTGCAGGACTCATTTGTTTACCCAGCTTCTTGAGAAAGGATGCAACAAGAGCTGACGTGGGTGCTGAAGAAGATTATGTTTAGCTTTACTGTGGGTGGCTCCCTCTTGGCAGTCATGGATTTTCACTGCATTATTCACTACTATAATGTGATACTGTGGTGCCTGGAGCCATGTCAACTTGGTATCACCTACCACCCTTAGTAAACTTTCTGTGGAGGAGGACTGTGCTCAGTGGAAGGTCACAGGGGAGGTTCCCCACACCTGTGCTCTTGTAGTACATTACAACATGGAAATTAATAGTTCCATCAATGTATCTGCCTCCAAGGACACCCCATCAGTGGCATATCTTTCCCCAAGCCTGTACTGTGCCCTACGAATCTTATTCTAGGGAAGCAGATTTCTAAAATAATTCCAATTTTGGCTCAAAATTCTTTCTTGACTTTCTTTCAAGGCTGACATGACAAGTTAAATGCCATGACTTCTTTCTCTCAGAGATCGTGGATAACTTGCAGAGTAGCATTGCTCATCCAACACATTTGGGACATTTATATGTGCTCTATCAGAACTTGACCTTAATGCCTGATGAAAACTGCACTGAAAGATACGATGTCTCACTTCACTGGAAGAAAAGTGATGGACAAGCTTGAGCCTCGTTACCAATTATAATTGGAAATGTCATCACCTCTGAAAAAGTAATATTTGTAAAGGAACCCAAGCCTTATGGTAACAGATATGTGCCAGGTATGCAAATTGCTCACATCCTGATGCTGGCTGATTGAAATCTGATAGTTTAAACCAGGAACTAAAAAAAAAAAAAAAAGGGAACTGTTGCAGAAAACATGATGAGGTAGAGAAAACAAGTAAATTTCTTCCATGGAAATGGAGAAATTTCCTTCATGAAATGTTAATCAGGTGCTGACACATAAATTTGCTGAAAATGAATCAAAGTACTTTAAATTTCAATTGCTAGCTGTTATATCTCAGATTTTTTTTTTTTCTTTCCTTGGGAAAAATGACAACAATGGTTTTACAGCTAGGTGATTTTGTGCCTTTCATTTCAATTTGGAAATCCATACATGAAAACCATTAATTAATACAATTACCACTGCCAGCAGCATGACAGTACAAGCCATATAAGTTCATCGCATGTCTAGCATATTGTAGAAGAGTTTGAAAAGCCCTGAAAAATTAGGGGCAATTTTAATATAAAGAATGACCTGTAAAGCAAGAGAGAATATGTCTGTGTAGAAGGACCCCATTCCTCTTAAAATACAAACTTCTGTTCCATTACTTTAGAATGAGAAGGAAAAAAATCAGAACATTGCATTACTCTTTGTACTGTGTTAGCATCAACAAGTGATGCTTTATGTTTTCTACAATGTCAACATACAACAGATGCCCAGCCCTTTCCTCTGAGATCTATGATATATTCATCCTGTTTCAAAAACAGAATTTAAAATATTAATCGCACAAGAAAACAGATGTCTGTGACGTGATACTTTTGAAGTTTCTACTCATTGAAGGATTCTATAGATTAGAAGAAGACCTATTAATTTTGCCTGGTGAGGAACAAGGAGCCCCTGAAGATTGTTGGACATTAACTTGGTGTAGAAATATGGGTCTTTGCTACTTGTTACGTCAAATAAATGCTTTTGGCACTGACTGAGTCCTGTGGTAAGTTTGGTCTGAGGAAACAGAGCTGCAATGAGCAGACCACCAGAGCTAGAGATCTGGGTCAGGCTGTGCAGTCTCCTAACTCGTTAGATTTTATTCCGTACTTTGACAATAAGTATATTCAAGTGTATTGAGAAGTCCAGCCATGAGCCTGAGGCTTTGCACCATCTGGACAATTTGTGGTGTAATGATCTTGATGTAATGCAGGGTTAGACCTTTGAAAGTCCCACCATCTTCCCGTCTGTCTTTTTTGGACTGAGCTGAATCCTACTGCTTTTTATCCATCTGCTTATTTCTTCCAGGCATTGGTGACAGCTGAAAGCACACCAGCAGAGACAGCAATGAACAGACAACTGCTGTCTGCTTATTGATTGCGTGTTAGTCGACTTTAGTCTCAGTCTCCCTGTGTGGTCGCAGAAAGACATGGAAGAGGAAAAGTGGGAGTATAAAGACTTTGGAGACAAAGGAGCAGCTGGCTTCTGTGACCTGTGGATGTCACAGCAATTATTCCTGCTAGGTGGTGCAGGGGCACCATTGCCATGCTAAGGTCAGCAATGTCAAAGGCTGGGGAGAGAGGTAATGGTATAAATGTAGAGTAGTCCTGCACAAAGGGAACTGTGACATTTTCAGCTGCATGTCCTCGGATGAAACTTTTAGCTAAGAGGAGCTTAACACTTGTGCTTCATGCAAGACAAGCTTGAAGTGAAGTTAACACCAACCTAAGTACAGCCCCCCCATGCAGTATCTGTGCGTTTAGTCTCTGGAGAAGTATTTAGCCTTTCCCTCTTACTTGATTCTTAAGCATCTATTTTTTTCTGCCCTCACAGAGCTCATTTCTGTCTTGTGCTCATAATCACTTTTCAGCTCTCTGCAACATCTGCAGGGTTTTTCTTGGGTCCAGATTGCTCCGTGAGTTTCTACCCATGCTCCAGCTGAGGTGCTCTGCCTGTGCATTCTTGGCTGCCTCCAAATGGCATCGGCACAAGCTGCCAGATTTCACTCTCATCACTCCTCTGCCAAGACATTTCCCTCGCATTGCGGCAACACGGCCAAAATATGGCTGAGCCTCTGCATATGTGGAGGGCAGAGAGTCCTGTCTCACTATTGCTCCTGTTGAGATTCAGCCTGGCTGCTGGCACAGCCCGCCTTAGAGTCATACAGGCTTTGCGAAGCAGCTAAGCGTGCACCCTTTCTCTTCTCCCTCTGTAAGTGGGATGACTTCTGCTGCCACCTCGTCTGCTCTAATGGGACCCTACCCTGGCCCACATCCCTAGGTGGCATTCAAACCTGGCCTGGTGCCTTCAAATCATTGGTCAGGATAGGAGAAATTTTACTGGAATAGTCAAGGTGATGGCCAGCAGTGGCCAGAGCCCCCTCCATGGCTCCTTGTTGCCCCTCCATGGCTTAGTCATAAGTCAAATAAAAACCTTCCCAGACTGGTGCTCCCATCCTGGTCTGGTCTGCGCTGTATCTCCCAGCTTGCCACAGCAGTACAAAACACTCAGCTAGGAATTTTCCAAGTTAAGATGGTTTCTCTCATATATCAAAGGAGAAAACATTTCTCCCTCTGACATATGCACTGGAAGAGCTTCAGAGCAGGAGCTGTTGCCTTGCTCGTGGCAGTTCAGTGCTGAACTCTGTCTCAGCAGCACCAACCATTTACTGATGAAATTCACTCCAACTTGCACACTTAGCATATGGCAATGTTTTAGGCACCTTTGACTTCCCCCAGGAGAATCTCCTGCCTATTCTGGCTTAAGAGACTTCCAAAGGCACAAACCCCAAAACCTTTCTAATGAAAACTTAGGCACTTGCTTTTGGCAGACTAGTTCACCCATCATCTACAATATGAGATCAAGGGAGGTGCCCAATTACATGAACAGGGTCTCACCGGTCATATGTTTTGCTGTGTTCTTGATAACAACACAAAGCAATAGAAAAGGGTCAAAATGGGGAAAGGCTGTTCAGGTTTATGAGAAAAGGAAATAATTGTTTAGCAGTGGTTTGTAGCTTTTTAGCTTCATGTTGCTGAGTTGCTGTTTTTGTTTTTGGTTTTTTTTTTTTTTTTAAACATAAAAGGATAAAAAATTTAACAACAGTAGCCTCTCACAAAATGATCCTTT
This sequence comes from Aramus guarauna, assembly GCA_013400195.1. Taxonomy (NCBI): domain Eukaryota; kingdom Metazoa; phylum Chordata; class Aves; order Gruiformes; family Aramidae; genus Aramus; species Aramus guarauna. The sequence continues at coordinate 365,063 of VXBL01000411.1, read as the reverse complement.
CCTCCCCTCCCCCCCCCGAGCCCAGACTGGTAACTCTTCCATCACATGAATGTTACCTCCAGGCTACAGCATTCAGTGGAGTGTGAAATCACAATTAACGGAGCAAGTGTTTTGTAAGTGAGCAGAGACGGCTGCAAATTACATCTTGCTATTAGCTGATTTTAGAACAACGATGTTGAACAGCTTCATGATTACTGGGCTGTGGCGTGTATTAAAAAAACATTAATAAAACATAATTGATTGTGAATTGTGCTTACTGCTTTTATAGTTTTAGTCACAAATGTCACAGAAGTTTACTGGAAACAAAAGCTGCCCTCAGCTATCTACAGGAACAAGATTGTTCTAAAAATTTAACTGAACTTGATTTGCAGCTGTTGTAAATCAGTAAACTACTGAAACCTGTGGGTTTTGCTGACTTAGAGATCCTCTTTGTGTTTTTCTTTTCCAGTCAGCAAGGAAAGGTGTGAGACTGCCTTGCTTCTGCCAGCAAGTACCACTGGGAACTTGATGGAAACAATATCGTTGGTTTCTCAGACCTGCCATTCACTCGGTTTCCCGTGGAAGCAGGTAATGTCACCAAGAGGGAAGAGGAGCTGGGGGCTTCTATTTGCTGAGAAGCAAGTAACAATATAGACCTATACTTAGAAAATACTCACATTTATCTCTTTCTTTTGAGCCCAAAATTATTTTCAGGTCTTAAATAGTGTGTTCTTACAGGAACCCAGTAATGTGTAATTCTGATCCACAATGCTCTGTGGGGTCGTGGATGGACAAGGTATGCCACAGTAAGTTTACGGCTGCATTTTTTTGAACTTGGATGCTCAGCTGTGAATTTATGAACTTTAAAAAGACCATTCACAATAAGTCCAATCTGGGACTTTGACAGAATTTGGGTCCCAGCCAGTGATGCAAACTGCTTGCTCTTCTGCATCAGTTAGGGCTATGGGGACCTAAAACTCACACTCAGGCTGAGAATTCCCAAAGCACTTAACTTCAGGCACTGCCTGCCTTTGCTAATCAAGGTGATGCCTAACTCCACTTATTAGCCAAATTTAGTCAGAGGAACACTAAACTCTGCCAAAGTCCCCAAGGAAATACACTCAGGTATGCTGGCAGGATCTTGCCCTAGCTGTAGGTATTTAAGCCTATACAGTTTTCTCATCCACCAGACAGGTAGCATGAAGTGAGGAATAAAACTCAGGAGTTCTGACTCTGTCTTGCTGTGACCACCATAAATCCTAGTGCTAGGAGTGCAGAAAAATCTTAGAAGAGGTCCTAAAATGAGGTAATACAAAACCTGCATTATTTATTGACTTTTCGGCAGCCTGCGCCCTGGCAAATAAACTAGTATAAACACGGGGAGTAGATTGCTGAAAAGCATGTCCTGCTAAAGAGCTATTTGTCAGGTGTTTCGTGTGGTGGTTTTTTTGTTTGTTTGTTTGTGTTTTTTTGGTTTGTTTTTTTTTTTTGTTTTGTTTTGTGTTTGGTTTTTTTTTAAGTAAAAATAAACCTGTGAAAGCAAATTCTTCCTGTTTGTCCAAAGATGTATCCCACAAAGGCAGTAATAAACATGCCTCATCCTGACAGAGGCAGTGAATTCTACCAGTATGAAACCAATTATAAGTCAGTCACCACTCAGGCTCATTTGTATTTTGGACCCAGCTATTTGCAGGTGAAGGTACATCTTGGAACAAACACCTCTGACCTGCAGCAAGCCACTCATTTTTCCATGTCCTCTGCCCATCCCTCAGATCTAGTGCAAGCTGTTTGCTTGGCTCCTTTCATGCAGCCCCCCAGCAGTGTATGTACATGCATATGTATTTTTACGTGAAGAGCCAGACCCTCACATCCCCAACACGCTGCCTTCTAAATGGCCATCACTATGGCAACAGCTGCTTAACTCAAAATTTAGAGAGGCACTTAGCACAAATTATGAAAGAAGAGATGCAACAGTGTTTTGTGTAAAGCCACAGTTTGATGGCCTGCCGTGGCCCCAGTCGCCGATCGCACCAGGACACCCCTGGGACCTTGCCACCTGTGGTCTGGCACCTTCTGCTTAGCGTGATGCAGGAAACAGCTTCCTCTAACACTGGCTTTGTCTTTATTCTTCTCTGTGCTGACAGTAAATGTATTTCAGCCATCTGATCAGCCACAGAACTGAATTCGCAGTCTGCCCAGCCTGGTCCTCAATACCTCTGCCAGAATACTTCATGGTCTGATAGCGAGAGGCGGGATTCCTTGCTAATGAAGGCAAGGAAAGATACAGGCCTGATTTAGAGTCTCTTGAACAGTACTAGTGTTCTGCATCAGCATGCCTGGCAGCAGATGAGGGGCCCAGCTGAGTTGTAGGACAAAGCACACTGCTTGTCTGTGATGTTTCTCCTGTGAGGAGTTGCTCCATGATGCCAAATTTTAGACATGATGATAGAGCAGAGGAAGGGCCAACACATAACATCTCAACAATTCCTAGTGAATTTAGGGGGTAGTTGGTAACTCAGTCCTTCACTTACTTGCTTACTTCTTGGGGGTGGGACTAGATGACCTTTAAAGGTCCCTTTAAACCCCAAATATTCTATAGTTCTATGATTCTTTCTAAACTTGTGTAAACTTTGTCCTCTGTTCTTATATATGGCCACATCTCATATAAGGCAAGATGAAAACGTCTGTATTCATTCTCTACTCTTTGGATGAAGAACACTAATTGACAAAAACTGTTCAGATTGGCCACTGGGCTCCATCTTACTAAAAAATTATTTGGAAATCTTTTCCTCAGGGTCACTGGAAAATTTCATGGGGGAAGAAACCCACCCTGGACTGGTAAGCGTGAAGACCACATGTCTTCCCAAGGAGCTGCCTGCCTAGGAAAGGCAGGCTGTGAGCTCAGTCTGGGCATAGGCTGCACTGCAGGTTTGCTCTGGCCCTGTGAACTGCTGCAAGGTGTGGGACAGCGATTTAAGCTGTCTGTACCTCATAGTCACTGTTTACACAGCACAGGGCTGCGAGACTTTACCAAATTAGGACTTGCTTTTAAGTTTGTGGAAATTGGTGTCTCCCAATTGACTTAACTGGGAAAACATGAATGCAGTAGCAGAGAGAATCTGGACCTTCATTTGTAAAGGGATCAGGAACAGCTGCACTGCATGAGGCTTACAATCCACCTTCCCTAGATCCTTTTCTGTCAGTGGTTAAAACTGGTGCCTATGAAAGGGAGCAAAAATTGTCAAGTGCATTGTGCTACTTCCCATGAACTTGCTCCCAATCTCCAACAACTTACAGCTCAGGAGTTTCCCATGCTGGTTGTGATTTCTTGTGAACTTATTAACCAGCAATGGATTTATCTTGTACATTTTTCCTTTGAACCCGTGAAACTGTTAGCATCTGTCAAACAATGTTCAGAGCTTTGAAATGGGATTCTGGAGCTTAGCTAGGAAAAAATGCCTTTTTTCATGGTAAAAACACACCTCCTTGTTTGATTCTGCCCCCTTCCATCTTTGTCTGATGTCACCTCATTCTTGTACTGGGAAGGTAATATGCTTGGATGAAAATTAAGAGAGAGAAGGCAACTTCCAAAGTTGTCCACTAGAACTGAATGTTCATATCTAATTTTAGACATCTAAAGTGATCTTCCTTGTTTGGTTTCCTTTACAATGGATGGATGGAGATAGGAACCTCCAGGAACTCTCTACAGGTGCTGTGTCCACTGTAGAAAGCAGGTGTTAGGGTGAAAACAGCCCTGACTTCAGTGCCTCAAAGGCCTAAAGGTAAGCAGGATGAATCTAGGTCTTAACTGTGCTCCTTACTTGAGGCAGACAGAGAGTTTTTGTCATGGAAGAGTTAAAACTGGTTTGCGTGACTGTTTTTATAGAGGTTTATTATTTCTTGGAAGATACAGTCCACATTAGGGATGTACTCCTCTCTCACTCTAGGAGGAGTTAGATTAGATTTATTTTGGGAGGGCCGGGGCTGAATATTCTTTCTGTGTGGCCTGTGTGCCTTGAAATAACAAGCTTTCTTGTTATTACAATTCTTATCGCAATTTAAGATTAATACCTGTAGACTAGATTTCACTGAGGCCAGCATGAATGAATAATAATCCCATTAAAGAATTCAGGAACCGGCCAAGAGTCACTACTTGTATTTGTTAACAAAACTGAACCAGAGGTGAGGACTTGATTGCTTTGCTTGCAGTTTCTGGCTTTGATCGCAGAGAAGATCCATGTCTGCCAACATTTCTACTGACCGCAGGAACGCCAGCAGAACCGTCCACGCAGCAGTGGGTGCGCAATGAATGTTATTCTGTGATAATTACCCCAAATTCTCCTGTCAAAGAGTGACTGAAAAATGTGAGCTGAGAAACCACAAGACCAGGTGCACGGGAAGAAACTAGGTTAGGAATCATACATGCCAGATTGTGATCCAGGCTACATTCCCATCAAGGGCGTATTCTTCTAGATCCACAGCTTGTTTCACTGAGCGGGAAGATGATGGAGAAGAGCAGTGTCTGCAGATCATCTGTTCTTCACATTGTGCAGATGAGTGGAGAGTGAATGGGTGGAGGGATGCTTGGGCTGTGGAGTTACTCCCCATACCAGCCCCATGGATGTAAGTGGAGAAGGACCCTACATCACAGGTGATGACCTGTGGAGGTGCCTTTGAGCAAGGAGAAAAATCCAGAAGAAAACAGCAGCCCTGGAAGTGGCTCTGCTCCAGCGGTGGTGCAGATGAGCCATTGCTGAGCCTCAGGACAAATTCTGGGGGTCTCACTGACAGCGCCTGGGAAGAGGGGAATTGTGGAAGGAGAACGAGCCCATACGTATGAAGGAATTCTGAGGGGAAATTCACTAGTTTTCTACAGCAGAATGGTAGCTTTGACAAAATCCTAGGCCTTTAAGCTACATGATGGTTTGCAGGGGAAATAGAACTGCAGTTCATAGAGCTTTAAATTAAATGACCTTATGCGCTTTTAGGACTATCACACTCAATTTGGCAACAAGCAGTGAAATACCTTCCCTTCAGGGCTCAGGCCCAGCTGCCTGGCTATGGAGGGTGCTGGCACACTTCTCAGGAAAGCAAAATCAGCGTGGCCAAAATCCTCTGCCTTTTCCTATTACATGCAGGAATAAAAAACATACATGCAAAATGGGGGGGGGGTGTCCTGTGAAAGCAGGTGAGAATATTTAAAATGGTAAATCTTGTGATGTCTCTTCAATACAAAATGAGGACAATACTTGCCTAATAGCTTACATTTGCTTTGTTGCAGGCTACACATTTTCAGTACATCCAAGTGGGTCACAGAACAGACAGAGATGGTCAGTCATCCTAACTTAAGGATTTCTTGCCGGCTTGGATAAGCTACTGAATCTGTGCTCTACTTGTAAGCTTTCCTCTCTGAAACAAGGTGTAAAATCTGGGTTTACTGAATTCAGAGCCAAACTTCCACTGATTTCACTCAAACCCAGGCTATCCCTGGATGACACTTGAGTCTCAACTTGTGTGTTTTCTTTCTGATCTTGTATAAAGTCAGGGCATTTTATTTTTTCCAAGAAAGATACATTGTCTGGTGGTTTATAGCTGATATAAGATAGGTTACAACAGTAATATAGCCCATCTGAGAAAGGGAGCTTATTGAAACGCTATTTTCCTGTGGCTTTCTCCAGGGAGATTCTCTGGTGTCTGATAATGTGGCTGAGCTCACTCTCCAGCCTTTCTTTTTCAGTGGGATTTTAATCTTGTTCTCCATTCCTTTACTTGGACACCTTCCTTTCCTCAAAAGGAAATCTGTAACAAATTAATGTCTTTGAGATCTCCATTTTGTATATTTTTTTTGAAACTGGTTTGCATTCAAACTTTATTGGAATTGACAGATAATGTAATTGCATAAGCCCTATTTCCTAAGGAAACGAGCTATGAGCACTCCTCTATCCTTGTGATGTCCCAAGCTCTAACATTTAAAGCATGCCTATTGTTACATAAGTCAGTAACACAGTTTTACTCCTGGAATTAGGCAATTATAGGATGTGATCTGTCATATATTTTTAGACATTGGAATAGGATGAAATAAATTGCACCCAACCATATTTGTTTCTCTCCACTGATAGAGAAGAGGGCTTGTGGAGCTGGACAGTGGAGTTTTCTGCATCGATTGAGCTCTTTAGACTCCCACTTAGTCAATGAGGTCAGTGTAGCCAAAAGAGGTTGGCATGCAATTCATTTCACCAAATGGAGATGTCTATTTTAGGCTGAATCACACCCTACACTCTATTGACTACATTGATGAAATCCACCTTAAGTCAGTTAGTTAACATGCAGACATCTACAACAAAAATGTCTAGATAAGATGGATTCCCCTTCATGCACTCTTAGCACTCTTAGCTGAAGACCTGTTCCTCATCACATTATTTGTTTGTTATCAGACCTTGATAGCACCAGACCTTGTGCCTTAGCACTAAAAAGCCCCCTCTGTGAGCAGGAGCAATACCATATGAAATAGGAAGAACTCACATTTTGAAAATTCATTCTGTCTATGGGTAGTGTTTCAGTTTCATTCTGGAATCATCAATTTGCTGGCTTTGAGCTGTTTTCTTCATCAAACCCAGAGGATAAGCTTTTTTTTTGTACAGCATCTTTCTTTCTTCTATGGCTAATACTAGCTTATTCTCCTTCAAATCTTATGTAAAGCTTTTACAGGAGAATACATCTGTGATATGGTCTTTGACTCAGGTTTTTTTGTTGTTGTTGGTTTGTTTTTTTGTTTTGTTTTTTGTTTGTTTGTGTTTTTTTGTGGTTTTTTTGTTTTTTTTTTTATTATTATTATTTTTTATTTAATATGAATAAACTGGAAGATTGTCAGTGTCTTTTGCAGATTATCTGTGTTCCAGCTCCACTTACAGGAAAATGCAAAGTCGATTAAACCCCACCAAGTGTAATAAATATGGTTTTTGATTCTGTCAGCATGGCTAAAGATGAAAGCTAATGGCAAATCCGTAATACAGTCAGACAGATCAAATGATCTATCAATCTATAAGCTTGCATTCATGACAGATAAATGCTCTTATTTTTACAGCATGCCCCAGTTAGTCCAGCATGAACTTGGTGAGTTAACTTGGTAGGATGCTTGCGTGTAGGAAGTTTGCTTTTTACACTCGGATTGCAAATGCTAAAAGTTCCATTTCTTCAGTCTGTGAACTGTTCCCTTCATCGATCGCTGCTCAGCTCAGTCCCCCAGCAGCTCTCGGACGTATCCCACTCCTTGTTCCCAGCTGCAATCTCCTTGTGTCCCTCTTTCAAATCTTCCCCTTCTTCACACTAGCAGCCTCTTCCTCCTAAGTTATTTGTACACTGTAAGACACTTTGGCTGGCCTTAGCATTTCTGTAGCATTTTTTTCTTTTTTTTTCTTTTTTCTTTTTTTTTTTTAATTCTATCTGCCTGTGCTGTCAACAGAGAAGAGACTTCTGGTGGTCAGAAGTCATGGCTGGCTGCTGAGAACAGCAGTTGCAATAAAATCCTGGCTTTGCCTCTGTGCTCTTGTCATTCTTTGCAGGGATAAGCTGGTCCCAAGCAGACACTGTGAAGCAATGCAGCCTCCTTCTGTATTGTGTGGGATTATTCTGGATGGCACTAGAAGAGCTGAGAGGCTCAAGTGTTTTCAGTGAGGACAGAGTCTTTAAAGGCTTCAGTTACTGGTCTCTTAAGAAGGTTTTCCTGAGTATGTGTAAGCGGTGATTATGTTGAAGGGCTGGTAACAGCCCAGCTTCAGGATATTCTCAGAAGTTTAGAAAAGTCTTGACCAAAAGGCTCTTGTGCTCACTCTTAGTGCCCTGCTTCAAAGCATAAGCAACTGCCATTGCTTTTTGAAGAAAAGCTTGCTAGAATTTTTTTAAATGGCAAAGCAGCAGTCTTTCCATCTCCATTTGCACTTCTTACACAATTCCTGGCTGAAACTTTCTCACACTCAGCACACCTTTGGCTCGCCTTAACCTGAGCCTCAAGCAGACCACACCTTACATTTCCATTCAACTAGGGCTCAAGAGAGCCAGATATTTGACAAATTTAGCAGCAGGCACCACTGAAAGGGTCTCTTACACTGAGAGAAAATGCATACATTTTTCAAGCTGAATTCTTGAATTTGTTTCAGTTCCTGAATCATCTGTTAGAGTCAACATGAGACCTGTGACTGGCTCCAGTGGTTCATTGAGTCCGGAGCATTATAGACTCAAACTATGAGTTCTCTTGTACCAACAGACTGTTTTGAGCTAGGACTGTAATCATGGGGAATAAAACACTGTGTAATGCAATGGTCAGATTAAGGACCAGTGAAAGAGACTCTGTTTGTGTCATCATAGTTATCTTGTTGATGGACCTGGCCCATTGTTAGCATTAAAACCATTTTGTTCTCTTGTTCCAGCTATTCAGAATTATTCATTCATCCTGAATGAATATTTTGTACTTAAACTGAATGTTAGGACCTTATTTAGAAACACTTAAGATCTTAAATTAGAGTGTAATGTGGGAAGGCATAGAAATGAAATACAAAGATCCATAATTTTTCAAGTGGAAAAATTAAATTCCTCCTTCCTTCCGTCTCTTATTTGATGCATCTAGTATAAAGTATATTGAATTTGAATAGGTGTAGTAAGAAAGTCAGAGAGCTTTAATAGATATCTGCATGCGATGTAGAGCTGGATCTTGTCTTCAGGTATATGGACACTCCTGCATTCATTATCTGGGGCAGGAGTTTATCTGACACATATGCAAGTGAACTAATCAGTTTTCACAGATGCATGCTGGTGCCCCTGAGTGACTGCTGCAAGTGTGGGTAGGCCCCCATTGTACACATATTGAATAAAGGAACAAACAGATCTGCAAAATGAGCACATGGACCATATTAACATGAGTATTCAAGGTCCATAGAAGTACACCAACTGATTATTTTAATTTCTGATAAAAAGTGCAAACTTTCTCTATTGATACTGAAATGTCTACAAGAGTAACTTAGGAGTTTGTTACTGTTTATCTATTGTGTCTCAGGACCCACAGAGAAGAAGTTAAAAACTCATCAGCTGGCCAGCACGGCAGCTCAGAGCTTTGATGCTTTCAGCTGTTAAGCCTGCTGTTTCGGAGAACCCATTTTCAGCTCTTAGATCTGCTGCTCAAATCAATGTGCTGATATTTGGTTGGAAGCAATATAGTTCCAGACAGAGTTAGCAATTTATAAAATTTCCATCAGCCTAAGAGTAGCACTGAGCATGTATATGTATGCATTCATGTGGGTTTTCTGGCTGCTTTCAGCATTCAGAAAACAATTACAGGAGAGCATTAGCTGTGCTTCAGTGCATACCGTGAGTCTAAAGCGATGGCATGATCTTCACTCAGGGACTGTTAGTATCCTGGTTGGCTCAGCAAGGCAACAGGGAAGTAAACCTGCAACAGACCTCATTTTCCTTTGGTTACTTCTCTTACACTCAGAAATATTTTTTCATGGACTTGTGAACAGCTCTTTCCTTTTCACTAGCTGAACTAATAAACAAGAATATTTTGTACTTCACCACATACAAATCCCTTTATGATGGGATAAGTGTCATCCCGGTATTTTACCAATGAGAAGCTACGGAGCAACCAAAGTATGGTGTGAATTAATGGCAGACGCAGCAAAGATCATTTCTTTCCCAGTGCCAGAATCTAATTCTCAGAGATCATCAGTGTCTAAGAACAATGAAGAAAACAAGAAGCCAGAGGCAGTGGGATATTATCTGTAGTACAGCCCAGTCCATACAAAAGAAGTAGTTCCTGAGTGGTTCTTGTTATAAGACTGATATGGCTGCAAAAAATAGACACCATTTAGGGTACCAAAATTCTTTTTCAGGGCTTCATTATCCAAAGCTTTTCTCCCCC
>VXBL01000411.1:313445-355144 GCA_013400195.1 Aramus guarauna | reverse complement strand
CCCCCCCCCCAAAACATTCTTTTTACAAATGTTACCTTCCTTAAATTAGATCACTGTAGCCGCAATGCTAACCCTTTACAAAGCTACTTGTCCAGAAAGGTGATGAATTTCAGTGGGGAAGTGACTGAATAGCCAGTAGCAGAACCAAGTGTCAAGAGCTCTACAACATTAGATCAGAGTGACTCAAAATGCCCTGAATAATATTTTGTTTTGTTTTGTTTTGTTTTGTTTTGTTTTGTTTTGTTTACAAGAAAGAGAAAATCTGGGAATTTTCTATGGAGGTGTCCTTCAGCATTTTTTGACTTTATGACAACCCTTAATTTAAAGACTGACTTCCCCAAATCTCTTAGGAAAAGTCATGTACATCCCTTATGTCCTGCAGTCAACTCATTAAAAACCATAAGAATTTTTAAAATTTGCTTTGGGCTTACAATATGATAGACAAAATCCACTTCCATTTGTTGGAAGGGCACCAGTCTAGTAAATAAAACAGCGCATTGAAACTTGGTTTCAGTCTCATCTCTGTCTTTGGCTCACCTCTTTGCACCTATATAAAATAGAGATAATATTACTTTCTGACCTTGCGGTTGTGTCCTAAGAATTAATGTTTGTAATGTGCTATATACTCCTCCTGTGAACAGTATAGCCTTATCGGTGAGTACACTCTGTTCTTCTTTGCATAGAGGTAAATTAGGTATGCCTCTGGTGGCAGCAGAAATTTGGCCCTACTGGATAACAACATTAATCCCATCTTCTCCAGGCTTCAGCCAGATTTCAGTCAGCTGGCGACATCCCTCAGACCTAACTTCAACTTTGTGACATATCTTGTAAGGAAAGATTTTTTTTCCTGGGTTGTGAGAAAGTATGTTGGTAGGTTGAGCAAGAACTGGGAGCACACACCCTGGTAAAACAGGAGATACTCTCCAGAGCATTACATCTCCTGCACCCTTTGAACAGATTGGTGGAAGATCAATTAAACAAGGCATGTGGGGTCATCTCTGCTGCTAGCATGTAGAAAAAAACTCATAAGCTAGCCATCTTCCCAGGGCTCCCTATCACTTCTAGACACATGTAAGTTCCTTCATAGGATTTTCAGAGCATCTGGGTCTGGCTCCTGCTCCAACGTGCTTTCTGGAGAGCCCTTCTAATGACTGTAGGGGAGTGTAGCGTGGCCAGTTGAAATACAAGGGTGTCAAGAACTTCCATTGAGTTGGGTCTAAATTACCCTGGGATAGAGCCACTGGCTTAGAGACAGCATGTGGGCAGTGGTGCTTGGCAGGCTGACACTGCTTTCTGAAGCCAACCTTCAACTTTAAACAGGGTGTTTCTGGGAAGTCCTTCTCACAGTGCTGAAAATAGCCAGCCTATAGATCAGAGTGGAGCCCACAATATGCTGGGGGATCTGAACACCGAGGAAGCCCTCTCCCGAAACGAGTCGTAGTCTGTGACCCCCATATCATGACAAGCGTCAAGTAAAACCTCAGCACACACCGTTCTGGCAAGCATGAGTTATTATTGATATTAATTATTCCTACAGTTCAATTTTATTTAATAATTGACTTACATCTATGTTCACATTACTGTCCCCTTACTCCAGCACTTACACACACTCAAAGGGCATACTATAAATACATTTAATACTTCCACAAATGCAAATGCTTTTGTTTGTTTTTCAATGTTTACTTGCTTGACTGGACTGTTCCACTTGAGCCTCATATCCCAGTTAGTTACAACAGATTGTGAAGTGGGATTCATGCCTGGGTAAAGATAGTCTGCTTGCTTTACAACACCAAGATAAATGCCGGTCTGAAGCACTGTCATGAGGTCAATCAGGTCTGAGATTTTAAACACTGAAAGATATACAATCCCATTTTGACAGCCCCTCCGCTCCTCCTCCCCTTTCCCCCTGCAATAAGACTAATTTAAAGCTTTAAAATATGGGAAGCAGAAAAGGAGTCATTAATTTTACTTACACAACAGCACTCGCACTTGTAAGGTTTTGACAGCTTCACTAAACCCAAAGGAATTCAGATAGCTAGAGCAAATGAATGCGTACCAATACTTGTATTGAAAGGAGGCAGTTTTCAGGGCTGAACACGTATTTTCTTCCTACAGGAAGCTGACAGTGATGAGAGTATGTAGGATGTTTTACTACCGCATTCACGTGATGCTACTTAATGTTATTTTTCCTCCTCTTCAGCATATTCTCTTTGTGTTTCTGAAATCAATAGAACTGCAGCAAGTCAACAGATTATTTCAATATTTCTCAGGATGCTCTGCCCTTGCCACCATACTTCGTACCTATGGATTTTGGTAAGGCAGACAGACTTCTTAAATGTTGTATTTGCTACTTAGAAAGTTCAGTTGTTGATTGTGTCTTTTTGGGGATGAGAAATCCAATTGCAGAAAGCTAAACATATACTCATGGAGCTGAATGCTTTTGGAAACGAATACTGTGGGATTTTATTTTTTTATCACTGTCATGATTTTGGATGGAAAATGGAAAAGTTGCAATGAATTCATAATAGGCCATTGCATTTCCATTTGAGACAGAAGGAACGTGCTTACTTCTTCAGAAGGGAAGACAGATGAAGGCAGGCAAGCTGCAGAATAAAACAAGAATTAAGTGGTAGCTGCTTGCTGATCATTGTTCTGCTATCTGTCCATTATCTGTCTGGGTGTAGGTAGTAAATACCACATGAATTTAAATAAAACCCATTACTCACACTCACTCACAGACGTGATGATAGGAGTTGCTTGACAGATCCTACACAGGAAACTCGGATGTAATTGAGCCCGTTGCTGTGTTGATTCTTCTCCAGCAAAATCCTCTACCTGTGCAGGAATATTTTAAGACCTCACTAAATTTGAAATGGTGACAGAGTGTTAGGGTTTTTTGTTTATTTGGTTTTTCGTATCATTATTTGGTCTCTACAATAACAGATGGTGAAATCTCTCCTGAATAAGCCAAATGCCAGTGCTTTTTCTTAGAGAATGTCATGCAGAAGCACTAACAGCTTGGCTCCTATTAGTACTAGAAACTGATGGGCCTGCTCCAGCGCCTTTTAAAGTTCCTGGGTGTCTTTGGATCAGCTCCTTGACACATCTGAATGAGGTAGAAAATCTGCTTTAAAAAATTCCTTATTCCCAAAGTTTCTGTTGGACATGCTTGTAAACAAGCTAATAATCTCTCTTTCAACAACATATGTTTCTATAATACACAGGCTCCCTTATATATGAGTTCCAGGTAAATTTAAAATACCCTTTTACTTTTCCTTCTTGGCTGAGGGACTGCTTGTTTCTGAGATGGCTAGTGCTGGTGGTTTGGGTCCTCTGGCAACAAACACCCATAAGGTTACAGCTGACAGAGATTAGATGGGTGACAATCGTTTTGACCAAGTTTGTCTTTCCTTCGTCCTTTCCCTGTATCTCTTGCTGTGCCGTATTGAAGGAACATGGTTTAATGGCTATAGAGGGATATTTAGAGCTATGTCATGTTCCTAGAGCTGTCTTAATTCACTCTTCTCTCTCATTGTGATTAATTTATGAGCTGATGATCAGGAAATCTCAACTGAATTCACAGTTCTGGGTCGAGTGTGACTGTAGGGACAGTTCTCCATCCCTATTAGTCCCATATTCTCCACTGATGATAAGAGACAAGTTGAAGTCCTTCCATGACACTGATGGGCTTTAAGACTAAGTTTGAGTATATTTATAAAGTCCATAAATTCAATTATTTTTTTTCTATTTATATCTACCTGCACAACATGTTAAAATTCTATCTTATTTCCAAGCATACATATCTATTTATGATCACTTGTTTCATTAGATTACTTTTGTGATTTATGGATCAAAAGGTCTTAGGAGATATACTACTTAGAACACAACTGTGAAATAAATTAATTGAAGAATATATAGATACTCAAATTTGTAAAAATTAGCAGCATTTGGCCCTAGAAGAGAAGCCAGACTGGTGGTATACTGAGCATGGGGTGCCTGTGGCTGGTGGGGAGGGACAAGATGACGGCTGGATTAGTCCCGAGGCACCTTCCTCAGAGCTGCAGGGAAGTGGATGGAGGCATTTCTGTAGTCCACGGCATTGATCCCTCTCTGCATGTATTCTGTCCTCTCCAAAAACCTTGTACGTACTTCACTTGCTTCCTCTTAGATACCATCAGACGAGGAAGATCTGATGGTGGTCCCCAAAAAAAGAGGATTTTGCATTGTTGAATGTTTGGTCTGAACATATGCCAAACTGGGAGCAGGTTTGAATCTTTCCCCTTTGCACTTAAAGAAAAAGACAGATAAGTGCTTCTCATCCCCTCCCTTCTTCCTTAGATGAGATACCTAAATTTGTCACAAATATTGTCATTTAAGTATTGTGTAAGTATAAGTAGGAGTCCTAACAAGGCAAAGCACTCACTGCAGTGGGCTTTATACAAACACGCACCGAGAAGGAGTCCTTCCCTCTTTATCTCTGGCACTGTCTGTGCTGGAAAAGAGTCAATAGCTGGCAATGGACACTGAGTGACACAGTAACAAGAGGGACTAGATATCTACAAACTTGGTATGACCCTAGTTATGTACAGATGTTCGTGGTTTGGGCTTTCAGTACTCTAGGCCCCTTTTACAGAGGGGTAAGCCTTGAATTTATCCACTTTGGCACTTTCCTTGAGAGAGGAGACAGATATCAGGGGTACAGAAGAAAGAAAGAAGGGAATTCATATGAAATGTCTTCAAGGAGACTAAATTTCTTTTGACTGCTGCCTGTGGAGTTTCCATATTTATTAGGAAGGAAATCATGCTCAGCAATTGTCATTGCATCCCAGAGAAGTGCTGCATCCATTTGAAGGTACATATTGTGTCAAAGCTAACTGTCTCTCAGACACGACTGTGACAGCTGAAATCATTTGGGATGCTCCAGTTAAAGGAATTGAGGACCAAATTCTCAGGGGTTGTGGACAGTTTCTGTACATAAAACTCTGACTATAAAGGGCATTTTTCAAAAGCATTCAAAATCTGTTTTACCTACTCTCATAGAGTTAATTCTGCTTGCTTTAGATCACCCAGATAGCCCTTCATTACACCTGATCCAGTTTGTCTGCAGTTATCGTAGCAAATAGGATGGGTCATGGACCACTCTCTGGTCCGGATACCATCTGGCACAGCTGTGTTGTGCCCTTACAGCTAAAATTTCTGGCACTCCATATCTGGATGGTCACATCTCAGGAATCTGTTGTGAATGCTGCTGGGGCTGAGACAGTCTCCAGCCTCTTCCTGGATGTTGTCTTGAGAGAGTTATCTTGGCCAAAACTCAAGGGCCAGGGATTATGTTGGCAATTAAGTGATATGGATGATCATATTCTGGTGTCTGTCACTGTTTAAGAGCTATAGTTGCAACCTTCAAGCTCCTCTGTCATGAATATGGATGATCAGAACTGTGCACAGTCCTTCAGACGAGGAGCTGTACACTAGCATCAACAGCTATGTCTAGTCTCATAAATTAAATTTACGTGGGACCATTCTCAGGCAATGAGATCATTAGGCCCACAGTGGTGTGCACCCATACAGCTAATGTCTCTCAGCCTCTAAAACAGGGTGCCCACAATGAAAGTGTATATAGTGACTGGTTCCCACTATGTGTTAAGTCCCAAGCCATGTCTGGGAATTATATGGGACAGTGTCATGTCCCACAAGAACTCCATGACTCAGGTCAGAACTATGCCAGGAGCCATTCCAGCAATTTCTCAGTATGGGCAATAAAATGATATTGTCTTTGACTTTTCACTGGCACTGTTTAGCTTATTAGTAATACACAGAGATAGTCCTCACTACTTCTGCTAGAGAAATCTTGTCTGATGCATCCTAGCACTGAATTTGCTTTGCTAATAGCTGCATCAAGATTGTTCCTGAGCATCTTCTCCTGGATGAGAAAACTCATGTGTCTCTTCCTAAGAGGTCTCCAGTGTTAAGCTTCCAGGTGCTAACAGAAATTCCTCATACTTTCCTCAAGCTGAAAGCTCCTTTGCTGAAAGCAACAGTGGAAACTGCTTTGATGCATTCAGTACCCAATCAGTGAATACAGCTTCCAGGGTATAGACAGAAAGGCTATTTTCTGTAGATGCAAGGTGGTGTTGGTGCCATTGCACAGGATACCATTTAAAACTTGTGTATATTCCATGTATTATTGTGAAAATAATAATTGAAATAGGAATAGGTGGACAAAAGGACTACAGCAATAACCGGGGCACAGGTGAGCCTGTTTTAAGGGAGGACAGCAATATGGCTTCACCTATTTAGCTGAGTAAAAGGAAAGCTGAATTTTTTGACAGCTTTTCGTAGGCACCTCAGAGGGCTGAGTACTCAGGAGGGAGGAGACTAAAAGGCATTTCTGGCACAAGAACAAATGGCTGTAACCTGGTCCTGAATAAATGGGCATTGGAAATTATAAAGAAGTTTCTAACCAGCAGAGAAATGAAGTTTTGGGAAAGCCTTCTGACAGCAGAGATAACAGACAAAGAAATCAAAATTGAAGAAGGAGCTTAAGAAATCCATGGAAGGGATTATATGACCTGACGGCTCATGACAGTAGGAACTGAACTCAGTGACAAAGAAGTCCCTTCAAGACCTATCTCTGATGATCTGAAAAGTATCTAAGGAGACCATGTCGCATTGATATGCAATGACAGAGAAGGTGGAAACCAAGTCTCAATCTCTTCAGGGTTAAATGGCAGGATGACATCCTTGAGCAGCATTCCTGCCATTCCATATAATAGCAGAAGAGCCTAGGAATAGCTTCTGTGGAGACACACAGGGTAACTTGACGTAACATAGTTGGGGAAGAATGATCTGAAAGAGTTATTTATCCTAATCTGTGTTTGCAGTGTCTTTTGTCCTGGGTATGTTATAAGCATGAGAAATAATAGGCAGATATCTAGATATAAATTTTAAATCCATAAGATCTTAAATTCAAGAGCTTTTATATCCAAATAGCTGCTCCATGCCCTAAATTCTCTGAGCTGTGCTTAATTCTTGCAGCACATAAGGCATGTAAAAACCACCCACCCACTACTTCAGAGCCATTTTTCTTCATCTAAATGAAATTTCTTTAGTTCCATTCATCTTTACAGCTCATTCAACAGGTCCCTCTGCAGCAGTGAAGGGAAGCATGTTTCAATGTACTAATCCAGCTCGGAGATGGATTAATTGACTCATAGGCCCCTCTGATCACTAGCCAGATGTCTCTCCCCAGCTGGCAAGCCTTACTAATTTTCTTGTTGTTGTTGTTGTAAATTCTGGGTTTCCAGCCAGTGGGGGCCCTTCTCCACACAATCAAGGGCATCATGCCCTCTGCCGACATTTTGTATTCTTTGGCCTGCTTTCCTTTGGGCAAAGATACTCAGCTATAAACCTCCTCTCCTGGCTCTTCGTCATCTGGCCTGTGGCCCTGGAGAAAAGTCTCATGGTGCAGTTGCACTTGCGTGTCTGGCATGTTGGTCTACCACAGGATAGTGCTGTCCATGCTCAGGGTGGGTGATGGCAGCATATGGGGCCTGCGGTGCCAATTTCAAGAAGTGGTCCAAAATTTCAGGTTTGTGAATTGAATTTTTGGAAAAAAAGAGACCCGTAACAAGAGTTAGAAACAGTTCCTTCACCAGGCTGTGTGCTATGAAATGACGTGAGAGCAAACTCTCAAGAGTGCTTAGAAGGACTGAGCATGAGTAGACCAGTTAGGACACTAAATCAGGAAGCAATGTAACTTAAGGGATGGTTAAAAACCGGGATGTGTGAGCACTCCAGGCTCCACTCCTGATTCTGTCACTGGGCTCAATGCCTTGAGCAAGACACTTCACTTCTCTGATACTTCTATTTTCTGACCTAACAGAGGTTTAATGTTAACCATTCTTTAAAGATATATGCTAATGAGCAAGACACTGTGTGAATTAAGTATCACTTGCATCACTGGACATACAGCCATGTATTTTCAGTGTGAAGGATTCTGCAGGAGCTTGCAGTGATTTGGCTAAAACTGTGTTGTTGCCAAATGAAAAGGTGCTGATTTAGGCCAGACTATAGAATATAGTTTGCTTATTCCCAGTGTCTTGGGTCATTACTGTGATTGCCTTGAGTAGAAACTTAATCTACAAGGATTCATCTGGATAGTGCAACCTTTATTCGCCTTGGCAGTGACTTCCTCACACAAGTCATGGAGGGTAAGCAGTCACTGAGGGAGCACAGCTGAGTGTACTGGCAGCAACAGGAATATTTGAAGACTTGTACTGTTTAACACTGGTGTCCTTCTATAGCTATAAGTGAATCATCCTCATGGTTTCTGAATTATAAAGGCGGAACCCTGGTTTTCTAGCTTCTCACTAATGGGAGTCATTTATCCCAAGCTGTAAAAAAAAAAAAAGAATTCCTGGATTATATGAACCACTCCCCTTCCCCTTCCCTGACAGAAAGCAGTTCTCCAGAATAGGGAAAAAAAACCCCACACCAAACCAAAAAAAAACCACTTCTCCTTGACTGCACGGTTGTTGTTTTTTTCATTAGAAAAGAAGTTGCAAATATTTCTTCTGACAAGATCAAGAAGTGCACAGCTTGAGGAGAGAAGTAAGAAGTTCATCTAAAGTGTGAACATACGAGTTCAGCTGCATTTGCTACGGACAAAACACTTCCTACTCCTACCAAAGTTGGGGAGGAGGTCATTCCTTCAACATCAGAGCAGTTTCTTACAATTCACAGGGATGTAAATAAGAAGAGAATCTCACTCTTGCAATTTAGTGTCTTTGGTCTTTTTTAGCTCAGGTACGTGCCTTGTATAAATCTCACCACTAATTTCTTCCCACATTAAGCATAGCCCTGGGGAACTTGTTTTACAGGGAACTTAAGGCTTCGACCTTTGATCACTGTAACCTGACTTCTCACAACCCTGAAAACAAGCACCTAAAAAAATGAAATGTGAACAACACGCACCATCAATATCAATTACTGCCTTGTTATGTGGTAAATTTTCCCCGCAGGGGGTGAACAATTCACTTGATGTATTTGGCAAAGGGCTCGATTCTCCTCCCTGCTGGCAGTGATGTGATGCTGACATCTCTCTGTACGCTTCAGTGGGGTGCAAAGCGGAGTAAGGGAGCGCAGAGTCAGACCCAAAGCCTCTGTGAGCACAGAGAAAAGCGGTCTCTGTCAAGACAGGGTTTATGCAGTCTGAACAGCGAGCTGCAATCTTTGAAGAAAAGACTTCAAAGAAAAGAGGAGAAAAGAAACAATGTCTAATCTTCATACAAATGTGCTCAGGGGTCTCTGAAACTCAGAAGCTTCCAAGATTTAAGAATTAATTATCACTTGCCAGAAGCAAGCTTTATTCACAGGTAATGGTTACAGCAATCCGAGTCCTTTAGGTGTAAACTTCATGGAATTATATTGAACTGATTAAAGCTCAGTAAATCACCATGTTTCCCTTTGGTGTACTTGCACATTTACATGTTTGATGTTATCCTTTCATTGTTTATGCGGGATATATGGCAGCAGCTTCCAAAATTTCATCTTTCAAAGGAGATGCACTTGGAAATATTTTTGTACAGGCATTGTGACTTGCAGCTTTGCACTAAAGCGTGCAACAAAGCGGTCCAGCTTCTCAGTTCCTGTAGAGCTATGCAGCCCGGTTGGCTTCTATTTACTGCAGCAAAAGACAAGAATCTAAATCATTTGTCAGCTCCACAGCTGTAAAAATAGCGAGGATCACTGTGAATGACTAAAAGCAAAGCACTGCTGTTCTGATTCCTATTAGCAGAACGGTGTGTGTAAAATGTCCCTCAGGCCAGCTGAGGTATTCTGGATGTCTCAACACCTCACAGGCTTTATTGTATTTGTACTTACAATACCCTTTTGAGTAAGCACTCCTATTATATCCATTTTACACTTGAAGTGTGAAACCTAAGGAGGTGATATGACCCATTGTTGCAGGGCAAGTTAGTGGTGAAATCAGGAATTAAACTTTTAAATATCTGGAGGACACAGTTATATGATGGAGTTATTGTGCTCGAGAAAGTGAATGATTTATTGTGAATATCTGACCAGAGACATACTCAGGCCATAGTAACGTGTAGTTTAAATCCTGCATTTACCACAAGCTGAAGGTGGGGACCCAGCTGGCTGGTATGCTCAGCTGCTGCACAGAAACACATTAAACCTCAAGAACTTGATTGTGCGTCCCAGCCCTCTCCTCTGTAAAGGACTATCTGTCTTTCATCTTTAAGACTAAAGTGAAACCAGTTGCTGCAGAAGCTCGTGAGAGAGCTGTATCGCTGCAGGGAACCAGTTTCCTGACACGAGCAAGGGTCTTCAGACCCAGGGCAGCTATATCTGATACACAATTAAAAAAAATGCCTCTTTCGAAATGTCAGTGAGCCAAGGTACCTATACAGAACAGAAAAGGAAATCTCTCTGGCAGGATGGCAATCGCTTCATTTTGTGTTTATAGCCATATGACTTTTGAGGTTAGATGGAATTAATCTTGATATTTGCCCACCAGCGGTCAGGAGGCATCTACCACTGTTGTGTCCCCATGCATATGAATACTTTGGATCCTGATAATAAGCAGACCCAACCACTGTGCACCATCAGCATCACCAAAGAGATGGCAAACACAGATCTGTCGCTGCTCGAGAGTTGCTGGCCATGACGGAGGATCTAAGTAACACAGGGGCATTGCGTTATCCCATGTTAGCGTCCAGAAGGATGCAAAGGACACAGTTTGACCCTGGTGTTGTATTACAGGCAAGGCTGTGGGTGTTTGTTTTCAAAGGAAATTTTCTTCTGTGAACATTCAGAAAAATCCCAGGCAGTCTCCTCTCGGTGACCGTTGCAGCTCCCAAGACAACAAAACCAAAGGTAACTGGAGTTGCCTCTCCCTCCAAACGGAAAATGTTGATATTTTAAGTATTTGTTTAACTGCAGATAGTTGACACAGCTTGTGAGAAATTATTCTGGGAGGAAAGGAAACCTCCCAAACTCCTCCGCTTCCTTTGCCCCCGGCTCCTCTCAGCTCCCGCTGGGTGCTCTGAATCACCCCGCCAGGCACATCCCTGCCCCAGAGCGGGGTCCTCCACCCCTTCCTTGGGGTTAATGCTTTCCTGCAGCCATCCCCTCCTGCCAGAGCCGCGGATCGAGGGCCACGCAGTGAGCGGATGCTCGGCAGCAATAAAGGGGTTCGGCTCTCACTGGGGCCAAGCTGTGACACCTCAGCCCAGATGGGGTAAATCAGGCAGACTGGCCCCGAGTGACTTGGTGCCAAAACGGGCGATGTGGTACCGAGTTAGTTTTGCCCGGTGGGGGATATTTGCTGTGTTTGTTGTAAGATTTTGGTGTCACTTATCACATGCTTGTTGTAACGCATTGCCTGAGGCATAATTAAATTCAAAGGGCACGTCTGTGTTGAAAGGGAGGGTTGCAATTTGTTGGTGTTCGGATTTTTCATTAAAAACCAAGCAGTTTTTCTAACTGGCAGGAACAATGGTTACAGAACAAAAATGCTATTAAAAAAAAAAAAAAAAAAAGACTGCAAAGTTTTGTTTTTTTTTTTTTTAACAACTACCTGCCTGACATTTCCACACCAATTTGGAATAAAGCCCAGCATTTCAAAGGAGCGGGGTTGTAACAGAAAGATAAGGCAAAGAGAAGAAGAGCCTTGATGTAGAGAAAGGTCTGGTAGGTAATAGGTATAGTTTATATATGTGTGTGTATCTATATTTATATGTGTGTGTATATATATGTATCTATATACACACAAATATCTATACACATGTGTGTATATATGTGTTTCCTCTCCAGAAAAGAAATTTGCCTTTTCTGCTGAAGTTTCCCTGAAAGCTTGGTTAATTAGTTCTCATAACAACCATGGAGCCAGACATTAGTATCATCCTTATCCGCAGATGACGAGATAGGAAAGAGCACAGAGAGAAGGAAACACAGAGAGATTAAGGGATTTCTATTACAGTAAATTCAGTGTCGAGCTGGGCGTTTGGTCCAGCAGGCAAAATCCTAACTATATTAAAAGCAATGGGAGACTAGCTTAAGAGATGCCTGAATTCGGCAATTTTAGCTGCTTTGTTCAAACCTATCTGATCTGTTCAGTTACATGTGTCCTGATGATGCTTTCAGAAGAAAATTGCACCTCTGACTGTCTACAGATCCTGGTCAAATCTCAGCCAGGTCCCTCAGTCCAAGAACTTCAAAACAGGGGCTATATCTTTCTTGGAGGGACTCTGTACCATACATTTACATATATCTCAAAAAATAGTCTGGACTGATAAGTGAAGTAATTTAAAATCTTCCTAAATTGAGTACTATATTCTCCCAGGCCACCAGGGTCACAGGAACTGAAATATTATATCCCTTGTTGCAATATTGCAGAGCACAGTACTATCAAGAAATGGCTGGAGGGTTTCAGCTAAACAGATGAGCTACATTTAAAATAGGTTCGGCAAAACTAGCTCATTAAAGAAAAAAAAAATAATGTCCTCATTTTATATTGGCTTTCTTGCCTTCTTGCTTATATACCCATTCCGGGGACATATTTTCATGTTATTAGAGTATTTTCAGCTCTTATTTTTAAGCTCACTTCATTAATGTTGGTAGAACACTTTGAAGTAGAAAATGTAAGTGCTAAGTGGTATCACTGACACACTTTCAAGGCAATGCTTTTGCCTTCCCAGAGGTCATGTGTAGCAAATGTGTCACACCTGCAAATGTGCATAAAGTGCTGCTGGCAGCAGAGGGCCGGATTTCCCTCCAAACGGTTGCAGCAGCTGTATGCCAGTGCCTGGAAGAGGATTCCTCTTTTCAGCAGGGAGCTGGTCTGCTGAGCAGGGTCTGCCAGCTACGACCGTGCTGTGAGGAATTCGGCAGTGAAGCAGCTGTGGGGCAGGACTCCACTGCCTGATACGTCTTATCTGCTGGACAAAAATCCCCTAAACTGATCTGAAAGTCACCCAATGACTCCTCCAGTGTTTGGCACCAAATCTCCAAAGTTTATTTCTCAACAAGAGCGTGATGGTCTGAGGAGTGCTGGGAGGAGCACAGCGCGTACTGGGCTATGTGGGAGGGGAAAGACTGCCGGGGTGGGCAGCAGAGAAACCTGCTGTAGCCTCCTTGGACACGGGGACAGCTTCATACAGCTTCACAGAGCTTGCCCACTGCTGCAGCGCTGCACTGTTCATCACCAGGCTTTACTGCTTGCTTGCTTCCAGCCCGCGGGAAGACAGGGCAGGAGACAGGTCGCCAACACCTGAGACAAGGGCTTGTCCATGGAGGGTGGTCTCTACAACAGTCCTATGGCCTGTCTGGGAAGCCTGCAACATCCAGTTTAATTCTGAAAATCTGTTCCTGCAACTGCACCCCTGCTGCTTGTATCCCTTCCCCATCACCCCCCTGGGGTGTGGGCACACAGGATGGATCCTGTCTGCTGACCTCAGGGTAGGATTTGGACATAAACACTGCTGCTCGCAAAGTGGGAAACTGTCATGGCACTGCATGGCAGCCTTCCTGCTAAACTACAATAACACAGCCGCCCCGCTTGCCTGCAGCTGTGATTTATTACCTTGTCATATTTCAAAAGCTAAAGCAGGTTGAGCTTGGTCAGTGCTTAGATGGAGAGGTCTCCAAGGAAAACGCAAGAGCTAGAGGAAATGTTCCCTGAGTCAGAGCTGGGGCAATAATCCACCATGGTGTTAAAGATGTTGCTTTTGGACTGATTGTAAAATCAATGTATTGGCCACTGGTTGTCTGCGGGGAGGGAATGTAATACCTAACGTGACTGGACAATAGCTGCCAGGTATTTCTTTTCCTACAAGGGTCAGCTCTGCAGCAGGTGTAAATTGGATGAACCAAAGATGATGAATACAGTTGATTGCTTTCTCTGCTGTGTCTGTTATATGGATTTAGAGGCTTTGTTGTTTTTCTTTGTTCTCTTCCTTTGTAAGTTACATAATTCCTTAAATGCTACAGAAATGCACAAAACACAAGAACAGGGAAACATTTAGTGACTTTTTTTTTTTTTAATAAAGCTTCCAGCTTCTGGAAATCCACAGCTTAAAGATCCACTTAAAGTTATTTCTGCTTAAGACTATTGGTTATGTCTTGTGACTTGATTTTTCCCTCATCATTCCCACAGAGCTATCTGAAAGCACAGGCTGCTCACCACAGTTTGCAGGGGTGGATCCCTTATCTACCACCTTCTTCTATAGGGCAACAGCTCTGTGCCTGACCCTCAAAGATAACCAGCAACATCTGTTCCCATTATCTCTTTAGATGTTGTGGTTAGGATCCTGGATTCTGCCTGCCGGAGCCCTGGGACAGTGCATTTTTCCACAATGAAGTGTGCGTGCTGATTAGTCATTACATAGTTTGTTTGAAGCAGTGCCAGTCAAGGAACATACACTTTTCCCTTCTGCTAGGCAAGCTACATGTATGTAATAAAAGACACAATCCCTTTTGTAATTGCAAAAAGTATATTAAAAGAACAATGATCTGAATTTAAGGAGATAATGAAAATGAACAATTTCATCCATGCGCCAATCTGGCCCCTCTGGTTTCTAAACAAATACCTTTTCTTCTTCTATCCTCCATTTGTAGCACAAAAAGAAATATTTTCCCATGGGACCCTGGAATTCAGATTCAAAAGCTGTGTTTTCATCTCCTATTTATGTGTTTCTGGTTTAAAAACTTGCAAATTTGAATGAAGGAAAGGTGATAAATAATCCCATTCTAAAAATCTGCAAAGCAATTGGAGCATCTCTACCTAGTCTGTTATTTTATGTGGCCTCTACAAGAATGAACCCACTGGACACCTTTGAGGGTGGCAGGGTGTTTAAGAACCACCGCTGCAAACATTCTGTGACTGTAGTAATTAACTGTGGCTCTCCGCTGGGAAAGCGAAGCCTTGATAAGCACATTACAAAACCATTGTTGGGAGTACAAGTGCTTTGAAGAGAGCATTGAAAGGAATTTTGCTTCAAAATATAAGAAAATCTGTAATGTGAGATTTCTCAAAGGAGAAGATTATGCTTTATTTGGGCTTCTCTATCCAGGCTGAGAAGCAGAATGTGAGAATACTTCACAACTTATTTAGGAACACAGACATTTGCTGGCTGGACTGCACCCGAGTCCAATCTAGTTCAGCATCTTGTGTCAGAGAGTGGCCAGCACCAGATGCTGCAGAGGAAGGTACAAGAGAATTTGCAGAGGTTATGTTTTTACAAGTGGGGGAAACATCTTCCTAATATAATTGCTCCTGCTATTATATGTAGCTTTAATGTCTATCTACAGGAAAAAAATCAGATATCATTGTCTAAAGCATAAAATGCTTCCTCCCCATCATGCACTGAATAATCAAGCCAAAATACTGAACTCCACCCGTGCAGTTAGTTATTCCAGTGCACGTGCCCGGTATAGAATCCCATCACTCTGCTTCAGCTCGCTGACATAGAAATGAGATCTGACCTTGGCCACACAGCAGTCAAGGCAAATGGGATTCTGCCCTATGGTTTTGAACGAAGTGCAGGCCTTTTTCTGACTGTCACACCAGCAGATCAACACAAAAGCCCCCCCAGCCCTCACAGAGGGGACACAGAGGTGTCCCCCCCACCATGGGCTGGCACCCTTTTGGTGGGGGTCCTTACTGACACTGGCTGCCTGTGGGCATGTTGTTCCACCTCTCTGTGCTGCCTCTACAGAGCAGAGATACTGACAATTGCCTTCTTTGAAAAGCAGTCTGACTGATAGCTGTGGCTAAAAAATAACCGTAGAACATAACAGAAGAGATTGTTTTTTAGGATTATCAGCTCCACCACTGAAATTGCTTGAAACCACCCACAAATCTCTTCTTTAGACAGAGAAGAACACATACACCTGCATGCAAAGCTTCTGCTTATGTTCCTTCTGCAGAACTAAGCTGAACGTTTGACTTTTCTTTCTTGGCATTGGTTTTTTCATTATTATTATCATTAAAAATCCACAAACTTAACTGCGGTCAGATCCCTCATTGAGTGCAGCAGAGGAAGGACATTTGCAGTGGAAATTAATATGACTGGCATGTCTCCCTTGGTTTTGAGGATAGTGTTTTCATCTTCTTTTCCTTTCTTCCCCAGCTTTCTTCTCTTTTGTTTCTGCCTGCCTCTTTCCCATTTCTTTCACGGTCGCTATTTTTGCTCCAAGCAAAGAACTCAGTCATGCTCTCACCCTCTCATGGGCTCTGTGTACACTTGAGGTCAGGCTAGCAAACCTGACTCTCTCTGGAGCCAAACTTTGCATTCTTCCATTGCCCTTTTCATATCCCTTTCTTCATCACAGTTTTCTGTCTCCTGCTTCCCATTTTTCCCCCGTCTTGCCTTGCTCCTGGAGGGCGGCAGTGCCTTGCTGCTAGCACATCTGGCTAGGGCTAGCGTAGGTACCACCCGGTGGCTCTGAAGCAGAGGTCCTGTTGGACACTGTGCCAGTCGTTCCTCTCCCCCCTTATGTATTTTATCCATTTCAACCACATGATTTTCAGGGAAAGGGACAGTCTGTTACTCTGTGTCATTACCCACTGTAGCACGACACAGCTCCCCTGTGGTTCAAGGCACCATATGCTTCTTTAATATACACAGTCATTTTCATGTGCCCTCACATTTCTCTGAACTCCCTTTGCCCTGCTGTCTCTCCTTCCTCCCTCTCTACTGTTCTTTTAGCGCTGTCTTCCTTTTTGGCGCTGTGGTCCTTCTTCCTTTTCCCCACGCTCTCCTTGCCCTCCTCCAGGGCTGTGCTGCCAAGCCTTGGGCAGCTGTCCTAGGGTGGAGATGGGACCAGGGCCAGCAAGGGTCTGCCAGGAAGGGTCGAGCCACTTTGACCCCTCTCCCTTCAGAGAGGGAAGGGAAATAGAGAGAAAGAAGAGGCAGAGCTGTCTAGCAAGCTCAGCGGAGGTGACATGGCTTGTAGAAAAGGCTGTGTGAGCAATGGGGAGCAAACCTTGCTGGAAGGAGTATTTAACATCTCGCTTGCAAAGCCTCGTTCCTTGAAGGTCTGTGGTCATTTTATCACTTTCCCTGGCTTCCATTTTCATATCTGCCCTAATCTGTGCATTCTCTTTTTTACCATTTTCTCCAGTTCTGTTCAGCCCTTCTTCCTACGATTCCCATCAACATGGTCTATGGGCTGCTTCACTCCAACCAATGTTCCTAAAATCCCTCGATTGGGGTGCTCCAGTGAGGCAACAATTAATTCCTGTATCTGTAATTTGTTTATCTTCTTCTACAGAGTCTTACAACAAGCCTCGGGAGAGGGATATAAATGATGAATGCAGGTTAATAACATGGGAGTCTGCAGAAAATTGCATTAAGATGGCACAGCAATAATGGGTATAAAAACAACTGAAGCATGTATTGAAGCCCCTGCTATATCATAATATTTCCACTGATAATATACATTGTACTTTGTGCTAAAAACTCTGAAATTTTAAAGTGATAAAAAATTAATGCCTCCAAACTGCTACCGAGAAGAAAGAAGGTTGGGCAAATTATTCCCAGTTGTTACAATAGGTGAAAAAAATAAGCAAAATGGGTGAATTTAGTCCTATTTAATTTTAATCATCCAAAGGACTGGAGCCTAGACACGTCTATCAACAGAGCTCCCTCTCTCATCAGTGCAGAGAGCAGAGACCTCAAGGGAGGCAGATCCATCACAACCCAGGAAAAATGCTTAAAAAGGGAGGAGCTGAAGACCCTGCCTCTCCCTTAGCTGGAGAAGACTAATTAATCTCATCTCACATAGACAAGATCTCTGACCCCTCCAACTGCTATGCTTTAGAGCTTCCTCCTTCTCCAAGACATTTATTTTTTAAATTACCTAAGTTCACTATTGGATGACTAGGATAAGCAGAGTTTTTCATGATTTCTGATATCTTGAAATGGAGATGAAACCATTTCTATTTGTTTAATAACACAGAGACAGCTCGTGGATTTTTCTAGATGCACTGGAAAGCCTCTGCCAGATGTGA
Organism: Aramus guarauna; assembly: GCA_013400195.1. NCBI lineage: Eukaryota > Metazoa > Chordata > Aves > Gruiformes > Aramidae > Aramus > Aramus guarauna. The sequence goes on along the minus strand of VXBL01000411.1, from coordinate 337,107 downwards.
GGTGTTGGAATCAGAGCTACATAGCTGTACCAGATGCTCAGGGTACTCAACAACCTATATATCATATTTGTAAACATTTTGTGTACCTGTGTGAGCCTAAGGGGAAGATACTAGTGTGAGCTAGTATCACAGAGGGGTTTGAAAATAGCTGCCACAAATCTTCAAGCAGGCAAACAAACTGGAGAAGCCTTGCCCTCTCATGAACATTTTATTGTTCTGCTTTAACAGGTTGAAAAGAACTGACAAGAAGTGATGTGGGAGGTGGTCACACTCATATGAAAAGGGAGATCTGCTTCTCTTTGTCCAGTAACGAACCAACAGAATGAGAGCTGGACACCATTTCTGGAGCATAAACTGGACAAATGCATAGGACATCCCACCCAGCAATCACAAACCAGATTACTTTATGTATCAGGATATAGACATTGTGGACATGTAGCTGCCAGGGTGATGGGAAAATGATGAGAGCTACCTGCTGAACAGAGAACACAGGTAGGGTTTGTCATCACGGTGAGATATGTTTCTGCTAATATATTTCAGCATAAACAGTACTGATGTTGTTCTTGGGAATGACAGCATAAAGATGAATTGGGTAAATCCTTGGGTTAGAGGTGCGTTCATAGGAAGCCAAGAGTGTAAAATTCCACTTTGATGGGATAATGTAGATGAAAGTGGAATAGCACTTAGGTGAAGAAAAACTTAATCTGTATAATTGTCTGCTCTTCCAAAGCCTTAGCCAGAAATCTGTTGGAAACACTGGTTTTCTCTGTGTGGTCTGGTAGCCCAGAGATGGCTTTTAAGGTAAAGTTTCTTAATTATTTTTTTAAAAGATTTTGGTTTGTTTTGGTTTGGTTTGGTTCTGAGAGTTGAGAAATGCAGCAGATATAAAGCAGAGCAGAAAACCTTTGATCTCCAATCCCAATAAGAGTAAAATTGCAGTTTTCAACCTGTGGTCTGTGAACGCGCATGGGTCCAATTTCCTGACGCTCATGCTTTTCTACTTTTCTGAAAAAAGCAATCCTAATGCCAAAAAACTTACAGCAGATTCTCCATCTACAAGGGAATATAGGAAGGGTTCAGCAACAAGAAAAATCACTGGTACAAAAGGAACATTTTTGAACTCAACACAAGATAAAAGGTATCAAGATTCCCATGGCCTTTTTTTTTTTTATATATATGAAAACACCCTGGTTAATGGAGGACCACCTACATTTGTACCAAGAAAAACTGAAATGCAGAGAAACTAGATGGCAACAGTCATTGACACTGTCAACAATGACAGTCATTGCCCACAGAAAGTAGCATAGGAAGCGCCGAACTGAAGTCAAACTTGCTAAACTGATCACCAGGAACAGGAGATTTAGACTGTGGCCTAAATCTCCAACGTGGTGCATGAATCACGATTCTTTGCTCTGTGAAATGAGAGACATGAAATCTTATCATCACCCTTGATGACAGAGGAAAGAAGCCAAGGGGTCGGCAAGAGGCAGTTAGGAAGGGAAAAATGCTAATTGCCATTTTTATCACAATATAAAGGTAGCATGGGCCTCTGCAAGTTGCTGGACAGCTGTTTTTAGATGATCATGGCATCTGTTTTAGCATAATGTAAATTTTGGGGTTATTTTATTATATAGCAGGATGACTGGTCTATAGAAGAAGTTCTGCTGGATTTGCCACAGCAATCTGCCAGACAACATTGCCAGCCAAGTGTTAAAAATATGAGCGCATTAAAGATATTGAGAATTCCGATTGATCCAGCACTCTATGCAGATGAGCCTGCAAAGTGCATTTTCTTTTACCTGACTTGAGTTTACTCAGTGGAATAACAGCCTGTGAGCTAAAAATAGCCCATCAGTGGCAAACAGCAGCCAGCTTTCTCCTCAGCATTGTCTGAATTCGTCACTTGCTGCATGTTGAGCTGCTGTTCGTTTCTGTGGCAGGTCTGTGCAAAGAATTTATGTTGAATATCCAATGGAGAATTAGCAGTTGGATTGGAGATCAAAGGTTGTCTGCTCTGCTTAATATCTACTGCCTTTCTCAACTCTCAGAACCAAAGGAAACCAAAGGAAACCAAAGGAAATCAAACCAAACCAAACCAGAAAAATCATCCAGGAAAAAGACTGTTAATTGGCCAGATAAAACCCATGCTCTGTGGGAACAATTAAGCAAAATCCACATCTTTGAGTAAATCATGGAAGGGGACATTGAAATTGCAGAGCTCAGATATATAATACAAGCTATGGATAAAACTTTATGAAATTACAGTCTTCGATGTCTTTTTAATAATCTTTAGCTGCTTGTCAACCTGTATTTATGGAAAACATGTCCTTAACTCTTTCAATTCATTATGCTCTTCTCTCTTTAAAAAGATCAGTAACATCCTTAATATTCTCCTAGGGCTGTTTTGCTTGAATATGACATATTATTTGCCAAAGACAGATGTCCAGTATTATGAGATGTCTAGCCTAATATCACACTTTTTTTTTTTTAAACACAACATGACATTAGAACTGAGTAATTTTTAGACATGAGTTCTGTACCTCTAGTCATCTATTGACAGTTGGGATTTATTTTAAAAATATGTTAACTCTGGACTGGAGCACTTTAAGAACAGTTTGGACCTAATAATATATGAGTCATAAGAAGAGTTTTTTCCTTGTTCTATAAGTATTTTTTAATTGATTTAAGTAGTAAATATGCAGCCTGATGAGACATAAACAAAGGTTTATCTATGAAAACAGCCCTCTTAGTCTATGTGGCTACACCTATGACCACAAGAAAGTTAGTGCTGGTGGATTTGCTAATTCAAATGATGCAAAACTATAACTTGGTCTGCTTCCCTGATGTTTATGGTGCTGTAACTCAGAAGTTATTCAGTGAAAATCAATGCAGACCCTTCAATTTCCTGCTGGAGAGATATTTTCAGCCATATACACATTAGCAGAAATGGACATTCCTAAACACAGCAGGAATATGCTAACACTAAATTCTAATTTTTGTAATGCAGTCCTAGAGAAATAAAACCAAATAATCAAAATCACCACTGCAACAGCATAATCCTGGCAGGTCAGTACTAGAGACGAGTACTAGAAGGGCAGGGCTACCTGCAGTCCCAGTGGCTGCCTATCCTCTAGTCCTCTGTCACCGTAACAGATACTGATGGAAGGGTGTGTGTGTGGGGGGGGTTATAGACCCCTTGATACAAGGACAGAACATTAAGTGGTGAAAAGAGGAAAAATTTCCTCAAATCCCTGAACTCCAAAGCATAAATACAACCCAGGCTATAACAACTGAACGGTTCAGATGGTGCATCCTCCTGAGGTTCAGCAGGGCAATGTACTTGTAATTGTTACTATCAGCTGGTTATACTACTCAAAGTCAGAAGGACCATCTTGAACTAGTAAGTAGGACAATTTGAATATGTACAGAAATGAACCATATTAACCCAAATCATACCAGGGAAGCAATTCTACTTCTGACTGCAGTGAAGACTCATCTAAGAGTTGATGGATGTTATAATGGCCTTGTCCTGATCCTGTTAATAGTCCTGTCTTTGGGGCCTTAAAGTCAACTGACTTAGAGAGGAGAAAATCAAGTAGGTGGGGAGATCTTTGCAAGATTACAGCACACAGTAATCTCCAGGAAGCTTTGACAGCCCCAGGAAAGACTTCCCCTAGCTCTAATTGAGCCAGCCTCAGAATGAGAGACACTGCAAAGTGCAGCAGGGGAGGAGGAATAAAAGGTAGCTTTGAGGAGGAGAAAGGAGTACACGAGGGAAATCATGACAATCCACTCCTGGGGGCTATAAGACTGAGATTCATGCTGTTTTATGCAGAAGGGGCAAAGTCTAACCTTTTATCAGAGAGCTTCAAATGCATGACAGCTTTTAACGGAGAAGACAGCAAAGGCTAAAGAAAGAAAAGAAAGAACTCAACCCACCAGTCACTGAATTTAAACTAAACTAAACTCTGGTGAACCCTGTCAGGGAATCTGTGCTCAAAAAAGAAATCAAGGGACCCGACTTCTCAGGAACTCTTGACTCGAGGAGGAAGAGCAGGTATTTATGATATTGCAAACGCCTCTACGCGAAAACCTTGAGTCTAGCAGAAGTCACTTGCTGACAGCATCACTTGGAAGGAAGTGTATTTGCTTTAATTTGTGCAGTGTAACCTCCTCCACACTCAAACCACAGAAGCTCTGAGCTTAATTCAGCTCAGGAAGCAGTGATTTAGTTTAGGACTGTTAAATTTTTGGCTTAGGAAATTGTTGGTTCAGTCCTTATTATAATCAAGATGAAAGTTATCACATGTACATGATATGCCAAGTGAAAATAGTTTGTATATTTGAATACTTTAATATTGGACCAGAGTGTTGACACTATCAGATTATTGGAAGAATAACTCAATATTTTCAGAAAAGTCTGAGATTCAAATCTTTCAAATCAACAAGATCAAGATGACCAGTGAGCCTAGGCTTGAATGCTTGCCAGGTTTTCTATTTTTTTTTTTTCCCCTCACTTTAGCACAGTTTTAATTTGGCATCCCTGAAGATTATGAATAGTTAATTCACAGATCTATGGACTTTAAAGGCATAGGGGCTATAATGACCTTCCAGCTTGATCTTTCGTATAAAGCAAGGAAAAGGACTTTCCTGGATTAATTTCCACTTCAAGTGTAACAGTTTAGCACTAAGAACTTAAGAGTCTTTGGACTGGGTTAAAACAATGTGTGTCAATATTCAGTCTCTGACAGACGTCATCAGCGTACACTTAGGAAAGCACAGGTATAACAATGCATATATGGAGTGATCCTAATGTCCTTTGATGTCAGGTTTTAAAAAAAAACTTTGCATGTCTGAAAGTTTCAGATGGCAAAAAATCCCCATCAGCATAAGTAAGTTTTTGCTTTTGTGTTTGGTAAAAAAGTTAAATCTCAGTGGAAAGGCAAATTCTGAATTCTGGGAGAGAAAATTCCCTTTGTAAGACAAAGTTACCTCCAAATAATAAAGGTTATATTTTAGGGTCTCAGATACATTTTGCCTTCCTCCTACAGAGGATCTTGTGTTGCACAGAGATTTCATTTTTGGAAGATATGCACAGCAGATTCTTGTGGAAACAAATGAGGGAGGACAACCTGGCAAAGACCAGAGAAAAAGCAGCAGCACCAGGTTTTCCTCTCTTGCTGACATGGCACTTTGTTCGAGGTCAGTCACAGAGCAGGCTCTGACTAAAATTATGACTAAAATTTCAATCATGCAAGGTGCACGGATAAAACTGAGCCTGGTCTGCTGGTGTCCTACCCTAGACATTTAGGTGAGATTCTTCCAAGCAAACAGCCAGATTATATGTTTCTACATATGATCTGGTTATTCAAAGGTCCCTTTATAGTCAGGTTATAGAAAAAAACCCAAAACATTTTAACTGCTCTCTTCCTATAGTAGATGTCTAAAATAGGTCAGCTGAATCGCTCCTTAAAAATGTTGGTTTTCTTTTTATCATGAAATAAGATTTTCTAAAGATGTAGACCTCCACACTGGCTGGCTGTCTTCATGCTATGTCTGCAGAGATAAATCCCACCCTCAGATACTTCTTTTCCTTGGTTTGAACAAATAACAAGGTTGTAGTATGAAATGACTGAAAGAAGTCCCAATTCCTGGGTAGTCACAGAAGTGGTGAAAAATGAAACAATTTGCTACAGATACTCTTTTTTTTTTTTTTTCCCCTCACAAAGTCCACAAGCACTTTCTGACCTGATGAAAGGGAAATTATCTCTCAGAAGGGGAATTAGAAAGAGACTGCTTGTTCTTCCAGATATCTGAGTGGGAGTCAAGTCAGTTTTGGTCTTTATGAGGAATGCGAAGCAGATTAAATATTACCTTCAATGTTGGTATTAATCACAAGCAGAAATATTCAATATAAATATGTGTATTTGATTAGAAGTGGAAAAGACTACTTGCTTTCTTAGAAAACATTTCTATGTGATGTAAGTCTGAAGTGTTTGAGGTTAAATGCAACTATTTGGTTAACTGCAAGGAGTTTGTAGGGAGACAAAATGGCATGAAGTTCAGACCTCAAGACAAAACAATTAGCATAGTTGTGCAATCAACTGAGCCTTTACAGTTGCTCTCCACACACTTGGTTGGGCTGGAGTCACACATGACCCCAAGGGCTCAGGGCACAAGGTTCCCAGTGCTACAGGCAGCGGAAGGCTTGGGGCAGGAGTGAGGACACAACTGCCTACGTGCCAGGCACAGATCCAGATGATATTTTACTTTCCACAGGCCCAAAGGTCCTCCAGCGCATTGTGGTTTTGCTCCAGAGGGATGTGTCTGAGAAACTAAGCCCGTTTTAAAATTTCAGGTATTCTTCTCTGCTGGCACTCTGAAAAATTCTTCTGGAGAAGACCAGCTCCTGCTGTTGCAGGAGAGGAAAAGGAACTTCTGCTGCCTCCAAGTAGCTTTGTTAGAGAAGACCAAGCCCTAGCGAAGAAAAATGAACAAGGGAGATGAAGTGTTACCAGTAATTGTTTACTCAGGAAAGGTTTTGAACTGATTTGCTTTCTTTGCAATAATCAACTTAGGAAGCACAGTGACTCTTAAACCATCTGTGTCAATCTGGGAGGTTTTATTAATCATAGTAGAATATTTCATTGATAGAGAAAAAAATATCAGAGAAAAACAGACGTTTCTGTCATTCTCAATACCTTTTTCATCAACGCCTTCTCACCAGCAATAGCTCTTTATTTTACTTATGCTCTGTTTTCTTTTCAAATCAATATTATTTCCTTCACCAAACACTGAGTCCTTTAGTCTAATAGAATCTAAATATTTTCTTTAATGAGTTTAAGAGATGAGAATGAATCATGTTAATCATTCGTTGGAACCATCATGCAACAAGAACTTAGTGCCATTTGAAAAACAATGTACGGGCTGAAGTTTGTCATCTCACTAAAGAGCATAAGACTATTTTATGTTACAACTTAGAAATGAAACATTATACCACTGATGAGATTGTGCCAGAAAACAGAAAGAAATGCTTTTCTTTGGAACACACCACGCTAATTGCACAGACACTCTAAAACATCACTTGATTTCTATTTCATATGCTAAAACCTGTGACAGAATGTCCCTGTAACAGATGATAAAAAAATCCCAATCTTAGAACTGCAGTTGTTCCACCAGCATTACTTTGAGTCTTTCCCGTGGCAATAAATGTTTCATGACTTGATGGCCAGTTCACCAGACTGGAAGCTGCCTTAGACTGTGAAGTGGGCCAGTTTCAGAAGACTGGAGAAATCATAGACAGACTGGGCTGAAACTCACCATTTTCAGAGATCTCATCGGCAGTCTCAAGTTCATCACAAATGTAGCCAGACCAGATTGTAAGCAAAAATGCATCAAATTCAGGAGATGAAAAATTAATTGGGATGGAAGGAGAACATTGGCTGCAGTCATTAGCTAAAGCAGAAATGAACTTAAACTGCAAAAATAAATGTTTAAGCAAGATACTAGGGAAAATTTTCTGATCATAAAGGTAATGTGGCACTAGGACATGCTGTGGAGTCTCCACCATCAGAAATTTTCAAGAAAAAATTAATCAAACTTTTGTCAGAAATGACACAAAAATCCTGACTCTGCTTTGGAGCCGGAGATAGACTCAATGACCTTCTGTTGCCTCTTCCAACCTTATATATGTTGCACAACCCCCATATTTCCCATATTTACAAGCTGTCTCTGTCCTTGGAGCTTGTAAGAGTGCAGTTACACTGATTTACTCTAGTTGGGGGATTGCGAGAACATGTTCATGGCTCATGTTCTGATGCCATCAACTCCTCAGCAGCTTCCTTCCCACAGGTGACATCCAAGCTCAGAGTGTACTATTCAATCTCAGTCTGACAGGCTAGTGAGCATGCCTGAAGGTAATACTTTTTTGTAGTGCAAGGATTTTGCCACTAAGTCCTCTCTACTGTTTGAGTAAGCGTATAGGAAGCAAGCAGGCTGACATCTGAAAACTTGAACCTGCGGATCTTATTGATCTCTTGAAGTTATAAAATGATTGAAGTGCAGCACACCTGACAAATTGAACAGCATGGCCAGTTGGTGTTACATGGAGAAGCTCCATTGACTCTGTTGCTAATTTATCACAGTCTAGGATTTGACCCACTGAATCCTGAATTAAATTTTTTATGTATTTGTGAACTATTTATACTGTATAACAAATCAATACCTTCTTTTTAATTCACCTGGTTTAGGATGGATAAAAGGAATATTTCAGTATTCTCCAGAGTCAATGCAGAGTTGTCTTGAATGGTGAAAGATACAGTAGTTTTTGAATGGAAGAACAATTTCAGGGTAGAAAAGTAAGAGTGTAATTTAGACTAAATATCTTTTCTATCAATGATATGAATAATACATTTTTTTGCAAACTCATGACAAAACATAATGTCCTTTTAGAAGATGGCATATAATTCTTTATCTCTCTTTAAGAAAGAGTTATTAATTTTGAAAAATCTTCTTTCTGAATTTCTTTGCATTTTGTATGAGCCATAAAACCTCCACGGAGTTATTTGAATTTCAATACTGTCTCACACTTTTATTAAAATATACTCTAACCCTGCTTTAGTAATTAACATAAAGATAGGGCCCTTATTTCTAACAACTGAAATCTCTCAGTTATTTCATATTTTCCTTAAGTATACTTTTGATTAAATAATTACTGGGTAACAGTATTAACAATTTGTCTATGGCAGGGAATATATCACAAATTTACTACTCATGTTTCTGCCACTTATGCTTTTGCCAATGTGCTTTATGAGTATTTATTAAAGATGACGCCTTGAGTTAATAACATAAAATACCTACTAGTTTCATAATCATCACTGCAGTGCAGAAAGCATTAGAGTTACAGTAGTTCTGCATTGACGACGTCAATAGATTTACTGCATTCATTTCCTTATGCAAATATTCCGAAAATATACGTTACTTTATAACCTTATATAGTGTATTGCCTACACATGAGGATATCAAAGACTATGAACATGCAGAGCAGACTTTAAAGTTGACAGTGCAAGTCGTGCTGTTCCTTCCTTCCTTGTTTCTCTGTTGTCCTAATATTAGAGTTCATTTAACGTTGGTTTTTGTAGATACATACACTTCTGCACAGCCCCTACAGTAGGAGATGAGACTGCTAATGGTCTTTACATGACAGCCTACTTTGCCATCTATATTGAAGATGATGCGGAATGCTGCTGCTCCTAAGTAGAGCTGGAACTGAATAGACACTTATAGCGAGTCTGTGTGTGAATTAAGCAGAGACTTGTCATGTGTTCTATCCCTGCATACACACACGATCTGCCTCTGCGTGGCAGAGCTTACTTCGCTCTTGCCAGACAACCTTGTTAGCTCCTGGAATTTGTCCATTTTTTTTCCCTTCTCCAAGAGAAGCATGTTGTTCTCTGCTCTCACTGTCTCTGCTTCACCTTGCAAAGGGAGCAGTGGAAACTCTGCTTGGCTGGCAGACGTCTAGGTTCACTCCTAGGGATGTAGATGTTTGCAATATGGAGTGCTATGTTGTAAGATCCTGGGGTAGGAACCCTGACTGATGTTCAGGTCACTTAGAGAAGAAGAGGGCTAGAAGGAACCCTGAAAGATCTTGATCTTCCTTTGCTATTACTTAGATCAGGATTAAATTTAATTATATCTTCTCTAACTTATGTTTTGGCTAGCTTGTTTTTAAACACGTTTGGTGATAGGGACTTCCTAGACTTCCCAGCAGTGTATTCTGTTGCTTCACTCTCCTTACCATTAAAAGCTTTTCCTGACATCTAGTCTTCCATGTGACAATTTAAGCCTGTTACTTACTTGTGATAAATCCATTTTTTCACACCTCTAATTCTTTTTTTTGGTATTCTCTGGACTCTGTCTCAGTGATTTATACTTCTTCTTAAAATATGATGCTCAAGCTGGGCACCATATTACAAGCATGTCCCTACTAGCGTTGAGTAGAGAATAATGTTTACATTCCATATCCTGCAGACAATATTCCTATTTATTAATCCCAGTAGGAATTTTCCATTTTCATAACAATATTATACCATGGTATTGAGTCATGCATTGCTTCTGACCCTCCATAGCCTAAGATCCATTTCTGTTGTGGTAATACCTATGTGAATAATTTTATGGTGCATCTACTTTCCTCCAAGTGTTATTTTGGGAGCCAGAATCTGGCAATACTAAAGTGTAGCCAATCTGAAAAAAATATTGTTTTCTGGAACTTAGAAGACATGATAATCAAGTTAGCTATCAATAACTCTCTGTCCTCTACTTATCTGGAAAAAAGATAGTCAATTACACATCAAAATACTGTAAAAATTAATACACAATAGTAGTCAGCAATCAGCAATCAATTTTAGAACAATTCTTTTAGGTCAGGTACAATCAGGACCACTTTCATAGGACATTATATAGAACTATGCATAATTTTGCAGAATAATATGTCTTAATTAAACAGGGAAAGTATCTGGAATCAATACAGATGGAGAATGCATTCACATTAATCTTATTGAAAGAGTTTAAGTTTTATTTTAGGAAAAGATCAGTACAGAGAGTTCCAGTCACATTTTGAAGTCATTTGGCTTCTGCTTGAGAAAGGACTATAGGATTCAAGACATGCATTTCAAGTGAATTCCTTTGTTAATAAATAAACATAGGTAAATTAATACATGCAAAAGAGTTTTGGCAAGGATAATAATGGAAACAAATAGAAAAAATATTAAATGGATTAGTACACTTAATCTGTTTTAGGTTGCTTAATGAACGATTAGCCTACTGTTTAATCCCACTCGATCCATTCGTTTTTGTAGCTCTTACTCTCTGAAGATAAACACAGATGATTCCAAATGTACTTTTGTTTTTGAAACGACTCATATTAGTATTACATTGTAATCATTGGCATGGAAACCATGTTATAAATGGGAAAGGACAAAAATGGGACATGCTAGAGCACCTATTACTTGGTGTTTAAAAAATGTGTTGCAAAAAAGTTGCAGCACTCTAAAATAGGACTGAGATGACTACTGGTGATTAAATATAGATGACTTTTTACATGGAAGGCCTTGAGAACAGACTGTTGATCATCCAATGTGTAGAATTACAATGCTAGGCTCTGCAGACCATGATCAAACAGTGTATCTTAGGTACCTAGCTTGATCTAGGTTCAAGACACAACATATCAGATGAGTATTTAGGATTCCTAAACTCTGAATCCATGTATTACAAGCGGAGGGAAAAAGCATCAAGCTGCATCCCACTGGATGCCTGCACGTGCCCCCCTGTGTCTTTGTATCCCAGACTGTAAAAAAGCGCTCTCTCACATGGAGACGGACCTTCCCCTTCACTCAGTGCATCCAAGCAGTTTTATTAAGCAGTCCCAGTGTGACCAAGTTAGACAGAGGGTGGAGGAAAGGGACTACTCTCATGCGTAATAGTGGCTTGTACTCTGGTAGAGTTGCTTCAGTTAAATCTTCAGAACAGCTGCTTACCTGTTCAGTGGGAATTCAAGGCTTGGAAGTTAATGGTCAGGAACTAATGAGATGAACTGGATGTGTTTTAATTTATTGAGATATATTAAAGCATCATGTTGATTAGTTTGAAAGCTAGAGGGTACATTTTTTGTTGCAATATTAAGGTGGTCCATGAATTGCTGCAGATACTAGAGAGAATGCTTTTTAATTTTTTCTTCATTTCTGAGACTTTTTTTAATTTTTTTTTTAGTAATTGCTGCTCTCATATGCATGAACCTAACAGCTGCAAAGGGTTCTCTAAGGAGTCTTTGCGGCAAGTACCTGTGGCAGCTCTGACTTTATCTATGTCCAGTCAGATATGTTCTAGCCTGGCCAGGGAAAAGTTTGAGTCTTAATAAAAGAAGAGAAATTAAACAAGAGAGGCAGAAAGTGTGTCTAGGGGGCATGAAGTTCTGAATTCTTGCCTAATGCCACATTCATCAGGCTTAATGTAGATGAGTTCTGTGTGGGTTTGCCAGCAGCAAAGTCAAATTTCTCATCTGAAACTTCCTGAAGTATTGCTCTGCAGTTATGATCCTAAAAGTATGAACAGCTTCTGCCTTTTGATGGGCCCATAGCTAGAACATCCAAACAAATACTGATCCCATATCTGTATCCATCACTTGGGTCTGCAATATTTACTGGTATATTTTATGCTTGGAGTTGGCCTGGAGGCTTCCATTCAACAAATGCTCCCAGGGAGCTTTTCTCTGACTTGTAGACAATCAGGCTGCTAGCTGACGTTAGTGATCATGGTGGTCACTTCATACTAAACATGCTACACATGTTTCATGCTAAACACGATACATGCTAGACAATGCAGCAGTTAAGCATCCTTCTGTTTAGCAATGATTGAACCACAGAAACCATTTGCCCTCTGGCAAAGAAAAAGCAACAGGTTGTTCAAACTACGTATGAAATTTTCTTCTAAAATGTGAATGTGGATGTGAGGGCTGACAGTTGTTTGGGTGGAGTTGTATGTGTTTGCAAACTAGAAATGATCAGAAGTAGTCAAGACAAAATGTGGCAAATTGGAGGGTGAAGGGACAAGGACATCACTATGGGTTTGTGAGGTTCCTGAGGGCTCTTTGAGCAAAATGATGGCTAGAGTGAAGCTTGGAGCATAGAACAAAGAAATGGCACAAAGGATTTCTTTGAGGAATGTTGTATTCAAGACAAGTGAAATCAAGTCATTCATCAGCTGTACTCATCTTTTGGGTACAAGTCCAAATGGGCAACTGGAGAAAGTCCAAAGGAAAACAGCAAGAATAACAAGATTCTAAAAAAAGCACACAGCTTAAAGAAAAGCAGTTATTTCATTGAGTCAAGAGGAGATGACTGAGGGGAACATTACATAAATGAACGTTAAAAAGCCCAAATCCAATCTCTTTGCTATATAAAAGGCTGGAATGGAAAGGAAAGTACTAAATTGCCTCTAATTTCCATAGCAGAGAGGACAAGAGTGATAGGCTTGGTTGCAAAAAATGGGATTTAGTTAAACTTTTAGAGACCTTCGGTCCATAAGAACAGTGAAGCACAGGCATGTGCTGTTGCAGGAGGCTGTGAAAACTCTGTTGTTGCAGATTTTAAGAGAATCATTCAACAAATATGACTTAATAAAGAGTTAGAGGTAGTTTATGCCATCTTTGGAGAGGGAGATGGATCAGATGAAGTCCTTGCTGGTGTCATTATCTGTGGAACCATAAATACTGCATTCAGGAAAATGGAACGTTGTGTACAATCTTTGAAAATGAAGAAGCTTACATAAAAAAGGCCTCTTTCTATCCATTTCTACCCTAATGGATACTGCACCCTTTCAGGATAAGTTCTAATTGGGACCTTGTGCCCTTGCCAGGAAATCACAGGGACTAAGAAACCCTATTATTCTCTGCAGCCGCTCCCTGGACATTGATTTAAGGTATCTGGGTCTAAATAAAGCTATTTGTCTGCTTCCTTCCTTAAAACGGGTGACTGCTGAATAGACAGGCTGGTTGAAAGGAGTATGTGGAGACTTGGCTCCACCTTTTTACCTACTGGCCAAAATACCTAGATCAGTGACATTTTAGGGTACAAGAATATTTCTTGCAGATGACAGGGAATTGCTGGATCACACCACTCCCTGCTGCTACATCTGGATGCTTCAATTTACGTTTCACCCAGTGGTCAAGAAACCTGGGCTTCAAGTCATTTCCCAGCTCCCAGGAGCTAGCATTACTTCAGAACTAGTTTTCTTTATTTCCTTATACTGAATAATGCCACTAGGAATATCTTTATCTGAGATTGATAGTCAAGGCATTAGCATTAATCTCCAAGCTTTGCCCTAGATATCTGTTTCTGGGAAAAATCTTGGTCAGATCGACTGATATCTTTGAGAAATTCATAGTCCTTAGAAATCTCAAAAACGTCAATGAAACAATAAAAAGACATCAATCTTTCCCTGTTCATCAGAGGGCTCCAATACTGTTGAAATGCCTGATATTTCCAAGTCTCTCAAACAGTCCCTGAAACTGTTAAAATAAAGACACCTTTCCCACATTTTCCTTCTCTGCCTTTCACAAATGATGGTTCTTTGAGCCTCCTTCTCCCCTTTTTGTTTGCTTAGAGGATCAAAGCTTTTTTTATTTATTTCTTTTTTTCTCCCAAACACTTTCTGGAGTGTTAAAAAGCACCACCAGTATACTGAGTTTACATTACAAACAAGTTAAAATTCCCAGTCTGTCAGAGCTTTTCTCCTAGGATACCAAGGAAAGCAAAGTTCAGCTAAACTGCACAATTAATCGGAGATCACTTCTGAGTGAAGAAGAAAAGGTTGTTTTAAGCAGGGCTATTCTCTTTTTGGATATTTAAAGTCCACTTCAGAAAGCAAAATTATTATTCTCTGAAAGTTATCCCACTTTATTTGTATTCCTGGAGCTACCCCATTAGGTCATCTTCCCTTTTCACTCATAAAATCATCTTAATGAATCGACTGTTGGATTAACCATATGTAAGGACATCCTTATTGACAGCCACATTGAGAAGTGGATGGATGGAATAGGGCATGGACTGCATGCTACTTTCGCTAGAACAGCAGTCAGTTTTGCTCTGCTTTCAAGACCTTGAGGCAGACAGCTTATTTCTTGCTTATGAAGAAAACGCTCTTTTTCAAGGTAAATGTATCCTGTAATAATGGTAAGATAAAGAAGCGTGTGCTGGATGGTTTAAGAGTATTGGGCTGAAACAGACTTTAGTATTGATCTACCATTCCCCCACAGACACTTGCTACCCTTTTCTCAACTTCTGAGAGCAAAGACTAACCTTAGAACTCAGTCTAGTACCTCAATCCCATGTAGGATGGGCTTGCACCTTTTCAAGAAAATGCATTGTCTCTTGATCTCTTTGTCTGTTAGTGTCAGGGTTCTTCTAAAGCCCTGATGGTTGCAAGGAAGAAAGGGAGCAAACATAATTAAGAGAGCCCGAGAGAATACACTGAAAACAGTTACAAGGTAGATTTGACAAGTGTACTTTAGCGTGTTCTTATAACGTTTGGAAAAAAAAAATGCTAAGAAGATTCCTATAAACTTTGTAAATTTTCTAGTAAAATGTCATTCTGTGGTAGCATTTTGTGGACAAGTATTTCAAAATGAGGAAAAGCAGACCCTTATTACTGTCTATGCAAATAATGTGCTGTACAGACCAGCATTGTAAGGTATCCTTTTCACAAAATTTTGCTAAAGTTTAATCCAATATTACTACATTGATGTCCCATGTGTTTTGTTGTGGTTTTTTTTTTTTTTTTAACTTTTTACAGGGAAAATAATTAAATACTGACAAAATACATCTGTTAGCAGATAAAATCAAGTTCTTTCATCTGTTGCACACTGAAGCATCTGGAATCTTTTATAATGGAACCAAACTAGATGTCAGTTGACATACAGTGAAGATGACTTTCTGACTGACTGAACATTAGTAAAAATGCCATTAAAAATCTGTGATAAAAAGCCAGAAAGTCTATGCCCATATTCTCAACTGGTGACACTCAACACTCAAATAAATACAGAATCTCACCAAAAATTCTAATGAGGCTTTTTGAAACCTCCCTCATCATGGTGAAAGAAATTATATTTTTGCGTAAAGTATCAAATTTTAAATGTTCTTGCACATAAAGAAAATATTTGACATTTCCTAGCCATGTGAGCTGACCCAAATGATCAAAGTGTTTCAACACCTCGGAACCAAAGTCTCCACCTCACTGCACAATATCTTTATCTTTCTTTTTGTCTCCATCCTTTTGTCTCTTTATCTGTTTCCTTTTGTCATGAAAATACATGGAAGCGAGGAAAAAAAAAAAGTCATTTTATGAGTTCTGGAAACATGCCCAAAATTTACTTGATTTCTATCAGATCTCTGCTATGTGTTTCTAACAGTAGGGCAGAAAATTTCTGCTAAGCATCACAAATGTAATGTAATATTTTCAAACACTAGAAGAACAATGTCTTCTCATGCTTTCTTATAATTTCTTCAGTGGATGATGCAACCACTGTGAATAAAATTAATAGTGACAATATAAATATATAATAATTATGAAATAATACAGAAATTGCTAGGCAGTAAGTACTGGATCAAAAACCAGCTCAGCCAAAGATCTCCTATGAGACATACATGTAGAAATGTTCACTCAAGCACAGCTGGAAGTCTCCCATCAGGAAAGCACGGCACATGCAAGCTGGAGCTTCTATGAGATCTATGAAGCCTTAATCACAGCTACACTATATAAAAAAAGACAGCCATCCTGATGCTGTGAACTGTACATTAAAATGGTCAAGAGCTGCAATGCATACCCTACATAAGATACCCAAGGTCAACAAGGTCTAGGAGCCTCTCAGAGAACACACTAGCTTTCCATAGGGCCCTCTCCTCACCAGGGAGGAGGAGTGTATCACGCCCGCAGGATCCCTTAATTCCCATAGCAGAGGACTGGGGTTGTCTGGCAGCTGCTGCACCATTTCAGCCCTGCTGTTGCATGTCAGTGGAGCAGGGAGATACAGTACTGATGAAACAATAATTAAGGATTTTTAGGGATGAAAAATAATAGGGATGAATAAATTTAGGGATAAATTTTAGGAAGTTAGGGATGAAACAAAATTTTGTAAGATTTTCAAAACCTTTTCAAATGGTGTCCTATCCTATACTTCACAGGTAGATGTAATGGTCATTGGTTGGACCACACAGTATTCAATGACTGTTGCAAACCACTGATGTCCTGAAGTGCTAGATTTGGCATCTGACACACTAGTTTTGCTCAAAGAGGTTTACAGAGTTGCACCATACGATCAGGCAGCCCTTTGCTGGCCACCTATCTCAGCCAGCCTCTTTGCAGGGCTAAATCCAGGGAAGAGTCTCGGCACTGCCAAATCTCAGACTCAGAAAATTGCCTGCAGCATCTTCCTTCGACTGCAAGGTAATATCTCAGTCAGCCTAACAACATGTGCTTTTGAGGACCAGCCACTGCAAACCAGAGAGGCTGAGGCTTTGCAGAGCCTTACATTATGTAGTTGTGCAGTTATGTTAACCTCTCCAGATACAGCATTTAGGAAACACAAAAATTGTATCTGATTTAAATGTGGACTCGTTAGTGGAGCTTTCCATGGGAATGGATGCTAATGTATGAGTCTTACTATATTTCTCAGCTGAGGATGCACTCAGTCACTACATCCTACACAATTTCTTTTTTCTGTTTCCACCAGCCTGTCATCTTCTAGACAAAGGTTTTTCACAGTTTTCAGGTTCCCTTCAGCTCCTTCCTCTGGCTAGCCCAGGCCCTGCCTCCTCCTCTGTACCAGTGGGAGGTGACCCACCCCCCTCTGCTCCTCTTTTCTTTCCTTTTTTTTGGCAGTCCCTGCTTCCAATCTTTGTCTGTGCTTTTCCTTTGATTTCATTTCACTTCCAATCCTTTCATTTTCCTTCCTTATTTTATTCTTCCCTTTGTCCTCTACTCAAGTACCCCTTATTTTCTCAAGAGCACTCCTGTTTCTTCTCACCTGCATACTCTACCTCTCCTTCTCAGCAGCCCTCCTCTCAGATGCCCTGTTCCTTAAAGAGTACTCTAAGCTAACATATTCAGCCTTCTTTCCACAAATACCTTCTTTTTAACACACTAGTTCTCCTAATACAGTTCTGACCTATGAATGTGCTGACTTTGTGCTGACTGAGCTTTTGACTTCATTCTCCCTTGTGCGCACTTGTTTGGTTTTCCTCTGTATCTGACAATCTCTCCACTGACTTCCACTGACTTCTGCCTCCTTTGTTTTTAGTGCGCTATCTCTGGATTGTATCCGAAGTTCATGCATGACTACAAAGTTCCCCTCCCTTCTTTTCTCAAGGATATGCTTAGTTTGTCGATGTGTGCTCACTGTATGCTGATACCTGCTAAGACTTCTTGGTCACCATGGACTTTAAAATTCTGTTACGTTCCACCTCTCCATCTTGCTTCTTTATCTTTCTTATAACTTCAAATTACCATGGAAAAAATCAACTCTATGACATTTTCTCCACTAGCTTACCCTTTCCCACATCTCTGATTCTGTTCCCTTCCTTAGTCAGTATGTCTGAATGCAATCCTCTGCCTGGCTAAATTTTGCAGTTACCACTTCCATAACATATGCAATATTTTTGCCCTGGTAGTTGGATCACAAGATAATTTCTAATCTCTTTAATGATTCTTCACTACCTTCATCCGCTTTACAATATCTTCATCCCACAACTGACTTACCATTCCATGTACTTTTCTTCCAACTTGAATACTCATCTGAGTGTCTTTACTGCTCTTTCTCTCCTTTATTATGAAGATGTTTTCTTCTTTTTATTTTTCCCATTTTGTCTCTTACAGATATGTATTTTCCTTAATCTTTTTTTTTTTTGCCTTCACAACTTTTTTTCTTCTCTATTCACTTTTCTAATGGGATATTTTGAGATTTCACAGCATCCACCAGAAGTCTGCTCCAAGTTCCTATTTTATCCATGAAGTGTTCATCAACCCTTCCCTCTGAACACACCTTGCTTGATGCACATTTGATATAGTTTATATACTTGGTCATCATCCTGTATCCCTTTGGATGTACTGGGAAAGGGACTTTCAAGGTCAAGGTCATCAGTACTATCAAGGTCCAGCCACTTCCTAGGCTTTAAAGCACTCTGAAGAAAGGCTGCCTCCATAACTGGGGTTAAGACCATGCCTTTGCATATGGATAGATTGGATCTTAGAAGGTTTGTAAAAAAGGTGCTACACTGCTATTGAGGTTTTTGAGACAACCCATTGATTTACATGAGGAGCCCATAGGTTCCTATATAGGCAATACAATCTCTAACTACACAAATGCTCTCATAATCTCAGCATAGCTATGAACAATAGGATGATAATAGTTCCAACTACATCATTTTATATTTGAGAGGGCCAATGTGAGATAAAAGCAATGTAGTTCTACAGCCTTTTTTTGTGCACTTTGCTATAGCTTTAGTAAATTCTTTCCATTTTTACTTTAATAGGTTTACAGTGATTTAACCCCTATGAAAATTTGCTGAATTGCTTTGGAAAGACAGCTAGAAACAAGACACTATATTCCTTGCAGTATTTTGGAAAAGCTGAACATCCCTGAAATAAAATAACTGAAAACTTTATGAGACAACAGATAAGCCAGCAAATTCATTTAGGTCACACACTGGATTCTGGGATTACCTGGAAAAAGAACCAATTGCACTAATCTGTAATAGTTAAAACACTTCTAGCAATGAACAGTGTTTTTGTCTCAGTGGAAGTATCTGACAATTGCACTGAAGCTGTTCCCAGACATCATTGTGCCCAGGAGGAATTACTATTTTTTTTTGTCATTTTACTCCTACTACTAAAATAAACCCATGATTTTCAAGCCAATCTGTATTTTCATAAGATGAAACGTGTCCCAGATTTTTCTGCCAGTTTAGAGCTAGATTATCACAGTGAAAATTTGCCGTATTAAGTTCATAGCCAGGAACAGTCACAGGCAGAGCTTTATGCAGATAGTACCAGCCAAAGTACCATGCTCCTTCCCTGCCACCTTTGGAGCCCAGGTCCATGCTCTGGACATTCAGCGCTGGGTGCAGGGGCAGGGTGGTGAATCATCCTCCTGGTCACCCCTTCTTGCTGGCTGTGGATACCCCTCCATTGCCAATGCAACCCACCCAGGGATTAAAGCACAACTTTATTCTCCATACCAGTAGAGAGCAAGAAGACAATCTTCTTTTTAACTCTCTGACCTGGGCTAAGTTCTTGATTAAGATTTAAACCAGCTGTCAGCTTTATATCAACAAGCAGAAAAAAAGCCAGTAAATATTACAAGAACTTCTTCACAAGAGCTTATGTATCTTACTGTAGTTATATGTATTCACACACAAACAGTACCGCTGTCTGATCCTGGAGTGTGTCAAACATCTCTGAGTTGTTCTGTGGCATCTTGAGGGTGATAGTACGCCTAGCATTTTATCAACCAGAAAAATTCATACTAACTGATCAATAGCTATAGTACGAGTTGGAAGAAACCGGGTGCAGAAATCCTAATAAACATTTTATAGGGCTTTGGAAATAGCTTTCAAAAACTGAACAAAGAGTGAAGTCCCTTCTGTGGGGTGCTGTTGGCAAGTTCAGCAGCCTCACAGGCAGGATCTTGCACCCTATAAATCTTTAGGCTGGATTCTCAGATCACACCACTAAACCAGACTCTTGGAGAGTGTACACTTCATGTGACCCTACTAAATTCTTGTAGACCGATAGACAATTTAGCCCACCAGGTTTAAAGGAAAAATTGCAATGTGACCCCAGCATAAGTGACATCAGAACCAGATTGTCCAGGTTTTATAGTCTTCTGTATGGGACTCTGAGAGTTTCAGAATAATTTGTGTTCTGTAGGACACTTCCACAGGAGCTCTGTGTTTGAACAAAATGTCCGAATAGCTCTTTCTTTAAATGCCAGTACATCTCCTTGCACTTTCTTCATTTCCAAATTCAGCTCCACTTATGTAATGTACACAACTGAACTATTTATAATGTATTTCTTTTGTTTTGCCTTTCCAGTCTGATTTAATACTTTGCTACATCACAATTTAATTAAGTATAAAAATGAATCCAGAAACATGCTTTACTACTGCATCTTGCCTGAGATTCACTCTTTCAATGACAAAATTAGAATCTTAGTCCTAGACAAGGTGTCAACATTTGCCTAAAAAACTTTATTTGTAGAAGCTTATAAGTAGGTCATCAGCACAAGTAACCCAGACAAAGATCAACAGCAATTACAAAAACATCTCAGCTCTGGGACGAAAGTCTTATTTTAATGTACTTGATACCAATGCCAATTTGCTTGGTTTTTATTTATAGAACAGTAAAGAAATTGGTGGATTTTCTATTTTGAAGTGCATTTTATGTTTTATATATATTGCAAGACTCCAGAAATATTGAGAGTAGCAGTGGACGGCATCATTCTTTTAAAAAAAGCAACAAGCAAAAGAGCCACAGAAATTAAAGTATGAATTCTTCTAGGAGAAGACAAATTAGCTTCCATCGTTCTTCAAGTAATCAATTTATTAAGAAGGGTTTTCATGAATTGTTACTGATTTCACTCAAAAAGTGAACATTACAAAAGTACAATTATTTTATTACCTCAAGTGTGAATAAAAGTAGCTTAATGTGCAATTTCCCCCAATATAACTGGGGAAGTTATATTTTCTTGTAATATCTGAATTTATCAAGATAAACAACAGCAGTCATAATGATTTAAGTGTATTTCAAGCAAACGAGAAAAATAATTTTCCTAAAATATGTATTTGATCAGGTGAGTTGTGTGCTTTTCAAATTGTTTCCATGCATATTTAATCAACCTGAGACATATACTTATGCAAGCTGAAATAGGTACCAGCCTTTGTCCCAGGCTGTTCTGTTTCACAGTGTTCAGATGGAGATTTTTTAAAAAGCTGTATTAATTATTTTTAAAAATGTACTAAAATCATCTTCAGCAGGTGGCATAAATGAGAAAAAGCCAAAGAACTCACAAACTACAGGAAATCCTTAGCTCTATTCAATGCAGTATCAGTAAGATGCCTAGTTTTTCAAGAATTGCTTGTTTTTTTAATCAAGATTACTGAAATACAGGGATGTATGCATAAAATAATCCATGGAAACACTACGATAGCCAGGGTGGGGTGGGGGAGAAACCCCCAAATCCAACACACAGCCCAAATCCTACCTACACACTGGCACAGAGATACACTTTCTCACACCCACATGTGTATCTCAGCATATATGTGTGCCTGCCACACACACAGATGAAAGATATATATCTACACACCTTTAGGTCTACACAGATAAATACTGTCTAGGAATAAAAACACATTCCTATGAATCTATACATATAATACATCTATATGCATCCAAGCAAACACGAGCACAGATATACACACCCAGAGACATAGGAACATAGGCAAGGCACACACATAGGCACAAACAACTCCAGAAGCACACACATATACCTGTACAACTGGATGCATACTCACATGGACAGATAGGTATACAGGCATATATGAGGGAGAGTTTACATTGGCTCTATCATCCCTGCTAATTTCTCCTTTCTTTTTGAAGCCTTCCAATTTCAGGATCCTGGAGTGAGCCAGGTCCGTGCAGGGGTGATACCTCGGGAAGAGCAAAGCACTTCCAGTTTCTTTAAGGTTCCCCACCTCTCTCCCCCTCTCTCCCAGCAGCAGATCCAGGGAGATGAGCTGGGTACCCAGCACGGCTCTCCCAGCTGCTGGTTTAGCACTTTCCACCCCAGCTTAAGGAAGGGTATAGGATGGCACGCTTAAGATCTCCTCCCTTCAGCCCCAAAGTCTGCCTCTGCAGGAGCAGGAACCTCTGGGCAACATCTGGACACAGCTGCCTTGCCCTGGGCGAGCCAGCCCCTTTCTAAACGCTCCCCCCCCACACACCCCCAACCCTCCAGCTGCGGACTACAGAGGTCCCCCTGCACCCTACCTTCCCTCTGNTCCCCGGCTGCACAACCTGCAATCCCCGGGGCAGCGGCTGCATCTCTTCGGAGGGCAGGGTACGGGCTTTGGGTTGTAGGGACACGGGATGCAGGGATCAAGGCTGCAGGGTGTGTGATGAGAGGACTGGGATGCGGGATGCAAGGTTGTGAGGACAGGGATGCACAGATCCGAGACGCAGGATGCAGGGACGAGGATGTGGGATGCAAGGACCAGGACGCGGGATACCGGTGCCCAGCTCCTTACCGTGCAATGAAGGTGGGTCCCGGCGAGGGTCTCCAGCTGCTTCCGGGCATCGCGGGCCTCCCGATGTGCTCCTTAAACATCCACAGGGAGTCTCACCCCCCCAAACTTATGTGAGCTGCTTCCTCTGGGAACAGTCACGCTTTCTCCCCCCCACCTTGGATCGGATCCCGATGGAAACTCATCAAGACCTCCTCAGCAGTCAGGGGTAAGGCTGGGAGGGAGGAGGAGGAGAGGGAGACAACGGGAGGGAGAGACTGCGATCACCAAGCAATGATCCCCTTCCCTTCCCCTCTTCTCTGGAGCACCCGCTTCCCATTCCTCTGAGCAACTTTGGCTCTCCTTGGCCAGGCAGCGCCTGGTACCAGCGCTGTTAATTGGGGTTCCCTTTCGCAGCCTTGCATCTTTCTAGATTTCCTCTCCTTTCCGGGCAAAGGGGATTGGTGCAAAGCTTTAAATTAGGAGGCGACCTAGAGTTGCAAAGACCAGGAGCGAGAGCCGGCTGGCGTTTGCAGACTGCCTCTCCCGGCACTCGGGGCGTGCGATGGCTCTGCAGCCGGCGCTGGGCGGAGGGGCTGTCTGAGGCTTATTCCTACCGTTTATTCATTTACTGCGCTTCTAGCTCTAACTTTGAAGCTGGCTATTGCTCTTGGCACGGCCGGGAGCGGAGCTGTGGCCGGGAGCCCTCGGACGGAGGCGAGCCGCTGTCCCCATGCTGCGGGGCTGCGCGGCGCGGAGCTCCCCGCGGCTGTTTAACTGCGCCGGCAGCGCGGGCAGGAGCGCAGCCCGGTCCCGGGGGGAGGACACGGAGGGAG
>VXBL01000411.1:266274-307930 GCA_013400195.1 Aramus guarauna | reverse complement strand
TTTTGAAACTTTTTTTTTTTTTTTTTTTTTTTTTTTTTTTTTTTTTTTTTTTTTTAATTTAGTTTTACTACATTCCTGAGGTAAGGGCCGGTGCTTTGGTTTCCATTTCACAGATGGGACATACGCATTACAACCTGAAAGTGTTGGTGGCTTCTGAGTGTCTAATTTTTCACATTTAGGAGGGATACACTTTCTGAAGACTTCACATTATACCTTGAAATAATGGCTGTCGCTTGCAGTATTTTCAGTCCATGTTCCCAGTTGTTGGGTTTTACGGGGTTCTAGTTTGGCTGTGAGAGCAAGATAGTTTTCTTAGACTCGTTCTTATAAGTGTCTAAATCTTCTTGTATGAAATTATGCATAGAGACAGTCAACATGGACAAGTCCATTCTGACAACTAAACTTTGCAAAACTGTAAGCCATTATAATCAGAGGTTTATGATGGGAAAAGCTGAGTAGTTAGACTACTACACAGTGTTCTTGCTGGAGTTCTAACAGACTCCAATAATTTGGTATTAAATTGTGAAGAGAATTTGGTTTAAAAATACTAATTGACATCAGCAGGGTAATGATCATACATTATCCAAAGCTTATTGATACCTTCACTCTGCAAAGCCAATTTCATGATCCCTATGAGATGGGGGTGGGGGCAGGTGGCTTGTTCTTTTATTGGTCTCTGTCTCTTACAAGCTCTTTGCCAAATATATGTTTTTTTCAAAGTTCATAAGGACATATCTCTGTGGGTCTTTCCTCCCTGCTTCCCAAATAAGAGAAGACTGAGATCACCTGCAGATAGTTGCTAGAGATGGTGGACTTTCTTCAGACTTCCTACCAGAGGGGCTGCCAATGTTGGGTCTTATGTAGCCATAAGGTTCATGCTGTGCACTAGTACCAGTTTGACTGTGGATACATGAGAGTAATTCCATTTAAACATCCTATTTTTCCACGCAAAGGCTTAATGAAGGAAAAAAATCTTGGTTTTCCAAGTAATAAAATGGTGACCAATAACATCAATCCCTCTCACTATGGCATTTCCTTATGCCACCTGGCTTAAGTTAACAGCATGCTCTAAAAGGTCCAGACTTTGGACTGTTGTGGAAGAAGGGTTTCAGGATGGAAAAGGANGGAAGAAAGAAAGACACCCCCAAAGTACAGATTCTAGATGGATTATGCCCTGGTAGCTTTATTGTTGTGTGGAAGAAGCACCTCATGTGGTGACAGTTATCAGAGCCTGGCCTGGGAACAGAATTAGTTTTCTAAAAATAGTATTATGGAATCACACCAAATATCCATCCAGGACAGTATTTTCTGTCTAGTCATGGTCAGTAGCAGATGCTTAGAAAAACGTGGGGACTGGGCAAAGAAAACCCTTTTTCTCTTGATATACAACTTATGGCTTTCAGTAACCTACGTTTTAGGGACTTGAGTATTCTTTCGATCCCATCATTTTGTTTGCCTTTACAAAACCCAGCTGTGGAGAATTCCCTCACTGAATTAGGCGGCGTGCGAAAAGCGCTTCCATTTTTCACATTTTAAGACTGCCTCCGTAAGAATCCTGATCTACTATATTCTGAGAAACCACAAATACTTTTTCCTTCCTCATCCTCTTCACACTGTTCATGGCTTTTGACATTTGCCATATCCCTCCTCCGCAGGCAAGCTGGAAAATTCTAGGCTGGTTAGTTTTCCTTTCTCATTATTTGCTTCTGATCACTTTTTTTCCCTTCTCTATTCTTTTTAGCTTCACCATACCTTTTTCTGAGATCAGCAGACCACCATTTGGAGCCCTGAAGATGTGGGAGAAATACCTATTATTACAGTGTCATAATGATGATATTGATTTTCTTTATTTTTTTTGCTGTTCCTTCCTAATATTTTCTAACATTTTCTAACATTGTCATTTTGACAGCTAATCTGGCATTTTCAGAGAACTACCCTAGGCAGTAATAGTTAATTTGGAGTCCATTGTATCATACACATAGCTTGAGTTAATTTTTTGTCTCATCTTCAGTGTTTCACGCTCATCGACAGTGACTTTCATCTGCAATTTTATTGTCCAGTCAGTCAATATTGCGAGATCCTTTTGTGTTTCGTAACTGGTAGTTTTACTTGTTACTATTCTGAATATCTCTCAATATGTGCAACAGTGTCATGTCTCATTAGTCAATCATTTTCCAGATCTTTCCAGACTACGTTAAGCAATGTAGGTCCCAGAATAGACATTAGGGGAACTCACTGGGAGTCTTCTTTCATAATGAAAGTTGAATGTAAATCTCTGTCCTTTGCTTCATCATTTTCAGGCACTTCCTACGTCCGCCTGTCTTTGCTAGGTTTGCTTGAGAGTCTTATGAGGAGATTTGTGAGTAATATTGCAAAGATCCAAATATAGGTTGCCTGTATCTGTTAATGGGCTCCCAAGTACTCTTGCGGCCATGTGCAGTGTGGTTTTCTCCATATCCAGAACCTATTCCCAATAGATTTTTCCACAAATACCATTCCTTGCCATATTTTCTTAGCAATTTTCTGGCATGACAGACAGATTTATTAATCTGTATTTCTCCAGATCACCCCCAAAATGCTTTTAAATAAAACCTGACATATTTTATTCCTTTGGTAACAGGGCTGATTTAAGAAATAGTTACCAGACCAGAGGCAGTAGGTCAGCAGTTTCATATCTGAATCCCTTTATCGCTTGCGTCTGGCAAATTTTTATTGTTCATTTTGTCATTTTTTTATATATCCCTGCTCTTGACAACTAGATTTGAGGCAGTTCCTCAGACTTGTCACCTGTAAAGAAAGGCTATGGTGAACACTGATGCAAAAAATTCATTGTGTTTTCTGTTATAGCCTTAACATCCTTCAGTGCTTCTTCTATACCTGGACTATTTATTGACCCCTTAACGCTGGCAGCTTTCTTCTGTTACAGCAAAGAAAAAAATCACTATTTGCCTTAATGCTTTTTTTGCACCTTGCACCACAAAACCTTTTTCAGTTCAGTGCATGACACTGGAGATTTTATCTATCATAAAGCAATTGTCTAAATCCCTCTCTCCAAGACCAAAAAGCATCTACTGCAGAAGAGAGAAAAATGTAAAGAAGCTATGCTGAAGATGAGCTTCATAACTGTTCGTGAAGACAGGGATATTTGTGGACATTTGGGTGGCATCTGAAGCAACTCCTACAAATGTGAGGCAGATGCCAGGACTCCTAAGGTCAATTTAGTGAAATCTCAAAGTACACTTCCAGCTACCTCATCCTTCGGTCCAGTGACACAGGTTTACTTTATCAATTCTTACCAAGCTGTCAAGACTTACTGTAGAAAGTCTTGCTGAAAAATAAATGGGAAATACTTTGCTGACCCTGCTCAAAAGAATGCTCACTCTTTGGACTGGCTATTTCATTTCTGAGTCCCTCACCTTTCTGGTCATGTTTCTAAACATTAAGAGTGTCAGAGATATTACACTAGCAGTAAAAAAGAACTTTTTTCTTCTGTCTCTATTTCAGATTTCCTGAATTGCTTTTATGAGAGCAGAAAGGAAGAAAGGGAAGTGAAATGTTTAACTTATCACACCAGACTGATCAATATATGTCTTTTTTGCACTACAGTAGAAAGATGAAATTGGCTTAGCTGGTTTCATAGCTTGCAACTAACTTTCTTTACTTCAAGCTAGGCAGACATGAAGGAAGCCTGTGCATGCTAATGAATAAAAAGGCTTGAGGATGTCTGCAGAGAAAAGTGCTTCCCTCCGGTTCCAACAAAATGGGTCTTGTTGACATAGCTCAACTAGACAAAGAGGAAAACTGGCACTAGGTACTTACAATAAGCCTGGCAGATTTATTGCAAACAACAAGTTACAACTACCTGTATATAACATATAAACAGATATTCCTAAGTACTTGAGATAGCCCTATGTTAAGAGGTGACTGTCAGAATAACTCGAACTTTCCTAACTTGCTAATCACAGTCAAAGTAATAAAATGCTAGTCAAACATATAAACACATAAGAACACAAGGAAACTGAGAAAAGGCATTTCTGAAGTACATGTTGATGCTCCCACAGTGGACCAGAATATCTATGGGTGTACACGTATCTCAAAAAGATGACATTACCCTAGAAGAAAAACATGTGGAAGGACAAAGCTGGAGTCAGAGCTGCAGCTGATATAATCCTAAGACTAAGGCTTATAATAGTTCTCAAGCTTATGTTATTACAAGGATTGTTATAACTAACATAATGTATAATTAATGTTATTTATATGTTATGCATAATGCATAAATATGGTGCATAGAAGCCTGAGCTGAGATGCGGTGCCACTATAATATATGCCTTACGTGTTATTGGGACTTGTCTTTTATGCAGTTATATTCAGTCAAAACACATAAATACAATTAATTTCTTGCACAATGTAGTGGTGCTTGTATTTTAAGTCGGATGGCTCCGAAGAGGGACAGACTGCAAAATATGTGACTGCAACTCTGTAACTGATATCACAACCTCTCAATACATGCCGATGCTTCTTTGAACCCTTACAGTGCATCATGCTAATCCTTCGTATCCTTTCCAAGGTTCCCTTCTGCTCTGCCTAAAAAGTATGTCGCACAAGTCATGAACCTTATGGTAATGCTGAGAACCACAGCTCTTGGCTTCAGAGGTGATTATTGCACACACAAAGAAGAACAATGTGAAAATGCAGGTATCACATCACGTGAAACATCTCCCGTCTGAGTGGGGACAAGGCAAGGTGAATGGCTGAGGTGCAGCTGCCTCAGGTTGGCACTGCAGAGGCCATAGGTGCAGGAAGCAATAAATCGCTGCCACTGATGAAGCAGATGAGACAGGCAAAGGAAAGATTTGGTTTGTCATAGATAACAATCCAAGCAACTGAAACAGAATGGAAAATGCCTGAAACCCAGCTGACACATCAGCTGTGAATTATAGCACTGAGAGTTAGACCTCAAGAGCATGAAACATCTATGGCATAAATGAGTGCAGTGGACTAACCACTTTTGGATCACTATATAGCCAATGGAGAGAAACAACACTTTTTTCTTTTTTTATTTAAGGGGTGTAATTGATCTTACCCATTTTAGACGTATCTTTTTAGATGTAGGGTGTTAGATGATTCACATCCTTAAACTGCCCGTTTCCCTTTGCTAATTGTAAAATGAGTCTTAGGGGCTAACTGAGAGTTGCACCCTATACATTTTGACCAGATGAACACCTCTGTAAATGCTGTAGTTGATGTCTGTGTCTGAACCTTAAAATAAGCCCTGACAAATGTGGGGATGTACATGGTGAGGTGGTCAGAGGGGTCTGCAGCCTCCCTCCAGCAATGCTCATCTTCTCTATACGTCACACAGCAGCAGCCCCGCGGTGCCCAGCCCTGCAGCTCGCATGGCCACAAAACTATCCCTTTTCCCTGCAGTGTTACTAACACTGTCATTTATTGAAACTGAGAGGATTAGAAAAAAATAAATAAAGAAAATCCCTACTGCTTTTTGCCTTGGGGCAGCAGAGGACCGTGGTAATGGACATGCCAGGATCACCTTGATTTATAGAGTGGCTTCCTAGTCAGTCTCATGCATTTAATCCTTTTGTGCCAGCAGGAAGTTGAAAAATCTGGACAGCAAAAAGTTTAATTACATATTTATAAGGCTAATTAAAAAAAGGACTTAAAAAAGAACCCAACATCTTTTTAGAATTTGTAAAACCTTACCTACTCTAAACCTAAAATTCATTTCCATGTGACAGAAGGCATTCCTTTAGCAAATGCGAGGAAATAACATTGAAAGGGGAAATAAAAACTACAGATCATGTTTTTTATTTTTCATTTATGTCCTATTTGCCTGAGAGAAATAGCAGCAAATATTTTTGTAACAGACACATATACTGTGTTGCTCTGAATGATGAATTCATGTTCAAATTTTAATGTTGCTAACAGCTATTCTTTCAGTAAAAACACATTTTTGTGAACAAACTCTGCTTATGTTATTTCTTATAGTGCTAAAACTTCTTCATATATGCTTATGTTAAATACATACCTGTGATACAATATGAATGGGATATATTGCAAAGCCATGTGGTGACTGCATATAAAATGAACTTGCAGTCTTTCGCTTGTGCTTTTTCCTAATCCATTTCTCTCAGACATGAGTACTGTAAGCCTCTGCGAAGCTCCTAATAAAATCATAACAAATGCAGCAAAATAAAACTCAACTCACCTCAAAAATGGCTTTCTTTTAAATGAAGATTCTTCACTTTTTTCTCTGTCCCTAGAATTACATGTCTCAAACCTCGAAAACGTGAGATCCAGCACGAGCCACATTCTACCTTAGTTACGGTTTATTACACATGCTCCCCTACCTAAATAATTCTATTTTCATAATTAATATCTCTTTTTACTGTGGAAGTTTATACTTGTCCTGGTTTTGGCTGGGATAAAGTTAATTTTCTTTCTAGTAGCAGGTACGGTGCTGTGTTTTGGATTTAGTTTTAGAATAATGTTGATAACACACTGATGTTTTAATTGTTGCTAGGTAGTTGTAGTGTTGACACCAAGTCAAGGACTTTTCAGCTTCCCACTCCCTGCCAGGTGCAGAAGAAGGTGGGAGAGCACAGCCAGGACAGCTGACCCAGACTGGCTGAAGGGATATTCCATACCATACGATGTCATGCACTGGATATAACTGGGGAAGCTAGCCAGGAGGTGAGATCACTGCTTGAAACAGACTGAGCATCAGGTTGCTTTTTTTCTTTTCACATGTGGTGAGCAATTGCATTGTGCATTGCTTGTATTATTGTTATTATTGTTCTTGTTGACATCATTGTTATTGTTATTATTTTTATTACTGTTACTCTCTTCCTTTGTTATCCTATTAAACTCTCTTTATCTCAACTCACGAGTGGTGTTTTTTTTTTTCGTTCTCCTTCCCATCCCCTTGAGGTGGGAGGTGTGAGCGAGTGGCTGCATGGTGTTTAGTTTCCAGATGGGGCTAAACCACAGTAATACCATGAGAAAGAGACTTATAGCTTTTTGATAAGACTTGCCACTTAGTTTAGTATAGGAGATTTTAAGTATTTCAATTTTTAAGGCCTTGACTTATTCAAAGAAAATTCTTTTTAGGTGGTTTGGGGCTGAGATTTGCAAATGGAAATTAAGGGCTTGTAGATATACTAAGATGTTATCTAATGCAGATTCCCCTGGTATTCATAAAACCTCATCTCATTGCACCTAAAAATCCCTCATTTTGGATGTGTCTGCAAGGAATTCTGGAACCTGCACTGCTGCATGGTATAGAGCAAGCTAACACCCACCTCTTGCTTAAGTCCCATTGACACCAATGAAATAATTATGTTTGTTAAGCATTCCCTGCCTTAGCTGTGAAGCCTGATCCAAACCTGCTTTGCTTGCAACCTTTTGCAAATCCATTTCTCCAGAGCCTGTCACACCCAATGCACGTTACAGGGAGTGTGTGTCATGCTTGCTCTGCATCTGCAAATCCTGCGGACATCGAGACAGCCGCTCCTGCACTATTGATAGGTGCAATGCCTGATTTCCCCTTGTGTTTCTGGTTTGTGAGCTTCTGCTTAAGGACACTGACAGTATAGGTGGGATAAGGTAGACATATTCCTGTGAACTACTCACCATGAGCTTACTTTCTGCATGTCTACCTTAGGATAAGGTGAAGAGGCTTCTGAAGGCGCCTTTTCCTCTCCACTGCCTCCAAAGACAGCCTCAGACAAACAGCTGGGGTGAAGATTTAGAATTAGGGAAATAGATCCCATCTGTAGAATTAGGAGAGATGGATCCCAACTCCAGTAAGAATAGTTTATTCCTCCAGATGCTTATATATGCAACATGCTGTGGGGCTGCTCCCATTTTCAGGGTTACTCATATGCATCGATGCTTCCTGTGTGGGTGCAGCCTGCAGAGGCAGGCAGTCAGGTCTGCTCCTATTTCTGGGAACGGCCTCACTCACGCTGTGTTCAGGGATGTGGTGTTTCCAATTTCTTTTGGAAAATAATTGTTACTTTCCCATTACAGGATATAGACCATACATCGATTTGGGATAGGGTAAACAAAAAACAGAAATGCAGTGCGTAGTGATAATTTCAGGCCTTCTCACACTGAAAATGGTAATTTGTCTTAGGTTATACAGAAACATTCATTTAATAGACTTGTCACATTTTTTAGGCCCTATCTCTTTTCACTTTCTTCCATCCTTTTACATCTGGGGTAGGACTTTTACATTCCCTTGGCTTATACCAGACTCCCTGTCCTTCCCATTGACTGCCTTTTCAGGTTCATTGGCTTTTAATTCCGTAACTTTAAAGAGGCTCCAGCCTTCAGCCTCAAAATATTTCTTTCCTGCATTTACCTCTTACTATGAATCAGTCTCCTTTCCTTTCTTTTCCTTTCCTTTCTTTTCCTTTCCTTTCTTTCAATTATTTTGCCCTCATTTTGTGTATTAACTATATCTTGGCAGCCCTGAACTGCCTCAGCTGGGACGTATTCATAATCAGATCAAAATATATTTCCTGCCCCAAAGAACTGACACAGAAGTAGAAGAGGCTCCTTTGTAGCTGAGTACCCTCACTGTTTGGCTATAAAGCCACCTTTTTTTGCTCTATCTCCATTTTTGAAACATCATTTTAGCAGAATGATGGAGTTTCTCATAGCCTGGGTGTGAAATCTCTGAACTGGGCTGAAACCTGAATGGAGGTATTGCTGAGGGCTAGTCTTGATCAGGTATCCAACCTGCAGAAAATTATTACCTAATCATTGCAGCCCATGCCTTGTGGGTTGTTTTTTGTTTTTTTGTTTTTTTTTTTTTTTTTTTTTTTTTTTTTTTTTTTTTTTTTTTTTTTTTTTTTTTTTTTTTTTTTTTTTTTTTTTTTTTTTTTTTTTTTTTTTTTTTTTTTTTTTTTTTTTTTTTTTTTTTTTTTTTTTTTTTTTTTTTTTTTTTTTTTTTTTTTTTTTTTTTTTTTTTTTTTTTTTTTTTTTTTTTTTTTTTTTTTTTTTTTTTTTTTTTTTTTTTTTTTTTTTTTTTTTTTTTTTTTTTTTTTTTTTTTTTTTTTTTTTTTTTTTTTTTTTTTTTTTTTTTTTTTTTTTTTTTTTTTTTTTTTTTTTTTTTTTTTTTTTTTTTTTTTTTTTTTTTTTTTTTTTTTTTTTTTTTTTTTTTTTTTTTTTTTTTTTTTTTTTTTTTTTTTTTTTTTTTTTTTTTTTTTTTTTTTTTTTTTTTTTTTTTTTTTTTTTTTTTTTTTTTTTTTTTTTTTTTTTTTTTTTTTTTTTTTTTTTTTTTTTTTTTTTTTTTTTTTTTTTTTTTTTTTTTTTTTTTTTTTTTTTTTTTTTTTTTTTTTTTTTTTTTTTTTTTTTTTTTTGTTTAGGTTTGTTTTGGTTTTTTGTGGGTTTTTTTTGTTTTGTTGGGGTTTTTTGTTTTGTTGGGTTTTGTTTTGTTTTGTTTTAATTTTAATTGGTTAGTGGCTCTATTCAGCATATTGATTCTCTGGATCATTCTTCAAAGTCACCTTCCTTGCTCTGAGTGGCTACATATAAAGCCTAGCTAGCCAGGTAGAGTAGCTGCTGAATTTTTGGGTGTCACTATACTTTGGTGCCTGGATAGATGTCTTGAATCTTGGTGTCCTCTTTAGCAGTTCTGAGATAGGCAACTGCAAAGGAACCCAGTACCTCTTAATCATAAAATGTTTGAGCTTTGCCTGCTGATTTTTGAAAGTCTGAGGCTGGCAGATTTGCTATAATAACTTTTTGTTAAACTTCTCTATTTTCCTCTAAGCCTTATGTTTTCATGCTTCTCTTGTTGCCCAAGGTCCCTTTGTCTCATTTTCACAGAGACTATTCTATAGCAATTCATTCTGCCCAAGCATGTATTTAAATCAACACTGTTCATCTAGGCTACATTTACTTGTAGATAAAAGGATGTAGAAGAACAGCACTTAGTAAAGAACCTCAGAAGCTTGTTTTGATGCTGGGAACACTCTTTCTTATATTACTATGTCAGAAAAGCTTTTTTTCTTCTCAGTCTTTTTCCCATCCCATGCTTTTGTTTGGATGGTGAGATTAGTACCACAAATACTTAAAAATAGGAGTGCTCTTGAGCTGACACCTCATTCCAGTTTGATTAATGAGCCACTGTAATCAATGAATTCTCATATACTCAGTGCTTTGCTTAATGGTATTTGGAAATTCTACCCAACTTCTTTCTTTAGTGTTTTAGGGGGTAAGAGGAGACCCTTCTATTTCTCCTTCTGTTCTTTCCTCCTTTAATAACATTGTAAAGTCATACACATAAAACATAAACTTTAAACCTGGTATGTTTCCAAACAGGGTATTTTTCCCCAGAAAGAAGTGCAACCACTGTATTTTCTCTGCTGTGCAAGTTCACACTGCTAATCAACCAGACCATTGATAAGAAGCATAGCAGACAGAGAGAACTGCAATTTCTTATTATGTGTATTTTTGTTTGGTGTATAGAAGCCACATTGAAATGACAAGTCTAGTTGGGTGGGGCATTATAATACAACCACAGAGAAAAACAAGTGCAGATAACAATTACCTTACTAAATTACCTGGGGTGAGTTATCCTTTCTTGTCTGTCCCAAGATGATCCAACTTGACCTAGAAGTTTGGCTTGTGCCTTCAAGCTCTAATACTTTACACTGAAGCCTTGCATGCTTGTGGTTCATTTCCCTGCAGATTGCCTCAGAACACAGTTACCAGACTTCTATGTAAGGGAGACAAAAGGTGGAAGAACAATAAAGAAATGGCTCCTTTATATAAACTAGTGGATCAGGCACAGAGATAGATAGATCAAAGTATGCCTAATTTCTATTTCTTTTAGAGGGAATGAAGCCATGTAAACATATTCCTAGATTTGGCCTAGAGTCTAAGCAGAAGACTTTCAAAGTACACATAACATTTAAGCACCTAGGTATTTTGTAAGTAGTCTTTAGGTGCTGTTGCACAGAAGCAGCCTGACTCTTAGTTTTTACATGTAAGAAAAGTTCAGTTTGACCTTTTAGACACAACTGTATGAGAAGGTAAGATGGACAAGGCAGCATTCCAAGGAGACTAAATTACCCAGATCTTTCTAGTTTTGAAAGGAAGGTGGGAGTATGACGGTCAAACAATCCTAGCAGTGCAGAGAAAAAGGTTCAAAGTGACCTCAGAAGTTCATTGGTCCTGTTTTCTGCCTGCAGACAGGATCTACTGTGCTTAAATCAAACTAGGTGACTTTAAAATGACATCTAATCAACAAACGAGATAAAGAGGTGGTTACTGCATTCTTTTACATTATTTTAGGACTTTTTTTTGATCCTAATGCTAGAATGGAGAGGTCACACCATCTCGACTCAGTCTGTGACCACAAACTATGCTACTTTAAATTACAAAATATTTCTATTTTGTCCTTTCTTCTGCTTTGTTTACAGTAATGGCTTTTAGTGACAGCTGTTCCCCATGCCACCCAGAAGAAAAAGGGCTATGTGAAAAACCAGCAAACTAGTTTATCTGTAAAATTGTTTCTTGACACTTTTGACTCTAAATTTTTGTGTAAGAATAATCTCCTATTCTGTTGAAGATATTTCATACATTTCTGATAGAGCCAGGACCTAACCCTTTATTTCCTCAGTTTTATTCCAAAGTCTGAAGTATGATTTCTCTAAGCACTCACCAGTGTGAGACTCCATCAGCTCCTTCACTCTTGAGATGAACTGTACTACCAGAGGTCATATTTGCTATACTTACCGTCAGCAACATCCCAGGCAGGAAGGGTGGGAGCTTACAGTGCTTACAGCATGGATGGCTACACCTGACTATGTCTGTTTACAGGGAGGAGATAAGCTCTTGAATGGCATTTTTCTGACCTTTTGCAGAACTTAATGATGGGAGGACTCATTCCCTCGACTTTATGGATTATTTTGATTTGACCTTCTTTGACTAGAACAGGAGATTAGACAACTGTTCTGGATGTATATACCTGGCTGAATGTAGGCACTTGGGGTATGTCAGTCACATAAATGCAGGCATGGAGTATCATTTGAGATATCCTAGAACATCTGAGCTACCTGCGTACCTGTAAGACGCAGGAGCTACTGGAGGGAGGCCCGTACCTTCTCCGAGCAACAGCTAGAGGTCAGCCAGAATATTGCAGAAACCTGTGTTCAGACAGCTGATTTGCACCCCTGTGCTGCAGACACTCCTTGTCTTGAACTTAGTCAAGCGGAATCCTACCCCACCTCTTTATAAGATAGCACCATGATATAAATAATTTAAAAAATTAACTTTTGCAGTCCTGTTAGTGATGGGTGAATGCTTTTGTTTTGTTTCTGAAATGCTCAAAACATCCCAGACAACCAAAGGAAAAAAGATCTTGCCCATCTCCTTCTATCTAAAGGTCTATCTCTTGGCTTCATCTTCAGTTATATGAACTATTATGCCTTTGGTCAAACTTGGTGAAATCATGCCAGTTGACTTCCTGTGGATATGCCCAAAGCTTAACCAGATCACTTAAAATATAAGAAGATGACAAGGACTATATTTTAACCTGAAGTTCCCCAAATACTAAAGAAAACTTATGCCATTAAAAATGTTTACAGACATTTAAAGCCAATATGATCTTTTTATTTTTTTTCCCCTTCTTGATCTATTGTGGAAATTGAAGTTGTTGTGGAGGAACAATGGAGTTTTCAGTGACAGATGACCTACCCAGTGAAGTCTCTGGGGTGAATTCCCCTTTAGCTCCTACCGGTGTGAAGTCAAAAGTAGCCCTTAAGACAATTAATGGAATTACACAAGTGAGATTCATTTATGTGGGAGTATACTCTAGGCAGAATTACTTCCTAATTCACACCTGGACAGTGTTAATGAGGGCAAAAGAAATTTGTAATTTTAACAAGGGAGAAGCTGGCTTAATAATTCATCAATAAAATGTGCATGATATGCATGATAGTGGATTCTTTACAGAATCAAAACACAAACAAGAATCCCTCACTGTTTTCAGGGATGAAAACCATGACACTTAATCTATATTATTTTAAATCTACCATGTAAACATCTTTTTAAAAGCCTTTAAATTTGGAATGTAATTGCT
Source organism: Aramus guarauna (assembly GCA_013400195.1). Lineage (NCBI taxonomy): Eukaryota > Metazoa > Chordata > Aves > Gruiformes > Aramidae > Aramus > Aramus guarauna. Next base: position 294,819 of record VXBL01000411.1, on the reverse strand, counting down.
ACCAGCTCTTGATTACATACAGACTACATAATCTATCATTGAATCAAATAATCACTGTTACTGTTGGGAAATAGGGAATTATACAGAGCCTAAAGGAGAACACTGCATGGCAGGCAAGAAACACACAAATCAGGGTTGGGTAATCAATCTTTGTACCGTAAAATGCTAATGTTGTCCTAATAAATAAGAATTCTCTTCCATTGCTTGATATGCTCCCTACCAAGCATGTCACTTAGCCTGTGGTATGCTTTAGTTTAAAGTGGCACTACCATTAGTGCTTTAGCAAAATAATAAGAGTTCCCTTTCATTTTCATAAAAGTAATTAAACTTATCAGTTTTCTTGTTAATGTAACAAGCCAACCAATAAATGGGCAAAAAAAAGTTTAATTCACTGTATTTTCAAATTAGCATCCTATGCACCAGGGATTATTCAGATATAAGGTTCTGAATTAATGATTTTTATTAAAAAAAAAAAAATAAAATAAGAGTGACACTGGAGGAAAACGATTCCTGCCAGGTCCTATTTTCAGCTGAGTTAGAGTTAATTTTCTTTCTAGTAGCAGGTATAGTGCTGTGTTTTGGATTTAGTTTTAGAATAATGTTGATAACACACTGATGTTTTAATTGTTGCTAGGTAGTTGTAGTGTTGACACCAAGTCAAGGACTTTTCAGCTTCCCACTCCCTGCCAGGTGCAGAAGAAGGTGGGAGAGCACAGCCAGGACAGCTGACCCCGACTGGCCAAAGGGATATTCCCTGCCATAGAACATCATGCTCCATATGTAACTGGGGAAGCCAGCTGGGAGGTGGGATTGCTGCTCAGAAACAGACTGGGCATTGGATTGTTTTTTGTTTTTTTTCTTTCTGCATGTGATGAGCATTTGTGCATCACTTGTATTATTATTGTTATTATTATTGTCTCCCTTTGTTATCCTATTAAACTCTCTTTATCTCAACCCACTTGTTTTGTTTTGTTTGTTTGTTTGTTTGTTTTTTCATTCTCCTTCCTATCTCCTTGGGGGGGGGGGGAAGGGTGAGTAAGCAGCTGTGTGGTGCTTGGTTACCATCTGGGGTTAAACCATGACAGATAGCTACTAATACTTCATTGCAAACTCACAATTTCTTCAGATAAACCTAACCTGATGACTCCAGAATGATACAGAAATTTAAATTGCACTTAAAGAAACAAATACCTTGCTACGGTGAGAATTGAATTTTATGTTAGCATGGACTTGGACTTTTCAAGGTACATTGAACCTAGAGGATGCACAGAATGGAAGGATGCATTCTGCTCATGGAATTTAAATTGAAGGAGCTCCACCGTGAAATCTGCTCAGAGATATAGCAATGAGTTAAGAGAGGAAATAACATTCTTGGAGAATTGATAATTTACATTGACCAAATTTAAATCCACTCTTGAACACAAATGCTCAATATATTTTAAAACCAGTCCTAATATATTACTCAGAGATAGGATTAGAAGTCTGCATTTTATTTATGATCTCAAAGAAGGAAGAGACAGAAAGATGAGCGGTTCCCAAGGCTATTTTGCTCAGGTGATACATTCCCCAGTCTGACTTGTAACGATGAGGTTCCCTATGCCTTTAAAGGTCAGTTATGCCAGAACAAAAGTCCAGCAGGGACTTTCTGATGATCTTCCAGCCATATGCTAGCATAAAAAGGAGGACATCTGCAAACTCAGCTGCCTCACTATACAAACAAGAGAAGAAAAGTACGGAGATTTGTGTTAAACTCAATTGATTTCATCTCATTACACCATGCTTTCAGAATGGATGGGTGCTTGGATGTGTTATCCCTGCCCTTCAGCTGGCAGATTATGGACAGGGACAAGGAAGCTGTTAGAAGGAAATTTACCTAAGAGAATATTTCTGATCCCCAGCTGCTGAGAGCTAGGAAGGCTCATGTGAATGATGCCAAAATCTCAGTAGCTTCTTTTAGACTTTCTGACACAGGAAAGTGATCAGTGAGGATTTGCATTGTAACAAAAACTTTATTTTTCCATTTTCTCTATGACACTTTCATAACCTCCCTCAATAAAGTATTCTGCTTTATCATCGTTGCTTGATAGTCCTGAGGGTAAGATGTTTGATGTGTCACAAGGAGACACATAGTCCTTGTTCTGTTGCAAACCTCGTCATGGATGAGATCTTCAAAGGTGTTCAGACTCCTATAGGTAAGTATATATTCCAGCAAGATTTTCAAGTCTACTAGCTTGAAGTACTCTTGCCTCCTTGATTTCATTCAGATTTATGTACTTTGGGTGTCTATATGGATGTACAACTGAAAAGCTCACAAGGTGCCTATCTTTATCAGCCTGCTTTGTCCTTAATTTCTCAGTGTAACAGATGTCTTTAGCTGATCTTAGTCTTTAGAAAACTAGCAGGGTATGAACTCTCTTTCTCTTTTTACGTGCAGGCAGTACAGCTTGAGCAGACAAGAGGGCTTCTGTAATAATGAACAATGTTTCTGCACTTGATTGGATGACCATAAGATCTGGGAGCAAGAAGATTGTCTACAGTCAACACAATTTCTAAACAAGTGTATTCAACTGCACTTTCAGCCTTCATGAATTGGAAATGAACAAATCCCTCTCATTTGGAGACCTATGACCTTAGTGAATACTGGAACCAGAACATACCAGACCCTTAACTTTTGATAACATTTATGGAGTAGGGCTTTGTTTTCACTCTCTGGCCACATCTGATGGCAAACTTGCATTTTTGTCAATTTATATTCTTTAATATTATGGTCAGGAAGACAAATATCTGTCTCAATATCTAAACACTTCATGGGGAATGAACAGATTTCAAACCCAGAATTTTTCATTGTAATAATCTAATTTGCTTTCTTATATAAGAGAGGTTGTGGTATTTCAGCCAGCAAAAGATGCTGATTTTCAAGTTCAAAGTTTGTAGCTAACTCTTAAAGAAATCTGCTACCCTATTTTGGAGAGATATGGGGCGCAGTGAGATTAAACTTTAGATTCTCCAAAATTTCTTTAATTGTTCAGTATGTTAGAATAACTGGACCTGTATGACTCACGCAAAGTAACCAGGAATAAGATCTGGATTTTGGAGTCCTAGTACAGTGTTCTCTATGGCAGGAGTCTTGACTTCTATTAAAAACAACATCTGGGTTTTCCTGCAAGCCTCTGACGCCTTCCAGACCAGCAGAAGGTGGTAACTACTGCCTATACACTAAACCAAAGTGATAAAGTGTGCTGTCAAAACAGCACATTTTTGCAAAGAAACTTTTGAACATTCTACAATATTTTAAGAGAGCAAACAAATCTGTTTCCCAACAGATGAAGTGATTACTCCCCCCACCACAAGTTTTAATGTCTATTTAAGTGATAATCTCTGCTATGTTGAAATACACAAAATAATGAACATCTGCTCTGGCTGATCAAATGCAGAAACAAAGTTGAGGTACTGATCTCTCATAAAAACAGTTTATTGCATCTGGAATACAAAACCAGTAGGGGATTATTGTTGATGCAGAACAAAGCATAATAGAGATAAGAAGAAAATAAACGTAGCTTCATTCTCTTCCCTTCTGAAACCTGACTGTGCTATCTCTGTAACAGACATTTGGATAATGTGCACATCAACATGGTTCCTGGGAGAGATGATCTGCATTCACTTCCCAGTGCTCTGTCTGGATACAGTACCTTTACCTGTCTACACCATTTTGACTAGTATTTAGCTACCTATTGGTTATGTTTTTGAACTACAAGATGATCTATGTCTGGTTTTCTTTTTACTCCCATTATTTTTTGTTATTTTAGCCAAGCTTGCTAACTTGGAAAGAGAGGAGTATGCAAGGAACATATAAGGAAATTACCTGAAGTGGAAAGAAAAGTTTAGAAGCCACAAAGGCCTGTCAGCTTACCCCGACTGGACTCCAGACTTAAGCAAGTGTAATAAACCTGGCCTTATTCTGACCTTATCCACATAATTTCTGAGTAGGGAGTAACCTCATTTGACATGGTGGAATGAGATCTGGGGAGATATCTTTATCATTAAAGAACAGTAATATGTGACTTGAAATGTGACATTTGCAAAGGAGGGGGTAGTAAAAAGGGAGCCTTCTCCCCTCCTGAATATTGGCTCTTCAACTCTTGCATGTCTAGTTTGGAATTTTTTTCTTTCAGCCTCCTTTCCTAGGAGTGGTTCATCTTGGTCTAGGCTGATAGCTGGTCCTTCCCCACCTTTATCTATTTGGCTTCCTGGCCAAAGGAAGGAGAGGTTCATGAATATGCCTGAACTTGGGGACTGCAATTCTCCCACACTCCTATGCAAAGAAAATAGTAATATATATCCACACAAGATGCAGAGTCTGACCCATCATCAGCTGGAGATTGATCCTGCTGCTCTTATTTTAAATGGACTGAAAACCCCTGTGGACCAGGGTACAACCCAGAGAGAGGAGGTTAGGGCAAACACAAGTTCTGAAAAAACCTATAAAACTTGTCAGACATTTCCTTGCTCAAATGCAGGAATAAACCTGAATTCTGATTTTTGCTGACCTATGAGAGATTCTCGTGTTATGGTCAGCTTTCAGCTGGCATAGATATAACAAAGTTGCTTCCTGCCCTCACAGTTTGATGGGAGGGGTGGAGGTAAGAAATGGGCACCATGCAGATCCTCACCATACTTTTAGCGGGTTTAAGAGTCTATTGGTGTTTCTTAGTTGATGCTAGCTGAGATCAATCCAGGCAGAGGGCTGTGACTACCCTGTGGTGACTTTCCCCCTTTGCTGCACTGAGCAGAAACTGGGTAAAAAATCTGTCAGGGAAGAATCTATCTTCTGGGTACCCAACCAGGGCAGTGGAAGTGAGCTGCCAAAATATGACTGCTTTTATTTGAGAGCTTGAATTATAAACCTTTCTGTGCTGTATTGTTTTTAAGAAGATCCTCCACATATAATTCTTTAAAGGGTGGATGGATGTCCAATAAATCATCTATGTACATGATGGGTTATATAGAGAAACAGATAATTTAAGATAGAGAAAGTTTAATTTAAGAAAGTTCTATGTAAATCTTTTATACCCTTATGCCTAATCATTTCATTGAAAACAATTAAAACCATATAAGAAAGAGAACCAAATAACACCATGGCTTCTTAGAGTAGTCATTGAATATAAAAGATCAAACAAACACTCTAACACTAGAAATTTATCCAGGTATTCAAACTTATAGGGATGTAATATTTACTTAAAGGTGAATGGAAGGGTCAGGTGAAACATAGTGGTGGTTCAAACAGAAGCAGGGCCATTGCCAGAGGAGGCTCTCAGGGCAGGCGTGTGACACCATTTCCTAGAATGAATCAACCAAAACCAAAGACCGTAGAAAAAGAAGCCCACATAGCATAGTGCTAACTGGCTGAAATAGTTGGGCCAGAACCACAGGTGGTGCAAATTTGCAAAGCTCTGTGGAGATTTGCTGAGTTACAGAAACAGGGGGTCTGGCTATTGTATTTGAATTTTTTGAATATATTGATGCAAATAACAGAAGTGTTAAAAGCAGAGTGTTTTCTCACTTATGTCAGTGTTAATCAGGAGTAACTTCACTGAATTTACTTAACACACTCCTTTCTGCACTGTGGCTTTCTTGTAGTTAGTCTTAATTAGAATTGTACAAATAGTTGGGTGTGTAGGTCATTGTCTGAAAAATAAGACAAAAAGGAAAAAAAAAATCTTGGATTGAGTAAGAGAACTTCAATGCCGTCTGTTGTGTTGGTTTGTGCTACAGAACATTTTTATCTAAGAGGTACAGACTCAAATATCTTTGAGGCTGGAGTGGTGTAAGCTGAGTTCCAGAGAGGTTCTGTCCATACTCCAAGTCAGGTAAGGAGCAGTTTGGTTGTGGGCTTTCCACACAGTATTGAAAAACTGGGAAAATGGGCTTCAATTTTGTTATTAGTACCTATTTTTCTAAATCTTGCCTCCCAGATAATGATGTGTTATCGTGGAAACATGTGTTCTGAAGATGTGGGTTTTTTCCAGACACGAATGTTGTAAAAGTGATAGTTTGGATCCCAGAAAACCTCTTTTGTGTAGGACAAATAAGTGATTTGCTAGGGTTGTCTTTTTAAAAAAGAAAATTCAAAAAATTCTTTGTGGGCAATGCTAATTTGCATCTGTGTAAACCAGAAAAAAGTCAGACCAATGGGATTACGCTGACAAGTGCCTGGTGCAAGCAAGAGGCAAATAGGAGCTGCCATGTCTGATGGAATCAGACTGTTCCTCTCAGCCCAAGTGAGTAAAGGTCCGTTATTCCAGGGCTGCAGCGTCAGCAAAGCAATTCAATTAAGGAATTCTACAGACTACCCATGTAGTTAAAACAAATGAAAACAGATTGAATTTAGAACATTACACACCAGGGGAGCAGAATAAGGAGGATGGGGTTAGAAAATGAAAATCCCAGAGTACCAAACAAAGAGAAGTAAAATACTCAGCCATAAGAAATGATTATTATGATAGTGAAAAAAAAAAATATGACTGCCTGCAGGATTTTGGTTCTATTTTATGAACCCTGTTTTGTATTTATGACCTTTTGACATCTCTGTTAAGATAACTGTGCTCAATTCTCCATGTGCCATGAAGTGTTTTATTAGGCCATTTGTGCTTAGACTGATTGAATCTGATATTAGTTGTAAGAGTGGGGATACAGAAATATCTGGCTGTTCAATAAATAAATACTGTAAGCGCTGTGACGACTGACCAGTGTCATCTTTTCTCTTAGAGCTGTGAAGCTGCAAGCGTATGCCTTGAAGTTGCATGGCTCCTTCTGGGACTTCTCTGAATCCAAGTAATCTCCTTGAGCAATGGATTCACTTGATGGTTCACAGTATTGCTGCCAAGAGATTTGTCATATGCTCAGACTAAGAGGAGAAATTCTGCAGTACTAGCTAACTCCTCTCCACAGGGGAAATCAGCATATTCTTCTGGTACTACTGCAGTCCTTTGATCAATATATTTGTTCAAATTTAATGCTACATGTGAAAACCAGCATTCTCATTTTGACAAACAGCTGCAAGCAAATAGTGACCTATATATGGGGTTTATCTTCTTTCCAATGTTATTCTTAATAGTACACATCTGGAATTAATTGTAAATAGCTGGATTTCAAGGTGTCTTGATTTTTTTGTGGAGGAAAGTTGGCATTTAAATTTTATTCCGCCTAGCTAGTCAATAACAATGTTCTTAGCTTTTGAAATTTGGACAGATTTATAGCTTCAGCAAACTCTTCCACACTGCCATTTCTAAATACACGTCATATATTTCACAGAGCTCCTCAGCAAAATTTTTAGACATGCCAACAGGATTTAGAAATCTAGTGTATATTTAAATGTGATTGAAGTATTTAGGAAAACAAACCTCAGTAACTTTCAGTAAGATTTAGACCATCTAGAAGTTAATTTCCAAAATGGCACATGTGCCTAGATCTAAAACTATTAGATGCTCTGATACCTATGACCAAGATATTAACCTTAAGATCTTCTGTTCTTAAACCAGTGGATGATCGAAGTAGTTGATAGCTCATCTTCCTACTAGAAGAGTCTGTCAAGCCCATATATTTGTGGTACTCAGCATATGAAACACTGAGTGCTGGGAAGAACATTGAATCTCATGGCTGAGCACCAGCTGGAGTAACAAGCAAAGCACCTACCTCTAACCTAGCCCAGTGTGGCAGCAGTCTTTACACACCACCAATATATGGATAAGCAGCAAGAAAGGAGTGTTTCTGCTTTCCCAATAAATTGATTGTGTTCAAATGAGATGTAGAAAGGCTTTTTAGGCTCAAATGCCTCCATTCTCTGAGAGATATGAACTTGCAGCTGTAGTGTATGAGGAATATATGCAACCACCAGGCTTCTGCTTTTGGAGGCAGAAGAGAGAGAAGTATCAGGAAAGGTATCTCTGACCTGCTATTTCTGAAAGTTTCTCACTGCACATGGGACCATTAAATGATAACTAAGATGGAAATAAAAAGTTAGGAGGAGTCTGACCCAGGCAGGTAAAGCAGTTCTCGACTGAAGTGCTATCCCTACTTGCATCAGAAGTGATGCTTACAGCTGAATTTGGGGATAGGGTTCAATATCTATTCACAAATAAATAAGATTTGTGTTGAGGTGTCTCTTGTATCTCCATATACTGTTTCTAGACTACTACATTAAAGACTACCTCCATAGGGGTTTGATTCAGACCCACTAGGGACTGTGACAGCCCATGAAATTGTGCTTTGAAGAAGTAACTTTTTTTCTTTCACTTTTTTTCGCTTTTCCCCTTGTTTAGGACAGTCTGGTGCAGGGTGGGACTGGGTGTCTGCCTGACATTTTTGTCTGTTCCACAGCAGTAGTAAGAGCTGTAAAATGATCAAGAACATAAAATTTCATGCAGTCTCTGCAATGGCTACTGAGGCTTACACCTCTGGAGAAGACTTTCAAGAACATGGGGTGTTGACCCTGGAAACCCTGAAAATGCTTGAATGGAGCTAGGTTTTTAGACTGAACTACAGAAAGCCTCAGTTGCTGCAAACCTCCTGAAACCTGAAGTGCCTTTTTTTCTGACTGCTCCAGACTCTCGGATCCTGGGAGCCTGCCTCATGGCTTCAAACCACAACTCAGCAGTACAGTCCACCTGGACAAAGCTGGCTGCTCAGAAGTCGCAAACCCTAGGAAGGCTGGCATATTCAACCCTATAGGTTTCATACTTACAGCAGGATGTTTTGGGCAAAACTTCTGCAACTCAATGAATAATGAAAAGCTATTCAAATGCCAGGCCCAAAGTTTTATGGGAAAACTGGACTGCAGTCATTGTTAAGTTGCATTATTAAGTTATTAAGTTGCAGTAATATTTAGAAATGCTACCTGACGTCTTTCAATATGTTTGCACAGTACTTAGCTCAATAGAAAAGAGCAGAATTTAAATATGTACAATATGGGATGAAACTATTATAAACACTAAGTAAACATATCCCCCTTCAGTTATCTTTGTCATATATACTTAGTGTTAATTAGATCTAAATCTCTCAACTCCCATTTTCTTAACTATGGGATTTTTTGGAATTGTCCTTTCCTGCAGATGTTTGAAGTGGATTAGTGCTTGAATTACATAGCATACAAGTTATGACCTAATAGGAAGGTATGGACAGAACCGTGCACTGTTATGCTTTTGCTCAAAGTTCATTTGTACAGTTTTAACTTCCTGAGATCTTTACTGAATTTAGGTTTTAGGATCACAGCTAATCCTGGAAACCATTTCCAGGCTCATTAAGGAAAATCATCAGGGGTAGGCAGAATGGCTTCACCAAAGGGAAGTCATGCTTGACCAACTTGACAGACTTTTGTCATGAAGTGAGTGGGTTGGTATATGATGGGAGAGCAGTGGATATTGTCTGCCTGGACTGCAATAAGGTCTTTGAACATGTCTTCCATAAGATCCTTATAGAAAAGCTGGTGATGTACAGGCTGGATGAACAAATGGTGAGGGGTACTGAAAACTGGCTGAATGGCCAAGGCCAGAGGGTGGTGGCACAAAGTCTAGTTGGGGGCCAATGACTATTGGTGTACGTCAGGGATCAATACTGGGTGCAGTCCTGTTTAACATCGTTGTTAATGATCTGGATGATAGGCCAGAGTGTACCATCAGCAAACTTGCTGATGACAGCAAACTGGGAGAAGTGGCTGATTAGTCAGAGGGTCATGCTGCCATCCAGAGGGAACTCTTCAGACTGGAGAAATGAGCTAACAGGAACCTCATAAAGTTCAACAAGGGGAAGTGCAAAGTCCTGCACCTGAGGAAGAACAACTGCAGGCACCAGTGCATGCTGGGGACCACCCAGCTGGAAAACAGCTTGCAGAAAAGGACCTGGGGGTCCTAGTGGACACCAGGTTGAACATGAGCCAGCACTGTGCCCTTGCAGCAAAGAAGGTAAGTGGTATCTTGTGCTGCATTAGACAAAGTATTGCCAGCACATGGAGGGAGGTGATCCTTCCCCTCTACGCAGCACTGGTGAGGTCACGCATGGAGTACTGTGTCCAGTTATGGACTCCCCAGTACAAGAGAGAAATGAACATACTGGACAGTGTTGAAGGAAGGACCACGAAGGTTATTAAGAAACTGGAACATNCTATGTTGGACAAGTTTGGGAAGGACTGTATCCTGGGGTTGGGGAAAAGCATGAGGAGAAAGGAGTGTCAGAGACGAAGCATTTTAAACCACTGCAACCCTCATTTTTGATCCCCTTCTGCTGCTCCGGGAAGGAGGAGGTAGAAGAGTCAGAAGTAAAGTTGAGCCTGGGTAGAAGGTAGAGGTCNGCCTGGAGAAAAAAAGGCTCAGGGTGGAACTTATCAATGAATATAAATATATGAAGGGAGAGGTTCTTTTTGGTGGTGCCCAGTGTGTATTCCATTTAGGTGGCATGGTTTTGGTAGTAGTGGGGGAGGGACTGCAGAGGTGGCTTCTGTGAGAAGATGACAGAAGCTGCCCTCATGCTAGACAGAGCCAATGCCAGCGAACTCCACAATGGACTCATTGCAGGCCAAAGCTGAGCAAATCAATGATGTTGGTAGCGCTTCTGTGATAACATATTTAAGGGTAAAAAATGCAGGGCAACAGCAGCTGGGAGAGAGGAGTGAGAAGATGTGAGAGAAACATCTCTGCAGACACCAAGGTCAGTGAAGAAGGAGGGGGAGGACATGCTCCAGGCACTGGAGCAGAGATTCCCCTGCAGCCCATGGACATCCATGGTGGAGCAGATATCCACCTGCAGCCCATGGAGGACTCCAAACCAAAGCAGGTGCATGTGCCCTGAAGGAAGCTGCAGCCCATGAATAGGAGCCCACGCTGGAGCAGATTTGCTAGCAACTGCAGCCCATGGGAAGGACCTATGTTGGACAAGTTTGGGAAGGACTGTATCCTGGGGTTGGGGAAAAGCATGAGGAGAAAGGAGTGTCAGAGACGAAGCATTTTAAACCACTGTAACCCTCATTTTTGATCCCCTTCTGCTGCTCCGGGAAGGAGGAGGTAGAAGAGTCAGAAGTAAAGTTGAGCCTGGGTAGAAGGTAGAGGTCAGGGGAAGGTGGTTTTAGATTTGTTTTTATTTCTCACTATCCTATGCTGATTAATTGGTGGCAATAAATTAAATTAATTTCCACAAGTTGAGCCTGTTTTACCTGTCAGGGTAATTGGTAAGTGATTTCCCTGTTCTTATCTAAACTCACGAGCTTTTTTGTTCTATTTTTTCCCTCTGTCTTGTTGATGGAGGTGGTTTTAGATTTGTTTTTATTTCTCACTATCCTATGCTGATTAATTGGTGGCAATAAATTAAATTAATTTCCACAAGTTGAGCCTGTTTTACCTGTCAGGGTAATTGGTAAGTGATTTCCCTGTTCTTATCTAAACTCACGAGCTTTTTTGTTCTATTTTTTCCCTCTGTCTTGTTGATGGAGGTGGAGTGATAGAGTGGCTTGATGGCCCAGCCAAGGTCAACCCAAGGCCAGGACACAAGGCAATGGATGCAAGCTGAAACACAGGACATTCCCTCTGAACATCTGGTAATGCTTTTTTACTGTGAGGGTCGCTGAGCTTGGAATAGGTTGCCCAGGGAGGCTGTGGAGTTTCTATCCTTGGAGATATTAAAAAACTGCCTAGACATAGTACTGCGCAAATGGCTCTGGGTGGCCTTGCTTGAGCAGAGGGGGTGGACAGGATGACTTCCTGAGGTTCCTTCCAACCTCAGTCATTCTGTGATTCTGTGATCACATAAGCATAATTATCTACATCAGTTGAACTGGCTGTTGACTGTTCTGTGATGCTTCAACATAACAAAACAAATAATAGCGTTTTTATCATCAGTGCACTGGATTTTATTGAGAACAAGATACTGCAGAAGCAGAAGGATGCTTCATAGTCTAATTATTCAGTTGTCTTAACTTACCTTGACCAGATTCTGGTCTCATAGTTTCATCATACACTGGAAGTACATCCACAGAGTTAGTTTTGACTTACACTGATCCAAAGAAGAAGATAATTCATTCAACTACAAGGGGAAATACAACAACAGAAAATGCTAATTTTCATTTTATTAAATGCATTTCAGTCATAATTTCAATCTTTAAACAGAACATTACTTCAAACTTCATAAACTAGAGAGACTTAAATCAAATAGCTGTTCTCAGAAATTCAAGTTCTAAATAGTTTACTATCATAAAGAACATCAGGTGAGTATCTTTTATTATCTAGCATTTCCCGATTTTGAAACTCTGGTAATTCCCAAATTAGTTTATTTGAAAGCAGAGTTTCATTCAGCTGTTGGGAAAGATCGGATGTTAGTATAGGATAGTTACATTATGGATGCATGCAGTAATTTTTGGGCAGCATTTTCTCTACCAAATAGACTCTCAGAGTGCTAATAAATTATACTATCACTATTGCTCAAAGTGAATATCTACACAGATTCCATTTAGATATCTATTACATATCCCACAGTTTTCATGATGTAGATAAAAATTTATGTGACTGAGGGCCATCATTCAGTCTTCAAAATTAGTTAATACTGTCTTTTCCCATGTTTTCCATACTCTGGTTTTTTAAGTTTGCTCTTAATTCCTCCTAGGAATTATCAGAAGAAAAGGCCTATTCTTGGTAAGAAAATACTGATAAGAATATACTTCGTAATGTTTTGTGGGGCAGGATAATTTCACCTGGGAGTACTCCAAAGAAACTTGTCCTTGGGCACGTTTCACTTTCCAGAGTGAAAAATCACAACGCAAGTCTGTCTCATCATGTAAAGTCTAAAGACCATTTACATAAGGATAATCAGGGAAAGGACAGAGTGATCAGGGTTGTAAATGTCTGAAAACAAAGATAAGACCAGATCTGTTGGTATGAGCTTTCTGCGTGGTGTATCTCAGATGATGGAAAGCAGCTGTAAACTGGTATAAGCAACATTTGTGATTCTCTGCATCAGTGGAGCAATGCCAAAGACCTCTGGTGTATCAGCAAATCCAGGGCAAGTGGCAGCTGCATCTTTCTAGACAGATAAAGCTTCTTCTACTGAAAGTAGCTTGAAGAAAACATTTGCATATATACAGTAGTGTGTTTGTTTGCATGTGTGTATGCATGTTTACACGTACACAAGCACTACTCTGCAACTATGTGGTGAGCTTGGTAACACCATCTGGTATTAAATTTACCCATCATCTCTGCTGACAAGAGCAGGTGCTTACAGTCTTGCTAAGTGCTAGTCAGAAAGCCTAAGTCTGTCATACTATCAATAACCCTTTTGGGACTCAGGCAGAAAAAAGGAGAAAAAGTTTTAAAACCTAAGAGCCAAGTTAGCACATTAGGTCAAGAGATTTGATGGTACTGGACATATGGAGGAGAGACTGGAACTGATTGACTGTAGATGAATGCTGGGACTGGTGGGGTATGTAAAGTGGACCAAAGAGACATGAAGGGATGGAGGTTTGGGTAGTGAGACAGTCTGGAAAATATTTCAAGCCCATTTGTTGGTGTAAAACATAAGGGCAGCATGAGAATCTGAAATATGGAACATATTTGGGCAGGGTGGCTAAGGTCTACAGATCAAAGGAGATAAGAGTTAACATCAAAGTACAGTTAAGAAAGACCTTAGGGCACTAGGAGAAGAGGGATTGATGGCATTTATCCAGGAAAAAAAGCTGGCCCAAGAGACTAGGAAGGGGAAAGAAGTGTGAGGGTGTCGTGGTTTAACCTGGCCAGCAGCTAAAACAACCACAAGGTCGTTCACTCACTCCCCCCCTGCAGTGGGATGGGGGAGAGAATCGAAAAGAAAAAAAAGCAAAACTTGTGGGTTGCTATAAAGACAGTTTAATAGGACAGAAAAGGAATAATAACAATGATGATGATGATGATGATAAAAGAACATACAAAACAAGTGATGCACAGCACAATTTCTCATCACCCAGCTAGTTCCTGAGCCACGATCCTGCCTCCTGGCCAGCTTGCCCACTTATTTACAGAGCATGACATTATATGGTATGGAACATCCTTTTGGCCAGTCTGGGACAGCTGTCCCAGCTCTGTCCCCTCTCAACTCCTTCGTGCACCCCCAGCCTACTCACTTGTGGGTGGTGTGAGAGGCAGAAAAGGCCTTGGATCTGTGTAAGAACTGCTCAGCAGTAACAAAAACATCTCTGTGTTATCAGCACTGTTTTCAGCACAAACCCAAAACATAGCCCCATACTAACTACAATGAAGAAAATTAACTCTATCCCAGCCAAAACCAGCACAGTACTAGGTCAGTACTGGATACATCTGTAGTCTGAGAACTGGCTTGAGTTGGGGCTCAGAGATGTGAGAAGGTAAAAAAAGAGGAAAGCCTCAAAGAGTGAAGAAGAAACTGTCTGGCCAAAGAGACAGGAACTCTCTGGGATACACTTGTTTGCTGTGTGGGAAATGATGGATGGGACACCCAGGCACTGATGGGCCTTGCTGGGACTGAAGCATCCCCAGGGGACAGAGAGCGCTATTGCTGATTTCAGTTGCTAGGCTCAGAATAATCTCTTTTAAGCATCCGTGGACTGAGATTATTTTTTTTCCAAGGCTTGTAATTTGCTCATGTCTGTAGATTTTTCTTGTACACACTCAGTAAAACGTCCCAAATTTCAAATCCCTCCACAAAGCATCCTACAGCTATCTAATCTTTCTAAGAAAAATGTTCCCCATATTTTTTTCTAATATTGGATAACAGTATTCTCAGGAAAGACTTAGCTGTTTTGATTCAAACAAACTAGTTCTCAGTCTGCCTGGATAACACCAGCATGGAAAAATTCTTAATCAAAATGATTAGGAAAGTTATGAGCAACTAACAAAAGATCCTAAACCGGGGAGTATCAAGCAACACTAATTACAGGAAATGCTGGAATATTTATAGACATATACACATATATTTGTGGAACAACCTCTAGGCTTTTAACTTTCCTGGATTAATCTCAGCGGAGGGACGCTTTCAAGTGATAACCTAAATATTTTGGTTCAGTATGTTTATAAGCAACCCACAGATTTCCTTGAAAAAATTAATAGAGTCTGGCACATAGTTGGGGTTACGGCTGACTGTACGTCTTATTCACTGGAGAGAGTATTTTGCTAGAAGTACATTCTTTATTTGTTTGGAAGAAACTGCATTTTGATTATGATTTTTTGAAAGATAAGGCTGAAGCAATTGTATACAGTCATGTTTTATTGTCTGCTAGCACTTCAACTAGTGTGCAATCCAACAAGTGCTGAATGCATCTTTAGTTCAGAAACAATTTATTTTCTCCTATTACCAACGATGTGACACTTTGGGGAGTTCTTTTGTAGGGGAACTCAGAGAAGCCCTGCTAGAAGAAAATTGAGCTTGCTTTATGTTTTTGAGCATTAGAATCCTTCATACTGACCTAACAATTATCCAGGATAATGTATACTGATGAATAAAGTTAAAACACATTCAAAATGGCTGTAATTTCACATTCAGTCATAAAAGTTGCATCTACAGTTTGATGTATGGTATAAAACCATGAATCACTAGTTAGGGAAAACCAGTGATATTGTGGTGATATTGGGTGGTTAACAGAAAAAAACTTTTACAAGCAGAGCTCTTATTCGCAGAAATTACCTGTAATTTTGCAATTATAATGGAGCTGGAAAACTGTTGTTTTAAACATTAAAGCTTATCATGCATTCCTGACACTGTGGGTTACAGAGACAAGAGTCTGCTTTCCTTCTACACTCCCTTTGCTTTTTGGTATAGATAAAACAATGTTACTCCCAAACACTTAAATCTTGATTTTGATGTCCAGCCTGGAAACGCCTATTCGCAGGCAGGCAGAAGGAAACGTACCATGCTGATTAACCTGGCTGCAGGTAAGGGCTATATTCCCTGCTCCTGTCTTACTTATAGGGCATCCTGTTTGTTACACGTCAGAGTCTATACCCCAGGGAACAAGCACTGCTGTGCAGGTATATCTCTGGGCAAATACTCAGGAGTATGACATTTACTGAGGTGGTACCAGAAAATGAGCATTTAGGACATGAAAACAAGGGAAAAAATGTCCAGTAGTAAATGCCAGTTTCTTGGATGGTCTTAACTACTCCACTGAAGTTTGTGAAAATGCTCCTTTACACCGGCTGAAATGTTGGACTCTGATCTTTTAGAATAGACATCAGTTTCTCTAAATTGCTTGTCAAGAGGAAACACAATACTATATTCACTGTTATGCAGCTAGCGACTATATATTCATCATGATACTCTACTTCAACTATGTCCTGCTGCTGCTGGGCATCATCTTAATGTTCCTTTTTACCTATAAAAAATAAGATTGGTGTCATCTTTGAGATTCAGTTACCACTGCAGTTGATAGGTGGAAAAAATATACCTTGCAAGCAAGCTTCTTAAAAAACAAAGCAAACAAAAAAACCCCCAACCAAACCTCACAACTCTCCCAAACTGGAAACCTCAGGAGAAATTCATTAGAAATGATTACAAATAGTAGCAGTAAAAATACTAGATCTTGAAAATATTACAGGTCCCTCACTAGTCTTTAAGTCATAAAATTTTAGGGAAGAATCACACACTGCTGCTTCTTTTAGTACTTGCATGAGCCATAAAGTAAAATGTTTGGAAAATACCAATATTTAATGAAAAATGCTGTAATTTAGAGTGCACATTATGTTTTATTTATCAGCAGTGAAATAACATAGCTCAACCCTTCCAACTTCTGTATCAATCTGCCATTTGGTTCCCTGACGATGGCTTTGGAGTAAAGAGAAAAATAAATTATTTCCTTGAAAATCACTCACATTATTTGTTTCAGGGCTTATAAACATCTTTTATGAACAGCAGTTTGATAATATCTAATGTTAAGTAACAGTAATAGTAATGTAACTATTCTAGCCTATGGATACCAAAAAAACAATGTTTATAGGGTTTTTATTAGACTGATATAATAGAAAAATTATATTGGTTTTAGGCAGAGAAACCTTGTGAAGCTTGTCTAGTTTTTTCCAAATTGATGTGTGGTTACTGTTACACATATTGTTTTGGAAGGCACACAAATGCTGAGCACAAGCAAAAAGGCCTTGGATCTTTTGAGGCTTGATTCTTATCTTGCTTATGTACGCACTCAAAGGAGTGGCCACCGCAGGCTTGCCTTCCATTCCCAGGTGCTCTGCATCTTCTGGCACCTTGAGTATCTGCAAAGCCATGTTATAATCCTTCTTAAAACTGGTCTCTGTCATCAGACACACAAAGGTTGACTGCAGTTACATTCCTTATGTGCTGTGATAACATCCCATCATATTAATTAATAGGATCTCTTGCTACTCTGCCTTCTCCTGTCCATCTACTGATTCCTGCCTTACATTTTATACTGTACATTTGTAAATGTCTTTACAGCACTTAAGACACTGAGATCATGGTCCATGACTAAATTTCCTGTCTCAATAACTCAAGAAAGAGACCTAGAATTGGTATCAAAGCTACTGTGGTGGTTTCAATGATTTACTGTGTTGGAAAGCCTGAAGCAGAGAAGTAGTCATGCTACCCAAGTTAGGTAGACTTTATGCTGGGGATAGGATTCACCTATTCTAAGACAGAAATCTATAGTAGGAAAGATGAATCATTCTCAAAATGTGCTTTTCTGTGGTTTGGGTTGTGGTTTTTATTTCCCCTTCTCTTCTGAATATGAAAATTACCTAGATATTTAAAATTAGGGGAGATGTACGCTAGCTATCCTAGATGCCTCTGGTATTTGCTGTGTCTTGTCATTTGTTATATAAAGAGCCAGGTCTGCCAGCTCTGGAAAACAAGCATTAAAAATCAACAAACAAACAAAAAAATAAACAAACACACCCATCACTCTTCTCTGAAACATGCTGGAAAGCTTAAGTCAGGCACTTATATTAGCGGTCTGAATACAACTGCTATGCATTATAGTAACAGAAACTGTAAGTGATAGCAATAACACTGGAAAGTTTTTATCATATTAAGTGAGGGGTTTGGATCAGCTCCCAGCAGCTATGGCTTCATTTCTCAGAAACCAGCAACTGGTTATCTGCAGCACCTCTGCTCGCTATTCTAGCAGAGTCCTCATGGCCTCAGTGGCTGGTGGGAATTGCTTCCAAGGTATGATCAGCCCTGTAGGTTAAGATAGTCTCACACAGCTGTGCATGGGTAGTGATTAGTTCTTTCATTTAAATATTGTGATTTGAAATAGGAGTTGTTAATGTTGGTTGACAGTATCTTGGCAGAGAGGAGACAGGCAGATCCTTTCTCCTCCCTCAGTAGTTCTTATATCTGCTGTTTTATTAAAACAGCTCATCATATTTGTAAGCTTCAATGCACAATTCTTCTTAACAAACTCCCACATAAGGATCCATTGAACAACTTGCATTGTCTCAGCTACTTTTGAGGGTAAACATTTCTTCAGGAGTGCTCATGAAACCCACAATCACCAAAGTTTCAAAGATAATAAATGTCACCCTCAGCCCATTACAGGAAGCAGTTTCTTTGCTACTTGCGAGGATAAAAGTTAAGATGAATAACATTACCCTTAAAAAGAATGACAAAAGACTAGGGTAATATACTAGGACCTCAGCTCAGGAGTATGCTAAAAACTAAGTTCATTCTTGGAAGGGAGAAGTTGGAGCTCAATCCATGTTAGACTGCCGTGGGTTGATCTTGCCTGGACACCAGGTACCCACCAAGCCACTCTATCACTTCCCTTCTCAGCAGGATTGAAGCGGGGCGGGGGGGGGGAGAAAAATAAGATGGAAAAAACCTCGTGGGTCAAGATAAAGGCAGTTTAATAAAGCAAATGGCCACATGTGGAACCAAAGGAAAAAAAAAAAAATAAAAAAAATTCTTCTCTCCTTCCCATCAGCAAACAATGCCTTGCCACTTCCCAGGAAGCAGGGCTTCAGTAGGCATAGTGGTTGCTCTGGAAGACAAACATCGTAACCAATACCCCCACTTCCTTCTCCTTTCTCTCAGCTTTTGTTGCTGAGCAGATGTCATATGGTATGGAGTATCCCTTTGGTCAGTTTGGGTCAGCTGTTCTGGCTGTGTCCCCTCCCAACATCTTGCTCACCCCCTTGATGCTGTGCCAGCACTGCTCAGCAGTAGCCACAACACTGGTGTGTTACCACCACCTTGCTAACTACCAACAGACAGCACAGCACTGTGAGGGCTGCTACGGGGAAAATTAACTCTGCCTCAGCCAGACACAATACATAGATAAAAAAATAATTAATCAGTTACTAATTCTACTAGTAACCTTTAAAATGAAGGAATCACCTTTCTCTGGGCTTCTCAGGAGTTATTTCTTTTCATACTCCTTAAGCACAGGTAACATTTATCTAAATCTGATGACATGATTGAAGAATTTCAGTGGATAATACAATGAGAATTTACAAAATAAAGATTGTATAGAGACCAATTTCCTGAAGTGACTTGTTCCCTTAAGCTTATTCCTACTTTAAAATAGAATTCAGGGGTGACTTATGCTTTTGGGAGCCTTGCATCTCTAATAATTTGTAGGACTAAGGCTCCTCCATCCCTTAAAGTCTATTGCAGTCCAACTGCCTTAGGTAGCTCTAAAGTAATTTGCTTGGATACAAAAAGCAGTATAGTAGGTTTGCATGGCAGTTTGCCCGGACTAATATAGCTACTTCTAGCTGTGTTAATTAGTCACAGTGGAGCTCCACAACAAAGCTTGTTTGTTCAGCACTTGCTCAGGTATCTTCAGGCTGCACTGCTTTGTGTCGTATAGGTATAGTCTTGGATCATTCTAAAATTGTAATCTCTTGCCTAAGGGAAAATTAATGTAAAAATATCCATGCAGATTCCGTGTTTTGCTGCTGCTTGTTGATTTCCAGATCAGATGCTTTCAGTCTGGCCCAAATCTTCCCTGCAATACCTCACTCCATCAGCAGGGAGAGTTCAACAAGACTAGGTGTGAGTTGAAGCCCTTTTTAGACCTTGTCACATTGCAAAATGTGAGCCATAAACTCCACCTCTGTCCTACATGGCCCTGTTGACATTGCAGAACTAACTTGAAGCATAATTAAAACCTACTTAGAAGCAAGGATGCCTTGAGTAAAGGATTCCCAGTAGTATCCATAGGAAAAGGACTCACCAGGTGCTGGCTATATTTGCTGCCCAAGTTGGAAGCAGAATTGCAAATACAGTGGGAATCTGTAGAGACCAGATTACATCCAATTTTATTCTAGTTGAGCTCTCTTTGGGATGAGACTATTATGAGTTCACCTTCTCCTCCACTGGAGTTATGGTCAGATACAAACTGAAAGAAGCAATAAGTGACCGACACAATTCACTCCTTTCTGCAGCTTTCTAAAGCTTCTTCTGCTGCCTTTCCCCTACTCATTAAGCTAGGAATGATAACAAGGGAAATGTTTAAGAAGTCAATATGCTGAGAAAGAGAGGGCATTTTGTATTGAGCCCCTTGTTGGTTTAGATTTAAAATTCCATGTTTCTTTTATCTGTGAATGTAGCACTGGTGAAAGGTGCCAGACTGACATGCCTGGAGAATGAATACTTCTTTTTTATGCACAGTCAGAGTCTAAGCACATCAGAGGTTCTGGGCTAATAAATCTCCCTAATCCCAAGAGACAAATTCCTAAAAGGTGCTGTTGCTAGATGTTAATTATTTTCCTGGAGATGGAACTCAACGTCAGAGAGAAAGGAGATAAAGAAACAGAGACATGCCTGATAATTCTGAACATATCACCAGGAAAGGCCTCTCTGGCAGGATGATAAGGAGATGTCCTGCTTTCCCATCTTGTTTTGAATGTGCCTACCAATCTCATATCAAATGTCAGAGCATTCGACCACTCTGCAGTTGACCCATGCAATGCAAACAAGCAGGCTGCAAAACCAAAAACTTTTAGCTTCTGGTGATGCATTTTCTTGAAGCCAAAACAACTGTGACAGTTTTTCTTAAAATGTGAATTTCCTACTCATGAAAAGCAGCAGTTCAGGTTTCTAAAAATAACTGTCATCTTTGCATGTCAGAGCTGAGAGGTCTAAAGGAATGCGCCAATTAATTAACTAGGGAACTTCAAAATGGAAACCTGTCAGATGGATGTGGCTGGACTGTAGATGGCAGAGGAAAGGAAGATGGAGAGCAATGTGTGTGCTGGCATTTCCACCCAGTCATTCAGCTTGGAGTAGGCACTCTGAGCCAGGTGATACTAATGGGGAAGGAGCTATTGCTCCCCATCCTCTCTCCTTTGCCAATCTTAACTGACTCATTGCTTTGGAAATTCCTGGCTAACATATTCATTCATTTCTCACAGAAACTAAGTGTTACAGCTAGAAATAAAGCAGAAGACAGCTAGTAGCGACAACTCTATGAAGAATTCATAATGCATGACTTCGCGTCTCAGAAACTTCAGAAAAGTTATAATTTATTCCCTCTGCAATATGTCTAATGCCTTTGGTATAAAAACTGCATTACCCAACTGCTCATATTAACAGCGGCATTGAAAAGCGTTTCATGGTTATGAACCCTTCATTCCAGCATGCACAATGCCCAGGGCATCGAGCTACCAACCGCACACCTGATGGAAGAAGAATGGTCCATCCTGGTAACAGCAGGGAATATGAAGCCAAATTTTCTTTGTTTCTGTCCCCTTAACATTCCCCCTATGCAGCTCACAGGGCTTCTAGCTCCTTCTTGATTCCTCTACAGGTTTTCTGGGTGAATAGAATGTCATGCACTGGCTTTTCAAAATTATGAATGCTTGGACATGGGGGCAGTACCTGTGCTCAGTGGCCGTGGTTTCCCTCTCTTACAGTAAATAAGAAGCCTTTAGGTGCCTTTCATGATGGTGGTGGAACTACTTTGAATCTCTTACCTCTCTGTAACCAACAGTTTTTATCAAATGCATACAAAATCTATCCTTGAACCACCTGCCTTTTGGTAAAATTAAGCTGCTTTAGCATATTATGTTTAGAAGTTATTTTGAGCAGGTGACAATTTTTTTTTTCCCTGTTAAACACTCAGACATCCTAAGACTATCTTTGGTACTGAGACATTGTCTTTCTGGCCAGAAAATCTCCAGCAAAACTGTTTTCCTTGGAAAACTGACTTTTTAACAGAAGCACTTTACAAAATATTTCTATTTTAGCTGGGTAATTTTGATATTGCCTCCAAAACAAACTCCCTGTCAAACCATAATGTTTTGAATGTGAAAATGTTTTATGGCAGTTATGGTTGATGGTGCCTGACTGCAGTGTACACTTCTTCTCTAGGTCTTCTCTGCTTCCAACTAGCTGCATTGCTGAGTGTCAGCTCCCATTAAGCACAATCCCCAGGAGAACAGGTTTATGATGCCTCATAGGAGTCAGAGTTTGCTCTAAAGAGATTGTCTGCAGAGGTGAAATGGACCATGAAGAATCAGGGAGTCACCTCCCATAAGGCACTGCAGAAATATTTCCAAGAAAATGTTTTATTTTTGCACTTTAAAAAAGTATTTTGATTTTGGGGAGGTAGACCCATTTTTGACATCCAACCAGTATATTTTTGGAAGCTTTTCTTATGAATTATTCAGTTTTCCTGTGTATCCTTCTTGCCAATAAAACTCTTAGGTTGGAGACAGATATCTGAATACTCTTGTAAGGACAGTCTGCAGTAACAGCATAGAGAAGATGACGGAGTCAGCCAACTCAACCAGCTGTCATAGTGCTGAGCTGTCCACAAACACGGGAGCATGCCAGAGATGGAGTTATGACCTCAAGAGTCTCACAGTCAGCATATCGATTCAGTTTTGAAGAGTAACGTGTTTGAAGCCATATGGTGGAGCTATTCTTGTTTATGAGTGCTTCCTCATCCACTTGCTTCATAGTAGAGATTATCACACAAATAGCTACTGCTGCCACCTTCTGCAGAGCACGAGACTGGTGTGAGTGGTCTGAGGAGGTCTCAGCAGGAGAGTGCCAGTCAGGGACTGAACCAAGACAAAAAAACTCATCCTTCCTAAGTTACACCAGAACACCCAACACATGTTAGCTAAGTAGCTCAGCTCTGATAGAGTTTTCTAGTGGACCTAGCAAGCTGTTTTCTTATTCCACCTCCAGATTTCCACACTAAAGTCAAAAGACTCTATTACCAAAGGTTTGCTTATAATGAATGTATTGACAAATCCCTATGTACTGATACATAGTGAATGTAGTCTAATTCCTTACACAATTACAGGTTTTCTGTTCATGCCTGTGTTTTTTCAAGGTTAGCACACAGTCCAGTGTTTATGCTACTTCACCTTACCAATAACCTGCCTTTGCAGCAGTTAATGCTGTTTCACTGCCCACCTTGGGCATTTGTTGCTGCATGAATTCAATGCTCACCTCAGCCAGAAACAACAGGGGATTATTAACCACTGACCACAGGCATTTTCTGTGAAAGGTTCATGCCTTGAACTATTGATTGGCAAAGTAAATGCTAGACTGAGTGTGGAAACAAGAGACCTTTTCTGTTAGCCTTGACAAAATTCTGAACACACTCAAAAGGTCCAAATGCCTTTTTGATATAGTCCTGAGCTGGCAGCAGAGTTTCACCCTCTGTAACTTTGCTGGCACCTTTTCATTCTCATATATTTCAAGAGTGCTAGGATTCCTCCCAGTGTGAGGTTTGCCCCGACTCCAAGAGCAGGCACTTAACTCCTGCGGTTCAGGAGCAACTGGAAGAATGTGTCAGGGTAACTGCTAGAAGAGGGATGCCAGCCTCCAGCTAGCCCTTGTCTACTTTGTTCCAGCAGGAACTGGTGAATATGGGAGCCAATTCACTGCTTGGAGTCCTTGATTCTGATGGGTGAACTTGTATAACATCTTCCTTTTCACACACCACCCTCAGTCATGTTACAAGGACTACAGGTTGCCAGATTTCTACTGTCTGTGACAAGCGGAGCAGTGTTCATACTTCCCAATGCATTAATCATTCAAATCCACCCTCAGTCTTCTGTCATATGTTTATTTGTGCATGAGCAGGTAGGCTCAGAATAAGTTAGAATCTCTTCTTGGAAAGAAGGAGCTGTGTAAGGCATTTCTGCACAAGTTTTGTATTAAAAATCCTGCAAACCCACTGATATTTGTTTTACTTCCATCTGTGGCCCCTGTAAATCTATCAAGGTTGTAAGATGCCTGTTTGCATGCTTGGGAAATGCTTTTGAGAAGTTTCCTCCTCATTCTTCTACTACAAGAAAGTGGTTTTCTCAATATTAGCAAGAAAAAGGGATTAAATTCAATGACCCAAACCCACTTTCTTCCTTCTGGCCTTCTTGACACCCACTTGCACTTCACTCCTGCAGCTTATTTACACACTGTGTTATCACTGCACACAACACACCAGCTGGAAAAGAGAGCCTGAATAGCTGTTGCTACCTCCTGTCAGGAGAGGGTGAGGAATAAAAAACCAAGAAAAGCAAAGTTGGATGAGGAAGACATTTAGTTTCTCCTACTTATAAACTGTGGTTCTCTCATGTCAAATGCTGGAGAATGAAAACACAACAACAAGTTTAGCTCTGTGAGTGCGGTCTGAGAAAAAAACAATATGTTGTCAAATCTGCATAATTTTTGGTCAGTCTCCGTCTTCTGCACGTTTTATGTATATGTATACATATACGTATACATATATGTATGCAGCCTGAAGATGGTCAACACTTGTAAGAAATGTATAAAGTCATCAAAGAATAAATCTCATTCTACCTTGTCTGGAATTAAACCATTAAAGAACAAAATGTCTGCATAATCCCCAATCCTAGCACCAGGTTAAGCACAGACAATAATCTTTTCTCTGTCAGTGCAGAAATGCACAGAAAATTAAAGAATTAGGATCAGTACCCTGCAGCAAGAGCAAGTGCTTTGCTTCTCAGTCTAGTGTTTGGAAGAAAACAAGTTCTAGAATTTTTTATTTTTTATTTTTTTACATTTATTTTCTCCAGAATTATCTGTTCTTCCCACACACACTAACAGGAGGTATTATGTGAACAGTATACTCCAAACACAACAGTAAAATAAGCAACAGGAAAGCAACTCCCATTCTTCGGAAATAAGCAAGAAAAAGTGAAGAAGCAATTGTATCTTCAGTCTTCCTAAATTCCTCTCCAACTGCAAAACAAGCAGACTACTCTTCAGCAATTTCTTCCCTCTCTCTCTTTGCTGCATTGATGTCCCAAAAAGTAAGCAGTTATGCTGTCTCATAGGCCAAGAGATTATATCGTACCCTTAACCGTCTCCTTCCCACCTCCAGGAGCTTTGTCGAGCTGGCTGTGCCCTTTCTCACAGAGTGTTTTCCCTGGGACATCAGTGTCTCTGAATTTGAATGAATGAAAGTTTGCTCTCTTTTGTTCCGACACATGCCCTGCTGCTGGGGAGTGCTCTGCTAGCTGCACCAAAGAGACATTTAGTGGACAGAGAAATGGGTGAGAGCCAAAAGATACAGTGCCAGCTAGGCACCCATCCTCAGCTAACAGCAACAGAGTGGTCTGACAATGGGAAAAGGCAACTCCCAGCACCCCATAGCCTTCCAGTCCATGCCAATTCCTTTTCTGGAACTGAACACGTGTCCACATTAGTGTTTTAGTTCTACCCAGGAAGCTATTTTTTGAAGATGTTCTCCTGCTTTTGCCCATTTATCATGCTTCACTTCACGTTGGTGGTCTCAGACCATGCAAATCATGCCCATCTTGTATGAAGCTAAATCATAAAATGTGCCAGAGGAATACACTCGGAGTGCCTCAGCCACTAATTGGTGTCCAATCCACAATAACACATGGAAACTAATTCCAAATGCAGCCCCCATAAATGACTCTACAGTAATGGAAGGTCTGCAGCTTAAATGTTTCACCTTTCAAATCTCTTCTGCAAACTACTTTTTTTTAGTAATGTAGACAGATCCTTCCTCCCTGCCTTCTGCCTTCCTGCCTTCCTTTTCTTCCCACCTGCTTTAACAGGCGAAAGTAATAAAATTTGTGTTGTCACAAAAAGATGTCCCTCATAACCCCAGTGCAGTCTCAGAGAAAACCAGCACCTGACTACCCTGCTATTCAGAGGGACCCATCTGCAAACCCCTTCTCCCTTCCCACTCTCTCAGATAGATGTAATCACTGAAGTAACTCCAGGTCACAAGGAGAGAGGCTGCTGGAGGTGTGAGATTAGGTGGGGACACTATTCCAGTTGGAGCAACATGGATTCAGCCAGTGATCAAGTACAAGAAAAATGTGTGACACAATTTTATTTGTTTGTTTGTTCTGAAAAGGTAATGCTAAATTATCTGACAAGGCCAAAACAAAACCACAGAAATAGAATGCAACAAAATGTCACAACATTTTTTTTTTCTTTAAGTTGCACAAAAGAAATGTTGCTGAAAGCTTTGCCAAAAATTAGGAACAACACTCCACCACCACCCCTGGCCCGGGTTTGGAGAAAGACTGTAAATTTCAGCTAAAAAAGGATCTAAAATTAGATCTCATTTTCTGTGATTAAACTTGGGTGCAGATGCTCATTGTAATTCAAGGATAACTTAGGTTTATTTAACTTTACTCTTAGTCATAAAAGACTTAAGGTTTGTACTGTCAGATAGTTCAACTTGAAAACTGTCCCCTACTGAGCACTAAGGTCAGTGAAGTTACTTCATAGTTGTCAGACAGTTTTTGTGGGTCAGGTGATATAGAACTCATCACCTAAGCCATATCTCCAAGCTTTTGATTGCCTACCAGCTAATAAGGGTTTCCTCACAGAAGTGAGCTAAAGAGAATTGTGTTAAAGAAAAAAAGCCTGAAATAACAAGGTAAAAAGAGAGCCATGTAAATAGCCTACACTGAAGTACAGATCTAATCTTTGTGGGAGCTATACATTTTGTTTTTAGAACCCATAAACAAAGGACAAAAATAGTTCTGGTTAAAATGTTTGTGAAAAGCTCACTCCTACAAGCCCCATTGCAAAAAAACTTTCATCTCCACAGATAATGGAACTATCTGTAGGAAAAGAAAAACCCCCAGAGATTAAATGTGGGATTCAACTAACATAACTTCAGCTCCTTGAAAATTAGGTGTCTAAATTAGAACAGTCCTCTTGACTCTCTATATTGAGTAGAGTGGGAGGAATATCTCTAGAGAGTAATTAATCTTCTGTCTTTTAGTCATCTGTTTTACACAGGTATGAGTTGCCTTCAAGAGGTATGTATGTCTCTCCATTGATTGTTGAGCAGATCCAGATAGGTTTAGTAGAAAAGTTTTGACCATAAAAGGTCAAGTATACTCAATCCCATGGTCATAGAGTTCATTGGTTACATCCAGGCAGAGTGAAAGGCAGTGGTTTGTTTTGACTTTGAGAAAAGACTAGGACAGGACCCAGCATGTCTGATATGAAGTTATCAGATACAAAATACTAAGAAATCAGTATCTTTTTTGTACTACTGTCAATAATATGTGACATTTTTCTATTTCAAAGGCAGTGGTATGTTCTTGTAAAACAGTTGTGGTATGAAGACATAAAGAGAAATTCTGAAGCATGCAAATACATGGACATTGAGGACATTTTTCCCCTTAATTCACTCACTTCATTATTCACTGCAAGTGGTAAAGCTAAATCCACTGTAGAAGCATTCAGTCCTACGATGTGTTATAGATTTCCAGTGGTGAACTTTTACGTGTTTTGCAATTAACACAGCATGAAACAACCATCACTTCTATGGATCTGTGAGTTCACACTTTGGTCTAATGAGGCCCAAGATAAATTGCTCCCATTATGGTGTATTGGCTACCAAATTGACCCTGGTCCATAGCTCACTTCAGGCTTCTATAATTCCAATAATCTTATAGTATGTGCAGATCCATTGACTACAAATGTCTAAAACTCACTGATGCTACTCCAGAAGCTAAAGCCAGAAGGAAAACCATATATATTTCGCTCAGATTTATATTTCTTTTTGTGTGCAATATAACACTTGCATCCATCTACACAGTATTTTCCTCAGAGATGCAATAGGTTAGAACCCAGTGTCTTAGCTAAAGTGCTGCAATTATCCTTATTAACAGGTTACACCATGTCTCCTTCTCAAAGTGCAAAATGCAGAGAAAAGAGGGGTCAAGGGAGAGGGGCAACTCTGTTTATATCCCCAATATGTTTAATAAACTACGTCCACAGAGGAGTCTGATGGTGCACTTTCTATTCTGGGTCCATTTGTCAGACTAGGAGGTCAGGCCTGGCTGCTGGGGCTCAGAGTGTGCCCCAAGTCTGTGGGGAGAGGTCCCAACAGCCTGGGGGGAGGCTACAGCAGGACCTACTCCAGTCCAGGGCAGCTCTCACCCTCAGCATCCACCTGAGCTACAGCCCTTGTTACATCACAGTAAAATATTGGACTGTAACAGCAGTGCAAATTAAGCAAACAATTGGCAAAGACCTAGGAGAAGATATACATAATATATAGACAGTATTTTAAAATTACATAGCTAGTAACTCTTTTTTTTTTTTTTTTTT
>VXBL01000411.1:192344-266244 GCA_013400195.1 Aramus guarauna | reverse complement strand
TTTTTTTTTTTTTTTTTTTAAAGTCAGATACTTCATTATTCATACAAGTCTGAAGGAACTGTACCCAAAGCAGGACTGCCTCAGGGACTGAAATTTGAAGATCTTTAATCAATGATAAACTGCTTGAAAAAAACACCACAGTTTATGCTGTATATTTTCCTGTCTCTATCTTGATGTTTTAAGGTTATATTCTTTGTCTCTTGAGATACTCATGTATTCTGTGCCTGGGCTGCACACCTGGAGCAGAGGGGCTGGAGATAACGGCGTTATTTGGCATGTTGTGTCCCATCCTCCTCTTCAGTCTTAGGCTTCACTCAAGGAAGAAAAGATCATTGCAACTCTAAACCAATTCCTAGCCAATGCAGCAAAAATAATTGGCTTCTTTCTGAATTGCAATATATTACAATGTATTCCCACATATTCAGGTCGCACTGTTGGATGAACCAAGGTAGGATTCCTTTACAGAAGGAACTTAATGGGCTAGGAACAACACTGCCTCAATGTGTAGCTTCCTGCTGATGTACGGTGGTATTTGACTTCTGCCAGGCTGTTGGGTCTCTGTGGGAACTCGTAAAATCTCTGTTCATGCTGATGTTAATTTCTACTTAACGTTCTAACACATCAAGCAGAGCTTGGCATTTGTGTTCCTAGTTCACCAATAGGTTGTTGTCCTTTGCACGATAGACCTCCAACACAAAGGAAGCCAAATCCAGTTGAACTGAAGTTTGAATATTGCTTCTTGGAGGACAAAAAAGTAAGATTTTTGCTCAACTGTAAGGGTTAGATGCTTCTTGCTTAGTGAAAAAGAGTTAAGTGTGATAGTTTTTCTCACATGTCTTTCAGAAAAGGGTTTATATATCACAGCCCATCATCTCATGTATCATATATCTTCAAAAAGTAAAGCTGGGAAGAATCTTAATTGGCCTCCTAATCCCTTATCCTGCACTGAAAAAAGCAAGTAAAGTCTAGTGAGGCCACCTCTAACAGATATTTGCTTTAAAATCTCCAAGAAAAGCAATTCTGCAACCCATCTTGGTAACCTGTTGTTGTGCTTCCTTACACTTTTAGTTAGAAAGTTTTCCCTAGTATCTAACCTAAATCTTTGTTGCTGCAAATTAAGCCAATTATTTCTTCTTTGACCCTTGCTGAACTCTCTGAACAATTGATCGCTCATCTCAACAGCCTTTGTTGTCACTGTAAAAACAACTACTACTGGAAGATTCTTATCATGTGTTTGTTTAATCTTTTCTAGATTAAATAAATTCAATTATTTTAATATTTTATTTTAGGATGTGCTTCCTAAACCTCTTATTGTCCTCCAGTCTCCTTTTAACTGTCTGTAGTTTGTCTCAATGTTTCTTATAGTCTGATGTATAAGAATCTTACAGATAAAAAAACACGTTTGCCTTATATACAAGTCTTCTAATAGTACATTTCACACTGCTATATGCCTTTTTAAAAACAATATTTTTTTTTCTTAATCTGTTTGTGATTTGCTGTATTCATTCGGATTTGATGCTGCTTTGTGGCAGCAGTCATATTTTTATCTCAGTGCTATATTTTGTTCTTCCAAATATACCATCTTTCATATTTTTATTAAATTTCATTTGCTGATTTCAAACCAAACCTCCAGTTTACTGAGATCAGTCTGTATTTTGACTGATCTGAAAATACTGTTTCACAGATGTAATGCCTTCTTGTACCTCTGTAAAGCACCACTGACCTCAATAAGGCTTCATTTCAAGGACCTTTTTATTGCGATTCTGGATCAGGCCCAGGTATGAAGTCATTACACGGTCAATTATATGCCAGTCTGCCACAACAGTGTTTCA
Organism: Aramus guarauna; assembly: GCA_013400195.1. Lineage (NCBI taxonomy): Eukaryota > Metazoa > Chordata > Aves > Gruiformes > Aramidae > Aramus > Aramus guarauna. The sequence continues at coordinate 264,412 of VXBL01000411.1, read as the reverse complement.
AGCACATGTACTGCTACTTTCTGTGTGTGGGAAATAGGATGAAGAGGAAGCACTTAAAAATACCTAGACTGACATTTCTCCTTTTCCATAATACTCCAGAAGAGTTTCTGTATTTCCATTTTTGTCCTTATATGTAAACAAACTTGTGCACCCAAGATTTATTTGCCCACACACTCTCTGTTTAGATTTTTGCACGTTTTTGACATACAATAATCCTTCTCCACTAATTGTTCAGGATTTTTTTGGCTGCTCCAGTGGTCTCTTACACATAACTAATACTTTTTCATGTGGTCTTTTTTCCTTTCTCTGCAATTACCTTTTTAGACTAATGAGTACTCAAAAATGAATTATATTTGAAACCAATGGACCTCAACAGGAATGACTCAGTATTATGCTAATTTAGCTCTTGAGTCCTTTTATATTTTGTCCAGGTCCATTCAGGTTTAAGAGTGAAGAACAGAAGCTTTTTTGTTGCAATGTTTGCATGAGTTTTCCCTTTTTATTGAAGTATAATGATTGATATTTATGTTTAATGAAGGCTTAAATGGAGGTGATACCTGATGCTGGCTCCATAAAGCTTGAAAGCTATCCTACAAGCAAATAAATATTAGCATCCTGGCTAAGGAAGAAACTAAATAAAATAACAGTGATGAATCAAGAAAAAAAAGAGATAAAATATCTTTTACACATCACAGGATTTTGTCCAGATTTATGATAAAACTGAAAAGCACTTTGAAGATGGGAAATTGCAAATGCAGAAACTGTGTCTTCGTATCTCCAATATGTGTCTCCACATGCTTCAAATGAATGTGACTGATAGAAGTGTTACCAGAAAACTGCGGCCAAGAATCAAAAAGGGACTGCTGAATTTTTAAATGTGTGATTGCTTTTCATGTCATTAAGGCAAGAGATGTATTTTCTTTTTCCTCTCCTCTCTCTCTCTCTCTCTAGCTTTTGAAAGTTCTGTAGACACAGTGCTCTGGAGGCAAGCTTAACCTTTAGTGTGTTTTATCGTTCTCAAGCATCTGACTAGGAGAGAAAACTGGTATGTCTTCTCTCTTTAAATGTCAAAAAGTCATGAGTTGTCATCTCCATGTATCATCTCAGTTTCTGAAGACACAGAGGAGGTTTTCTTCTGAATGTTTTTCTAGAAAATCTGTGCAAAAATGATTGATTTAAAAGCAATAAGATATACTGATAACAGAAGACAGTTTCGGGAACTTTGAGAATTACAAGTTTGGTGGAAAATTTTGCCTTCTAAAAGATCCTGATTTTCAGAAAATTCTGTATAAAAATATATAAATCCACTTCCAGACAGCTCAAATTAAACTTGCAAAATTAACTACTGAAAATCTGAAGCTGCATTCAAAATCCTTCCCTTAGATACCAGATTTCAGTTGTACCCCAACTGCTGCCAAGGTCTTAAGGCCCATAGTACCTCCAATCAAAATCATTGTTCATGGGACAAGTTTCCTTTGATGACATCACTGGTTTCTTACCCACTCAACAATTTTCCCAAGGAATTAATCTACAACGTGATATTCAGCATAAGCTTCCTGGCAGCCTCAAATGAGGGCAAAAAGTGTCAAATGTGAACTAAATACAAATTTGTATTTAATTTGACTTAGATTAATAAAATTATATCAAGTTATAGAATCATAGAATCATAAAATCATAGAAAGGTTTTGGTTGGAAGGGATCTTAAAGATCATCTAGTTCCACCCCCCCCCGCCATGGGCAGGGACACCCTCCACTAGACCAGGTTGCCCAAAGCCCCATCCAACCTGGCCTTGAACACTGCCAAGGAGGGGGCATCCACAGCTTCTCTGGGCAACCTGTGCCAGTGCCTCACCACCCTCACAGGGAAGAATTTTTTTCCTTATATCTAATCTAAATTTACCCTCTTTTATCTGAAGGCCATTACCGCTTGCCCTGTCACTCCATGCCCTTGTAAACAGTCCCTCTCCAGATTTCTTGTAGGCCCCTTTAGGTACTGGCAGGCTGCTCTAAGGTCTCCCTGGAGCCTTCTCTTCTCCAGGCTGAACAACCCCAACTCTCTCAGCCTGTCTGCATAGGAGAGGTGCTCCAGCCCTCTGATCATCTTCATGTCCCTCCTCTGGACTTGCTCCAACAGCTCCATGTCCTTCTTATGTTGGGGGTCTCATTTCTGGACGCAGTACTCCAGGTGGGATTTCACAAGAGTGGGCTTTCTGGGCTACAAGTGCACTTTGCTGGCTCACGCTTAACTTCTCGAGTGCCCCCAAGTCCTCAGAGCTGTTCTCAATTCATTAATTCCCCTAGCCTGTATTTATACCAGGGATTGCTCCAACTTAAGTGCAGGACCTTGCACTTGGCCTTATCGAACTTCATGCAGTTCACATGGGCCCACCTCTGGATGGTCCCTCTGGATGGCATCCATTCCCTCCAGTGTGTCAACTGCACCACACAGCTTGGTGTTGTTGGCAAACTTGCTGAGGGTGCACTCGATCCCGCTGTCTGTGTTGTTGACAAAGATGTTAATATTTTGATCAATGTAAGTGCTGATTAATATAATTTTGATTATTATCAATAGGATTTTTATTTATTATTTTAATTATTTTTTTAATTGTTTGATGCTAGAGGCAGATCCCAAGTTTGTGTCAAAGTGCGTTTCAAATAATAAGAAATCCTTATAGCAGAAACACAAATCATTGCTGATTGACTAATCTATTTGCTATGACGTAGAAAATATTACATTAATCTTTGCTGGACTAAATTAAGATAATCTTTGTTACTGTGAGGAACCTGAGCAGTCAAAGAATCAAATGCAAAAGTTATGAGTAGGAAGTTGCAGACACTAGTCAGCAATGCAAAGTAGAATGACACATGTAAATTAAAGTGCATACAGTATTTTTTGAGCTCTAAATCAAATTTGTTGGGACAAAAATGGTGAGAAAAAAAAATCAGACCTGCTCAAATCTCATCTTCTGCATTGATTTGAGAATCATGAGGCTTGAATCTCATTTTAGGTCATTGAAATTTAAGCAACTGAAGGGCAAAATCCAAATCTCATCACATGTGCATCCTAATACCTAGAAATGGGGAATCCAGGTTCCCCTGTGATGCTTCACAGTGACACAGACCAACTTTACTGCTCCCAAGGCCACTTTCATGTTACTGCAGAGGGTCTATACCTTTGACAAGAGTCTGTGGTAAGGGGAAAAGTGATGAATATGAGCTGAAAGACAGTTGACACAAAACAATATGTTGAGTACTCCATCCAACTGGAATTCATCACAACATGTTTTAAGTGGGCATCTGGAATCTGTATGGTAGTAACAGTCCTCTAGGCTATCGGTTAAAATAGTCTTGATTTGGTCGTAAGTGGTCATAGTGTTTGTAGTAGTCTATTCAGTCACAAAGTTGTCAAATGACTTTGAATCATATTTTGTTCAATGGTCTGTCTAGTGTTGATTTTGGTAAAAGAATAATAATTAACCATGGTTAAACATATTAGAATTGACTTTCTGGTGGGCTAGTCCTAGTTTCTAGTTCTAGTTTCCAGATGGTTAGTATTTATTTTGTCTCAGTCACTAATGAGATCAAAAGTTGCTTAGCCAAAGAACTACTGTGATTTTTAAAGAAACACATTTTAAAGAAGGTAGTTGACATATGTATGTACCCTGAAGTATATTTAGTCTGGCCTCAGCATAGAGGGTATCAATCACATTTATTTTAAATCACCTTCATAATATCAATGAGATTTTAAACTATTATTAGCTCTGATGTTTGCCCTGTGCAAGAAAAACAGCTAATTGAATTTACTTTCTCAAATGTTTTTATGATTCCCATTTAGAATTATTTTGCTATAACAGTCCTGGAGGCAGTCCTACTCATAATTGCATGCAGGGGACTTTGTTACCTCTTCTACTGTGAAGCAGATTGGATTCTAATGATATTATGGTTTTTTGAGGGGTCATTAACTTAAATAAGGCCTGTGTTATTTTGCTATGCATTAAATGAAGAGAAGATCTTTCCATTTCTATATGGTGCAGCAACAGCTTTGGAACTTGCAGGCTTGGAGTACTCATACTAGTTACCTTTACAACGGATATTTGCTGAATTTCCATGATCATTAAATCCCTTCTTTGAACCTCCAGAATCTTGAATAAGATTTTCCATTGAGCATGTGAATGGGTTGCTGTCTGTTGGATTTATTTTAAGAGCACGGCAATTGAGGGAATGACATAAAGTAGAGAAGCAAAGACAAGCAGGAAACAAATTACAGCAGGTTGGAGGAGTGTGCAGAGAGAAAGTTTAAACCGCAAAGTGGCAGCACTAATGCATCAAGAGGGAAAAGGAACCTAAGACAAATACCTTGGATGGGTGGGAGGTGTCTGGAAGCTCTTGTGAATGATGGTAGACAGCATATTGCATGTGGGTGTCTACTGTGATCTGCTTCCCCCAGCAACACGCAAACAGTATGTAGTCTCAAAGTCATATTTCCTCATAGTTGTAGTTCTTCTACATGCTCTTTATTTTTATGCTCCACGCCTTTCTGAAATGTTACATTTGAAATGGTTGATGGTCTGTTCTAAACATTTTATTTCTAGAAAATATCAACAAACTAAAGGGAATTTCAAAAGGAGTAAGAAAGAAAGGCTGTAGAGCTGACCTACAGGGAAAGAAAATTTGCACAATAGGTAACAAGAGCTAACTGTGATAACTGTGATAGCTGCCCATTGCCCAACAGGAACTTCAACACACGTCCTTGGAAAATACCTTGATCATAGTTCTTTTTTAGAAGATGTTCTGATTTGTGTAATAGTATATTTGGGTACTTGCCAAGACATAGAAAGGGGACAGAGGAATGGCTTTAGTCTCTGATTGCTAGAGGTTAGAAAGGGGAGAGGGGAGGAGATAAGCTGTTTGCTTTAGATGCAAGTGTTCAAGATTCCTCAAAAAGAAAGAAACTTTTGGGGAAAAATGTAATTTTACAAAAAACCCTCAGTTTTGAATGTGGAAATGATGTATGAAAAATTACAACCAGATTAAATAAGAAGATCTGCTGGATAAAATAAACCCTGAACTCCAACTCTGCAGCAGCAGTATTTTCAGGTTTTGCTCTCTCAGTCTCATACACCATTTAGGCCAATGAATCTGACGGACATTTACCCTGCTGTCACTGAGATCACATTTTAAGGACAATGTTAGAATTGAAGGGGAGATTAGATCACAGTTTGGCTAACTGAACCTCTGTTATCACTGATGTTGTGTCAAAGAGAAAGGCCCACTGTCAGAAACCAAAGTGTCTCTGGGTGAGTGACTGTGAGGGGAAACTTGTTTTCCATTTGTATGATGAGAAAACGAGACCTGGAAGCGAGTGAAGCATGATGAGTAAAGGACAGTGAATAGCATAACTCAATTTTTGTAGATTTACTATCTAAAGTAGGTACTAAAACCCAGGACCTAATAATTATAGCTGTTCTTTATTGCTTAGACATTTAGGTCCATGAATGTCAGCGAACTCATATGCTTCTGTTTCAGAGCAATCAAATAGAAACCAAAAAATCTTCATAAAGTAAGGAGTACCTAATCTCAGAACATTAAGTCAGAGCAAGATGCTTTGATTTGGGCATTCCACTCTTGAAGTGCTCATAAAGCTCTCAACAAATTTGATAATATGGGCTTTACTCATACCTAACAGTAGGTTCACATAGTTATCTTTGTGCTGTCTATACTTACAGGGCTACCATTACATTGGTCCTCAAAATATAGATGAATGTGTACTATGTTGTAAAACATCATTTAGTTTACTAACATAGATTTAGAAAAAAAACCCCCAACATTCATTTTGATGGATTAATTATTACTTCGGGTGATATAGCTAATGCCAAAATGTAGCAAGAAATTGGCCTCATTCTTTTGAGTACATACCTGAAAGTGCCACTGGTTTGCTGAGGGTACTTCAGTTGTACTTGCAACCACAGAAAGCAGCAGACTAGTTTTGCTCTTCTGATTCTTCCAAACTGTGGTTTCACTACCAGTCATTCTCTAAACCTTTCTTTCAGTATTTCTTCAAATCTTGACTTCAAGTTCCACTTGTGCCTATCAAACCAAGCATGACATTTCTGGGCAAAACTTATTAAAGCAGTCATTTAGCACTGTCATCATATATTAGAGAATGAACTTTAATTTGCTAGGCAGCAAACTTGCTTAGAAAGATAAGAATAGAATGGCTAAGGAAAACAATTTATGTTAAATGATATGCCTAACTCATGACTATAGATTGCATTAGCACAGGCTGCTTTGTGCCTTTATGGAGTTTTGACTCCCCTATAGATGCAAGCTGTGGCTTGGCAGGTTGTGCATATCAATGTGTAGGACACTTGGATGTCAGAAACAATTAGCTATGACAATCAGCCAGTCAGCAATCTTGAACACTTTCCAGTTGTGCTCCATTTATGGTCATCAGTAAATAAAGCAGTATTCTTTAAAGCTGTGTTTTCATTTATTTTTTCTGCCAGCTAGTGCCAGGCAACTTAATGGAGCCTCCAACATTGCTCCCCTATGGAAATAATTTGAATCAACATTGTATTTTTTTTTCCTCCAGCAGAAAATGTTCCTTCTCTGTTTCACACTTCTTTTGCTTCATGAGCAAACAGCTTCATAGTAAACAAGCAGAGGGCCCTTGTAATCTTTACAATCATTTACTTAGATTTGTTTATGCTTCTTTTTAAATAAATGCTTTTATTAAAAAGGAAAGGAAGGAGAAAGGTTGTACAGCTGCTGGTCCTCTGTTCATCCTCAGAAGAGAACTCATGGTGTCCAGATAAATATTACAGCTGTTGAACTTTTGAAGTGAAATGTGCTTCAGTCTAGTGCTTATAACTTGAATTGGGATTTTAGCATAGTTATTTTTCTAATGACAAATGAATGCTTTTTTCTGTGTCACTTTTCTTCCTGTTTTACAGCTACGTTCAGAAAATGCAGAAAATTACTTGCCCCCTGCCTCCTTCTTTTCTTTTCATTTCTTTCACAAAAAATTACATTTTCCATCTGTAAACATGAATCTTTTTCAAAGAATCTTGACAGCTGTAACAAAAAAACCCCAAACAAACAAACAAAACCCAACAGTAGCAGCAACAACAACAAAACAACAAAAAAACCCCAATGACCTTGTGGAAAAAGTGCTAGGCTGTGGGAGAGAAATCCTATAGCTCATGTTCTACCTTTCACCTGTGCTTTCACATATGACTTGAGGGAAATGACTTGATCTCTTCAGTTCTGTATCTGTATGGGCTCAACAAATATCTTTTACTATGTGGATACACAGCAACTAATATCCTTATCACTGCTGCTCTATTCTGTTATAGTTTAGATAAAACTATCATTATACGGATTTAATAGCGTTTAATACAAAATCAATTTTATATACAAGTTACATTTATTCCAAGAAAACCAATGGAAGGAGAAACTATCTACGAATTTTCAGCTTATCTGGACAAATACTTTTATAGCTGTTTCCTTGGTAACTTTTTTGCAAGAAACCTTTAAAGATAATTTTGCATTCGGGAGTAGAGAATCTTGAAATAAGACAAAGGCTATTGAGAAGTCTTAATACAAAGGCACAATGTATCCTAAGAAAGCATTCATGATGTAGCTTTTATGTCTGAATCTCTGAGGATTCTTTCTTCTACAAAGAGAGGCACAGCAGGAGAGCAAAGATGGTCAGATGAATTAACACACAAAGATAGCAACATCAAAGCAGCTAGGTCCTGTGTTTTTTTTGGGTTTTTTTTTTGTTTGTTTGGTTTTTTTTTTTTGTTTTGTTTTTGTTTTGTTTTGTTTTGTTTTGTTTTTTTCTGAGACACTGCACCAAGCTCAATACCACTTCTCCAGCTGGGAGAAGCTGGGTCAAGAGAGAACATTTTGACTTCCTTCACAGGAGCATTTCCTAAGTAGATTAGATGTGTCATGAGAGATGATAAAGGGCAATTTGTGGAAGCAGATGATGCAATTAACAACCATGTATAGAAAGCAGAAGCAGTCAATAAATATTTCTGTTCCATAATTGGAAACAGGCAAGAGTAATGTATTTGTACAACATAAAGATGATGAAATACCTTTCAGTCCACATATCTACTGAGGATAAACAATGAGGAATTTGCGAGGCCTAGATGACTTACACATCACAGTCCAAACTGTTGATGAAAATTGTGACAAAACCTGAGGAAAACCCACAAGAAGCTCAGAACAGTGACAACAACTTGTAAAGCCTGTAAGTATTCAAAAGGGATATTTGGTTAACAATATTTCTCTTTTTCCAGGCCAAAGGGAAAATAATGGAATTTGATTAATGAAGATTAAAGGTTTTGAATTTAAGTAATGCCAGTGTACTGTATAGTTGAAAAAAAAAAAGTATTTTTGAGGAGATTAGAATTTTGAATGCCAAAAGTACTTGAATTGAGTCATTATTAATTATTACATTACTTAAACTTTTGTAACCTTTTGTAAATTTAGAACTTTGTGACAGTCTAATTAAAAATATAGCATTGTGCATTACCAAGAAGTTGATAAATGGTTTAATTGACAAATGTTAAGGAGTTATGTTTAATTGACAAATGTTAATGGAGAATTTTCATTATAGTTTTTCCTAGTGGGAAAATTGAGCCATGGAAAATGTACCTGATACTTCTCAATATTTTTATCCATGATCTGGTAGTCAATAGATCATCACTGTCAATAAAATCTGTGGTTGGTGCAAAGACTAGAAGAGCAGTGAAAAAATATATCCTTCTACAGTGTTGATGAGATTAATATTATCATACTACCTATAGTTCTAGAGTCTACAATTTAAAAGGAACATTGCAAAATTGGTAAAGAAATCTATTGTAGTTGTTCGAGATCTGGGGTTATTCATTAACGTGAATCATACTGGGATTTTTAGCCCTTTTCAGTCCAGCAGAGAAAGGCCCACTGGAAAGTCTGGACAATAAAGATCATTCAGATGGGAAAGATGGTGTTTTGATACACTGATTAATCAGTAGTTATATATGAATCATAGAATCATAGAATAGTTTGGATTGGAAGGGACCTTTAAAGCTCATCTTGTCCAACCACCCTGCAGTGATCAGGGACATCTTCAACTAGATCAAGTTGCTCAGAGCCCCGTCCAACCTGGCCTTGAATGTTTCCAATGGGACATCTACCACTTCTCTGGGCAACCTGTGCCAGTGTCTCACCACCCTCATCGTAAAAAGTTTCTTTCTAATATCTAATATAAATCTACACTCTTTCATCTTAAGGGGATTACTCTTTGTACTTTCACTCCATGCCCTTGTAAACAGTCCCTCTCCACTATCCTCTAGGTCCTTGTTAGGCACTGGAAGGCTGCTACAAGGTGTCCCTGTCGCCTTCTCTTCTCCAGGCTGAATAAGCCCAACTTTCTGAGCCTGTCTTCATAGGAGAGGTGCTCCAGCCCTCTGATTATCTTCATGCCCCTCCTCTGGACCCTCTCTGCCAGGTCTTTCTTGTACTGAGGGCCCCAGAGCTGCATGCAGTACTCCAGGTGGGGTCTCATCAGGGTGGGGAGTAGAGGGGGAGGATCACCTCCCTCGACCTGCTGGTCACACTTCTTTTCATGCAGCCCAGGATATGGTTGGCTTTCTGGGCTGTGAACATGCATTGCTGGGTCATGCCCAGATTTTCGTCCACCAACATCGCTAAGTCCTTCTCCTCAGGGCTGTTCTCAATTCCTTCTTCCCCCAGCCTGTGCTGATACCAGGGGTTGCCCTGACCCCTGTGCAGGACCTTGCATTTGGCCTTGTTGAACCTCATGAGTTCTACATGGGTTCACTTCTCGAGCTTGAGAAATTAAGAAAATTGTACTGGATTCTGCTCTCCTGATGTCTTTGTACCAGAGGTGTTCTGAGAGGATGTGTTTTGGCCACAGAAAAGCTGTTAACTCTGCAAAGAAACAATGTGATGAATCATCTATAATCAAGACATGAAAACATTCAGACTAGAGGATGATATAATGGTGCCTCCTATGGAAAGCGATGGTTATGAGAAGGGGAAACCTGGCACTCCTGACAAAAAGCCAACAACTTTAGATCACATCTTGGCTATGTCAGCTTTCATCTTGGTTTGAATAGCTTTAGGCTTGTGGCAAGATTTAAGTTTGAGTAGCAGGGTAGTAATTCCCAGTGGCCTATCTTCGGCATTAACAAGTGACTTCCATATCAATATGTGTGCAGTCATAGATATAATAGAAGTTACACTTACAGAAAGTATCTATTACAAGTTCCTCCCTCTCTACTCATTCCATCAGGATGAGAGCTGTTGATAGCAGAGCTTTATAGCTATACCAGCTGATGATTTTCTCTGTAGAGGTACTGGGTTAAATCCCAGCTATATCAGCCAGCAGAGTAGCTATCACAACAGCAGCTCCTATGTTGGTAACCAGACAATTTTCTTTACAGCACTCCTGAGTATATATTTTATGTACTACTGCTAAAAATATCAACTTAATTCCTTCTTTAGTAACGTCTTCAGAGATCATGCATCAAATGACACATCATATCTCATAAATAATTATCTTACAAGGAAATTTAGCTTGGTGTAAAAATAAAATGTCAATTCAATTTTTCTTCTGCAAAAATGTCCTTATGCCAAGACAAAATGAATCCTTCACCACATGACTGTAAGTGAAACAGAAAATATGTGATCTAATGGTGCTATGTTAGCAAACTATTCTAATTGATTTATTTTTCTTAGCAATTACACTGCTAGAACTTATCTATGTTTAAACTGCCACCAGCTCTGCCTAATATCTCCTATTTTAAACACTGGACAATGAATATGAAGAATTCATCTATTGTCACAACTGATGAATTAGGGCTTTATATTTTCTAATACTGCCTGAATATGATTAAGTTTTTCTTTAAATGTCTTAATTCTAAAATAAATATAAATATTTGTTTGATATTGGTTATTAACTCAAAAGACTGAAGTGATAAAAAGCATAACACTTTTTTTTTTTCCCCTCGTATACAAAGAATTTTGATATTGAGGATGTTCATGCTATTCTTATTTCAAAGCTGTTTGGATATTTTTTTGCTAACATGCCCCACCACAAGGGATTGAAAAGCAGAATATACTGGAAAAATGAAAACAAGAAAAAAAGGAGAAAAAAGAGGGAGAGAGCAATGAAGTCACTAAGCAGAAGCTTTTGTTTTCAAACCACTGAGACCAAATTTATGAGATAGGTGGCCTCCAGCATTTGTACTACAGCTTGTCTTTTTCAAGTGTTTCTTAGAAGAGGAGAGAAAAAAATCTGTAAATTTTCATGTGAACATCAATTGTTTGTAAAATCACTGAGATTGCTCTATAAAAAAAAAACAAATTAAATATTAACCAGTTCCGTCAGAGCAAACATTAATTCAGAATAAAATAGATAGTGCAATTTTATGCTATCCTATGAATTAAGCTTAAAATAATTGGGAAGTTGGACATTATTCTGTGCCTGGTACTCACATGTTGCATCCAGCTCTGGGGCCCCCAACATAAGACGGACATGGAGCTGTTGGAGCGAGTCCAGAGGAGATCACAAATTTGATCAGAGAGCTGGAGCACCTCTCCTACGCAGAAAGGCTGAGAGAGTTGAGGTTGTTCAACCTGGAGAAGAGAAGGCTCCAGGGAGACCTCAGAGCAGCTTGCCACTACCTAAAGAGGCCTTCAAGAAATCTGGAGAAGGACTGTTTACAAGGGCATGGAGTGACAGGGCAAGGGGCAATGGGTTTAAGCTGAAGGAGGGGGGATTTAGATTAGATATGAGGAAGAAATTCTTCCCTGTGTGGGTGGTGAGGCACTGGCACAAGTTGTCCAGAGAAGCTTCCCATCCCTGGAAGTGTTCAAGGCCATGTTGGATGGGGCTTTGGGCAACCTGGTCTGGTGGAGGGTGTCCCTGCCCATGGCAGGGGAGTTGGACCTAGATGGTCTCTGAGGTCCCTTGCAACCCAACCTTTCTATGATTCTGTATTTGTGGAGGACACAGTGTGGCATGTCGCTACCTCATCACCTTATCAAAGTACTACTCTCTGCTGTGAAAGTGTCTTTATGATGATGGTCTACAGATCATAGTTACCTACTGAACTGGAAGGGTAATTAGTCAATAATTTTAACACTTAGGCAGTGCCCCAGCTTCATCATAAAACAAGTCTCAGCAAATGTATTGTAAATGTGGATTATAACAAAAATTAGCTCCTTGCTGAGTACAGACATGATCCAATGCTTATTCAAGTTAGTAACAGTTTCAATGGACTTTGATCAAGCACTTAAACCACTGTGAATTTACAGCTAGATTATGTTGTCCTTATTTCCCATTGTGAGCTTTGCTTACTCAAAATTTAGAAAATTCTTGATGGACTCCTGCTGGAAAGGTTAAGTCACATATTCCCATATACCTTTTATTGATAAAGTTCTATGCGGTGAAACTAATGGAGAATCACCTGTTGGACAACACTGTCTAATTCTAATGGTTGGAAAATGTACAGCCCCATTAAGTACTGATCTCCTTCCCACAAATTCCCCTTGTGATATCTGGACAGCTGTGTAACGTGACAACAGAATCCCACTTATCAGTTAAGGTGTATAATTCATTATTCAAAGCAACCTGTTTCAGACATCTGGGAAAACTGTTGTCACTGTAGACAAACCAACACCCAGAAAATTATATTTTGAAGAACACATTGAAGTCAGCCATGAAAATGAGTATAGCAAGAATCAAACAAGAGCAAGGATTAGTGGTTATCCAACTACTGGTTGTGAATTTTCAGTATTTAACCTCCTAGAAGCTCTCGTAGGCCTCTGGAGGACTGTAGTACAATGTCCTGCTCAAAGCAGGGCTAACTGAAAAGTTAGATCAGGTTGTTTCATAGAATCATAGAATCATTTAGGTTGGAAAATACCTTTAAGATCATTGAGTCCAACCGTGAAGCTAGCACTGCCAAGTTCACCAAAGCTCTGAATCTTAACCAGCTGAGTTGGCTCTGTGCCCCACTATCAACCCCTGAGGACTATAATTCACATCAAGTTGGTTAGCTAGACTTGGAACTGTTGACCACCATCTTTTGAGCCCAGTACTCCAGTTTGTTTTCCATACATTTCATGGTCCACTCATCCAGCCTGCATTTCTTCAATTTGGTTACTAGTTTATTGGATACTGTCTTTAAAGGCCTGCTTAATTTAAAGTGAACAGTATCTACTAATCTGTCCTTATTCACAGAGTCAGACATTTCATTAGAGAAGGCACTCAGGTTGATTAAACCTGACCACTTAATAAATCCATGGTAGCAGTCACAATTTTTCTTTTGATGTACTGATAATGGGCCCTTGTTGATTCTCTTCCTTCACTCTCCTAAGTTTTTATTCTAGACCAAAATTTGACAAAATCATAATGAGAAGAATAACACATTCCACATTATTTCTTCAGACCTTGTAAATAATTTTCCTAGTGTTTACTCTTTATATACAATTGTTTTAACACATTCATGTAGGACAAAATATAGCTATATATTAAACAGAATTACCTATTAGTCACTTAAACTCATTAATTTGGAGTTTGAATCAATTAAGCCATAAAGAAATGCTTGATAATTGGGAATCTAGCTTTAAATGTGTTTTAAGTATATTTAAAATCTCTGTAAAATTTTTGTCTCTTGAGCATGAAGCATTTAAGTCATCCTTTCCTTTTCCCTTTTTACCAAGACTTTGAAAGATATCACGAGCAATTCAAATTTTTAATCTACATTTTTCAGACTAGGATATCAAAAATTTAGCACCTTGATCCAATGTCAGTGTTCAGAAAGCAGTCTGATTTTGAGACATTGGACACTTCCAAAAATACTTTTTTAATTTGTCCGTTTCTCAGTCAGTGTATTCCCCCCCGATTCAGTAGGAAGTAGACTGAAACTAACAGTGGTTTTCATATAGCCTGCTGAACAGCCAGTAGACAGTAGTTACATCTTTGCACCATGAACAACCCAGGGCAGACATTTTATGTGTAACTTAGCAGTGAAAAGCTCCATATTTCATTAGTAATCTCCAGCACCATTCAGTGTTCCCTGTGCCTTTAGCAAAATGCAAGACATTACAAGGATGACATACAGTGTAGGACAGAGGAACACTATAAAAGGCAATATTTAGAAAGTGAGAAGTGGCAGTGCTCACTTGGTAAGTATTTGTATAAAAACTCTTGAAGACAAGAGGAATAGAAGCATTCATTACTTTTTTCAAATGCATTGGTGTGTTGCACATTCTAATTGAAACTTGTGGAGCAGAAAGCTGATCTTGCACTAACGTTTGTGGATACAATTATGGAAATCCTTTGAGCATGATTAAATTATACAGTGTCTGGATATAGAAGTCATTTTGAAACTTATGTCTGCAGTAGAGTCAGTGGCAATGCATGAGGTGGCACCTTCCTGATTAATCTGTTTAGGAAGGACAGAATGTGTAGAAGTTTGCCAATTAGCAAGTTTTTCCAATGGAAAATATTAGCCTTAAAAGAGTCACCTCTGCATGATCTATCAGACAAATTTGAACACAAATGATGTGAGGCGACCCTTGAGAGATTGCTTGGAAGCAATGATCAATATAAAATGGGTCATGCAACAGAAGAAATGGCATGCCTTCATATTAATTGGAATTTGAAGAGTTTTCAGTTAAACATTCATTGCTAGTTCCAGGTATTTTAGTGCCTTTTATATATATAGGTTTGGGATTTTGGTACAGCTGCTTGAGATATTGTAATTTATTCCCCACAACAAATCTGTAGGTTGATTTTGTTCTTGTTCATCTCAAAGAGATTGTTGATTTCTTTTGGTAGGTAAAGAGTGGTTCAATTTATTTTCTGTTGTGAACACCGGGGCAAGTGTCCAAAGGTACAGAAATTGTTAATAAACAACACTTGAGAATAGAAGAAGAATGGTTTTTGCACAGAAAAATTGAAAATAAAGATATATTTTTAAAGTAGTGTTTCCTGTGAAGAAATCTGAATCTATTCAGAAAGTTAAAATTTAAATGCTTGAAGGATTCTGTTTTTATGAAAAATCATATAACTCCAGCACAATGTAGGTTCTTCTACTATACTCAGGCTCCTAAAATTCACTGAAAATCTTCAGACTAAATTGTGGTTCCCATAGCACAAATATATTCTAGTGGCTTCTTCACTAGTAGAGACATAATTTTTTTAAGGCTATTATCAATTTGACCATCTCCATAACTCACAGCTAGATTTTACCCAGAAAGTGCTGCAATCACCCTGACAACTTTCAGTTTATTGCAAACTCATTTGCTTCTCATTTGGAAAGAGAATGACCCATGGTTTAAAGACTCTGAATGAAGGCGTGTATTCTACATCTATTAGTAAACAGTTCAAATGGTTAAGTATGCTCCTGCTAAAAAATTGCATCTCATTTCCAGTTTGACGTTTTGGCTCTCAGCCACTGGGTCTTGTTATTGTAGATGAAAGAACTCTCTGATACCAGGCACTGCTCCCTGCATAGGTGGAATGTTCCCCATCTTGTCCATATTAATCTGATTCATTGCTGCTACTGCATTATCTTTCATCAGTTTTCCTAACTGTCAATTTTCAAAATACGTGCTAGTTTTAATACGCTGGCTGTTTTTGTAGCTGAGATGCCATGAATTAGCTGGAGAGGACTTGAAAGAGATCTTCATCTGGATGAAATATTACTGATGGAAAAAATACATCTACATCTTTGAAGGATGTCTTATACTTTGGGCTATAATTTTCTGGCAACTTTCACCACAAAGGACTCATGTTTGCTCTAATAAATGACTGAAGGACTGAGAAATTTATTCCTCTATGCCTGGCTGCTAAACCAGGAACTGAAACTCCTGAGGTAGGCACCTTGGCTCAAGTTTTTCTGGCCTAATTTCCAACAACATGCCCATGATTCCTACTAGTTACAGCCAAGAGGAAACCCAAGCCAGAGAGATTTACATGGAATTTAGGAAATTTCCCAGTGCCTGGGAAGTGTTAGCCTCTTCAGAGTACTCCATGCAATATAGCATATAACCCTGAGAACTGACTGTTAAAACTGCTTAGTATAGGAGCATGTTTGAAATTCCTCCCCTCCTTTGCAGCTTAGACATAGGGCTCAGAGCTGATAGAAAATGGAAAGGCAAATTCAATATCCAGCATCCGCAATCCTTTCCTGTGAAGAAGTCTACAGAAAATCTTTCCAAGAAGAAGAGATTAGAAAAGTGACACTATTTCCTCATTTCTTTAAAATGTCCCAGTGGTTTCATGGATTTTCCTAGCAAATGAGAAAAGAAGAGGCTATTCTCATCAAATTCAAATGTGCCACCTCCAGTAGACTCTGTATGCATGAGGATGTAAGCACAGGGATGATGTCTTTTTTGTCGAAGGTACACAACATCTTTCAAGAATACTCCCTGCGGATCTCTCAGGTTCAAATTCATCCCTTTTTCCTAAAAGTCTGAAAAATTTTTATGTACCAGGAAATTGCAGTCACATTTATTCCCCTTTTCTTGGCTTCTTTTTCTTTCTTTCTTTTTTTTTTTTTTTATGTGACTATCTGAGACATAAGAAGTATTTCTTTTTTTTTTTAAATGTTGCTTTATTCAAGAAAGTTTCCTATCAACTGAAAAATCAAAATAAAAGACAATATTGCTGTCATATGTATATTCAAATTGATCAAATACATGTGTGTGTGTTTGGTCCTTGTTACTCCTCGAGGAGCATAGGGCTGCAACAACACTATGCCACCGAACCCGGTGGGATAGTTGCAATTTCTGTAACAGATTTTGTTTTTTACATGATTGGGTTGTTAGCCCAAAACAAAACCCCCAACCTGCAGGGCCAGGGTGCAACATTTTAGTCTGGCCCTACAAGGCATGCAAGCCACCACACCACGACAAGGTAAGTTGCACCAACTAGTGGTGGGATCAAATACATGCTATGTCCTTATTTCTGTGGTATCCCTTTCTGCTTTGGGGAAAGCTTGTTTTAGAGAATAATGGAGAGAAGAGTGAAAAGAGTGGTGTGTCAGAAGCTGTACCTCCAAGGTGTTTGGAAAGGGGAGAAATATTTGGCTGGTTAGTTACCCTGAAGTTTTTCAAGGAGCTTTTTGTCAGGTGAAAAGGCAAATAAAACCTCAATTTGAATGCACTGTTGCTTGGTTGAACTTAGATTATATATTGCAAAATACAGAGGCCTCCCCAGGGGCTGCCATGTGGTTTCATTCCTTATGTTGGAATATAGGAATATTGTTATTTACAATTTAATATGTTTGAAAGATGATATTGAAGAATCAAATAGTGTCTCATTAGTTCCATCCAGTTCAACTTCCCAGATTCATTCCTTTCCCTTATCCCTGTCACTGATCATACTGAATATCCTTCTAACTGTGAGAGGATAAAGGTGGGGAATGTGGCTCAGACAACACATCTGTACCTCATCTAGAGCTGGTGGATGATGAAACTCTTCAGAGAAGACTAAAATCTGGGTTTGCACCACCATAGTCACCGCAGGGAGATGAATGGAGGGGGAAAAACCCCAACAACCAACCACAAGGTTTGAATGTCCTCCAACATTTGATGATTTGATAATTTTATACACATCTCTGTTGACAGACTTTGAAGGTGCTCACTGAGGCAGTGAGAAACAGAGAACTTTACAAGCTAAATAACTGAAAGAGTTAAGAGTGAAAGAAGAGACCCTCTTTCACTGGCAGGATTCTAGGGCCCATAAAAATTTAAAACGTGGTCCTCTAAGTAATCTTGAAAACATGTGAGAATGACCAGAGAACTGAGTTCCTCTTTAGGGATCAAAATAAGTAGCAACATTATCAGAATAATGCAGCATTCAGAGTCTAGCCAGCTAGACAGCTTAATGTGAACTGACAGCCTTTCCGAGGATTTTTGAGAATTTGACTCTAGCTGCAGTGGCTTCACACTTCCAAATTTGGCTCTGAATGCCAGTAAGAGGCATTTAGCAGAACCAAATATTGGATCCAATTTTCTGAATGAATATCCATAGGACCATCCTTCTTCCCAGACTGAGACATTTTACTGATAAAAGACACACATCCTTGGACCCCTCAGTTCAGAGCCTGCATCCATTATCCCATTGTTAAAAAGAAGGGAAGAAAAATATCAGAGAAAAACAAAAGTAAAATACCAAACCTTGTTGCTAAAATAAACAGATGGAAAAGGCAAATTATTAGTCAACACTTGTTTTCCAGCAAAGCGATTGGGGGAAATAGAAGGAATATGAGCAAGTAAATATGCATAACATTCCTGAAGGAGGAATGAATAGAGATCCTATTATGCTATTGACTATGCACAGCTTGCAAACTTCACTATAAAAACTGCAGGGAATACAAATACACTGCATGCATGCAGAATGTCCTTAGACTGTTTATGATACTACATGCATGAAATACCCTGAGATTCCTATAAAATGCTTATTATTTACCGGATCAAGCTGTTTGACTTGGCTGTGATTTCTGCAATATTTCCTTCCATTAGAAGTGCTATGTTTTTAGTATAGGCTGGAGTGCTACAGTGGCATATCCTAACATTTTTCAGATTGCTAATACGTTTGCAGGTCACAGTTAGGGTTCCCAGGTACCTGGAAATTTTGCCCATCTCAGAACTTTTCCGGTAACAGCTTGGATTAGACAAGGGTCCATAACCACTGGTTTTGAAACATTTATCTAGATGGTGGAAAACTATTAACATTCTGTGCAAACAAGAGGTGGTGCAGCTAAGAACTGATTTATAAGCTCCCTATCTAGGAGACTTGATACATTTAAATTTTAAAAGTCATGCTTAGATCCTTGCATCTCCCGCCTTGTTCCAGCTAGTAATTCTGAGAAAGATAAATCCAAATAATATTTAAGTCAAATACCAAAACACATTCATGCTATGACATGATATAATTCAAAGACCATGGTATGTCTATGATCCAACAAAGAGATTAATGAATTTTTGGTGCTATCCTGAAGCTGCACCACAAATTGACACTCAAAGTAGGAGGCAATCAAAATCAATCATGCTTTCTGAGAAGGCTGAGTTCAGTTACTTGTACAGGGAGCATGATGTATGCAGTCAGTAGACTTTCTTATTTGACCCTAAAAAATATTCTTTGTATGTGAAGTAAATTTAAAAAAATATTGTAATAGGATGTGTCTGTGTCTTCCCTTAAGTATTTATTTCTAGATCCCAGTTCAAATACAGAAAATAAAAGGGTACCTGTGGGTGATGTAATATCTCTATTTAAACCTTAAACATCAAAAACCTGAAAGCTGGTATATTTTCCTTAGCCAATCCTTATTCTAAACTGCGGGTGATTTGGCCTGACATATGGATCAATTCTTTATGTAGAGCAGGGAATATATACCAAAATTTCAACTTCATTTGCTACTCCATTTCCATAGATCTGTATCTCATATCACAGATTTAAAATACATTCATTTACCTGGGCTGTGAGATACATACAGAAGTCCGTGGGGATCCCTGGTAGTTGCAGGGCAGAATATAACACTGAGTAAACTCACAGACTTTCACTAAGCAAAAAGCAAGGTTTTTCTTGTTTTGGTTTTAAAGGATTTTCAATCTTAACTACTTCAATCAGGGAAAATTGTTTACGAGGACCAAGTAGAAAAAGCAAAACAATGACAAAATTTGAACTCTCTGACAGAAGACAAGGCAGTTTTTGATTAGGGGATAGACAATTTAAGAATAATTTCCTTTCCTGAGGCTACACCTACAATCAAAGAAGGATACTAAGTCTAGCAAAACCCCGAGTATAGAAAACAGAGGAGCTCTTGGTGACCGAACTAGGAGGGAAGGAATTCCTCAGGGCATATCAGTAAAAGCTTCAAGGACATCAAGTCTGCAGCAAGCAGGGCATGCAGGGAAGCTCGGTCCCAAGGACAAATGATACCAGCACAGGAGCTGGAACGGAGTATTGGAGAGACCTACTGCAGTGTGTGCCTCTGCCTTTTCCGTTAAACCATGCTCTACTGCGCTGCTTTGGCAAGTCATATTTTCTTTTGCAGGACTGACTTCTCTGCCACCATTACTCTCCATGGGCCAGACTTTGGCACACACAGAGCCTGCTGAACCTTCTGCAAGTCTCAGTGGCCAGGAAGCAGCCTGGAGGCTCAGTCACAGAAGGGTTGCGTTGGAGGGTCTCAACTTAGAGTGGCCAGGTCATGAGATTTTTACCTCTAAGGATGTGTTCAGGGGATTCAATAACTTAACTGCCCATGGGAGCAGAGCTCATTGGGAATTTTACTCTAAAGGAAATCAGTGATTATGGTTCTTCTCTCTTTTTCTTGGGATATTAAACATTCTCTCAGAGTAAACAATGTATTTGATGAATTCCCACTGACTGATGCTTAGCTCTGGGAAAGGACAGAATTATTTTGCCAAAATTGCTTCTGGATTAGGATATTGCATATCCCATTGCTAGGGACATGGCCTACTGCAGAAAACATTAAAATTTAATGATTAGGTGGCTGCAATATCATTTGTGAAATAAAATTGCCTTATTAGGATATTCAGCCCTCTTGGATCTTTAGAGAATCATTAAACAAAGTAATTCCCTATTACCTCAGTGAAAAGGAATTAATGAAAAAGCACAGTTATCAGAAAGGTCTAAAAGCAAACAGTTATGAGTTAATAATGTTTCAGGAATTAAAATGTACAACCCTGCTAACAATCAGAAGAAAAAGCTATGCAGGATCAAACTATCATGCAGAGCCTCCCACAATGATGTATTCATTAAAGATGAAGAAAATTGTTTTCCATTACTCCAAAGACTAACCTCACAGTGAAAAATAAATTGGCATTTATAGTGCTTCATCTCTAGCAAGGAACAGGAAAGATATCTGTGACTTGCAAACAAAAGATTTATTTTTATTAAAAATAATAAAAGAAAAGTAGTTCAACTTACTTTCCTGAATGTCCTTTTCTAACATTTTCGTATAATTATCCAGCTGTGTGTTAGCAAAATGATAATCTAATAATCTAAGATTTTCTAAAATACCCTAATAGAAAACTTTGTAATTATTTCAGTGTTTTGAATCGTCACTGTCAGCTGCATGCAAATTTTCCTTTACTATTTGACTGAAAGGTCCTACTAGATAAGTCTGGGTTTAAGCCTTCATTTTTGAAGGTGTCTGGTAGTCTCAGATAACTGATACAGCTGAAGGTAAAGGTATGTCCATTTTTCCTCCAGAAGCTCTTGAAAATTCTTGGAAGAATCACTGCATGGTCTGATGTCTGCATATGGGAAGTTTCTGAGGCTGATGCATGATGGGGCTGCCAAGAATGGAATAATATTGAACTTCCTTCAACCAGTCTGATGAAAGATACCAAATAAATCTCTTTGGGTATCCTACATCACTGGATTTCAGTTGCCTGTACTTAGGCTTTTAGTGTTCTTTGAGATGTGAGAGACCAGCAAGTGCAACATCAGACTTAAAGAACACCAGACCTCTTCTATGTTTTGTCTGCCTGAAAAGTAGGTATATTGGGGCAATTGATTTTGGGCAATAGAATCCAACCTCTAAATCTTTAGATGTGAGTTAAATGTCTAAGTTCCTGTTATAGATGGAGGATCTCTAACCCGAACAATTCATGGAGCCTGCAGAACCATTTGGCTGACCTTTTGCTAGGTCTTTGGTCTTCAGTTGCCACTCCAGTAGGACATGAATTTCTTATAGTTCCTGTGTTGCATGTGCCAACTGAGTGTGAGCAAGGTTCAGATGGGATATCAAGGTTGTTTTTTTCCTATCAGGACAGTCAACAGTGGGACATGTTGCTGACAGGTGATGTAGTCTCCATTCATGGATTTTTTCAAGATCTGATCAGATAAATAATCCCAAGAAGCCTGACGGGAACTCATGGGTGACCCTATGACTTCATAGATTAAAAGAAGGTTGGACTAGAGATACCCTGAGGTTCCTTTAGACCTGAATTATCGCATGATCTCATAATCCTTGGGTACTGTAGAACACCTCAGACAACACTAAATGCTGACCTTCTGGCAACTATATTGAGCTCTTGAACTCCTCTAACTGTAGCCGGAGCCTATATACCCAGATCACATGTAGACATTTATTGACAGCAGAATTTGTGTCCTAATCAGGAGATGATGGATCCTGCTTCTCACATGACATGTATAAGTAAAGAAAGGCAGAATTCATCATACGACATGTAGTTTTTCCACCTACTTCACAATGTGTTCATAAATGTGAATTCATGTGTGTGAGTGTGAGTATGCAGAGATACTAGAAAATACTATGCCTGTCTTTCTCTGTCTTTTTAAAAAAATGTTCTTTAATTGTCTTCTGTGCAATCAGATTTCTGCTGTTTGAGTGTCAGAGTAGATTAGAACATGGTAGTCATTGTTTTATTTAAAAATCAGAGGGTGAGTAAACCGCTTTGATTAAAACAACAAGGAATGCTTTATACTGAGGATTTAAGGCTCTTAAGTTCTGAATCTCATTGAAGATAAGATGTAAAAATGATGAATATTATTATTCTAATATAATTTAATTATTAAGGAAAGGGGGAAAAAATCTCTCATTCTAAAGATTTTTCCTTCAGAAAAGAAGTGACTGTTCTTCACATCAAGTTTTTAACTTGGAAAATCAGGAAGAGAGGTGATTTTAGAAGCTTTCATTTTAAATCAGTTCTCTACTATGTACAGAAAAGAATCAGAGTGCTTTTTCAAGTACTTTGTCTGACTCATAAACCCAAGAGCTCTGAATGACTGTGCTGATGTTGAACTCTCAATACTAGTGCCCATTCAGAGCTCAACTGCAACTTAAGGCAAATTTGGAAATTACACGGTCTGTGCAACCAAATCGTTCTTTTCCTTTGGTTGATCAGCTCTGTGACTGCCTTACTGAGTTGCAACTAATAAATAGTAAAAATTTCTGTGGGTAAAATTCTGCCAACTCTAGGAATAAAAAGGAAGCATGAGAAGAGAAATATACTTTAGAAGCTGTCTTCACAACACTCCTATAAGGCAATCAGAATTTTTCCCTGTGGTACAGATAAAAACCAAAGGTGCATAGGTTCTGTCTTCTGTCAACATCTGAGCTAGTCATCTAGGGCTTCACTCAGATGTCTAAATGCAGGCATGTAGTATCATTTGACATGCCCTCATGTATCCCTTTTGTTTCTAGCTGCCGCTCCAGAAAACCAAAACAGTCCTGTAGTTTCAGTGTCATATGCCAGTCCTACACAGATGTCTTGGATCCTCCAGTATACCTACCATGTCACTAGACACACCTTTGTAGGCAACTGAATTGAATGTTTAATCTCCCCTTATAGCAAAACAAAAGTAATAAATAACTCCAGGGTGCAGTTCATGACCTTGTGTGGACTACTAAACTGTTCTGACACATTACAGATATACCAGTTTCTCTCTCATCATTGGTATGGGAGTTTTTATTTCCCACATTCAAACTTCTCATGTTCCCATATGCACTGATTTTTTCCATCCTCTGTGTCCTCATCCCTGTTACAACTGCATTTTGACTCCATTTCGGGATGAGACCTGGGTGTATACCACATCTCTTTAAGGATCTTGAGGCACTCACACTAGAAGAAAGCTTCTGTGTTTTCTGAAGGATCTCATATTGCTGATCATAAGAGAATACTGAGAGCCTAACATTGAATAAGCCTGCTATAAAGCACAGACATTTGCCCATAATTGTGCACATCTGTGGTAGCTGCAAGAATTAAATCAAAATATTTTCAATTCTATGCTTTTATCATATATTCACATAAATAAAATTTGTTTTCAATTTTGACCTTACCAAGGTCAAAATCTTTCTGTCCATTACCAGCTGTTTCTAAAGTAACTCAATGTTCCTTTGGAATGAAATACATGAAAGAGTTTTATTAATTATTCTCTTAATAGAAATTGTTTCAATGGTAGAATATCACATCAAATATTCCTAACTGAGTAGGAAGAGAAAAATAAAGTTACTAATGGAGAACATGCTCTTTATTATCAAGAAAGTAGAGTATCATCTTAAGTAGATTAATTTTAATCTTTAAATCCTGCAAACTGCAAGACAGATAATTTAGAATTTGATATGGATGGAATTATGAGAGGTTTTGGAAGAAACAACAAATAATTTTAATTTTAATGTTCACTGATGAAACTAAAAATGACACAGTAATTTAGTTTCATCAAAAGCAAATATTATTATAGACTTTTTAAAAAAGGCAATGAATGCATATTTTAAAATATCCTTTTGAATTAAAAATAAAGTTTTGAAAATATAAGAATAAATTATTTAGACTTCTGCTTCTTTTTTTCTGTCTCTTTTCAATATAAACAATTCAGAAAAGTGAGAAATTAAAAATTTTAGTGTCATTAAATCAGCATTTCCCAAACATTGCCACACAAACCTCTTGACAGAAAGGATTACTGAGTTTAACTTTGATCACCTGTAGCTCTCAGAAAAAACAACAGACTGTAATCTCAATTTCTTGAGCTTCTCACTCACTTGTATAGTTGCTCAATTTCTAGAAGATCTTAATTTTAGCAGTCCAAACCATGGGAAGGTCTGTACAAGTGAAAAGGCTGAATACTTCTGCAATGCAGTTTTGTACGGATCCCTTACATTCCAGGAGTGTCCACATCCCAGTCGGATACGGGTTTCATGGTTTACTGCATGATGTTTTTACAGCAGAGTTGTCACTTCTACCTACATAAAAACTGCTCAGGCACATTAATAGTGTTTTCCTTTGGGGCTAACTGGCTTTAATAGGTGTGTAAGCTATCATATAACTACATGGATTTATGCTCTGGGCATGAAAAATAGCTCTTACTAATGCATATCACTCTCCTCTTTCATGCTCTGGACAAGAATGTGGCTGTATGATTCACTGATCAAGAATAACGATGATGCTAAAAGTACAGCAATGCAAAGAACTGGGGAATATTTCCCCTTGAAGTTCTGCAGGAACACGTACTAGCTGCAGCTTCAGGACTGGCACGGCAATAACAAAGTGAAGCCTTAGCAATGTAGCTGATCAGTTCAGCACAGATGTTCAGATATGATTCACTATAATTAATTCTTCACTAGAGGCCTACTCTAAGGTGTCATCATTCCGGCGTTCATTTGAGAGCTTTTGGGAGTTTATGCCTTGCATCTAGTCTAAGAATGTTGTGGAAGATGGTTGCTTGGGAAGAAAATTAATAGAAACATCAATATTAAAATTCAACTCCATTCTCTTCAACAGGAGAACACCAAATCACCTTGGTCTTAATGTTAAAACTAATCCAGCAGAAAAAAAATAATGGTGGGAAGGATATGATAGATGCAAAGCAGAAGGCCTACAGCTGGTAGTATAGACAGCTACAATGACTGAATACAGAACAGTCAGTCCCTGATACAGATTCATATGTTTTGAGAATTGTCACCCACTAGGATATTTAGATTGAGGAAATCTTTGCTTAAAACTTGATCAGCTTCAATATCCACCAAATGTTATTCCAAGATCTACATATTGAATATGATACATGCATTTTTTGCAAAAAAACAAAACAAAAAAACCCAACCCACCATAATTAACATCTGTGCTGTTAATTGCTGCTTTTGAAAAATACACAAAATTTTCCTTTCTGCTAAGCACAGAGGAGATAACAACCTTTGCAAGCTACCACCCAACCAACCAACGAAGGAATTGACAGTAAAAAGAAGAGCTCTGTAGGTACCCTTAGAAGGACTGTGATATTTCCAAAGTGTAATTTTTATAGAGGTGGTTGTGATTGTCATTATAGAAAAACATGTATCACACACATACATATCTTTTTATTTTGCTACTGTGCATAGTAAATACCATAATCAGTAGCTGCCTACTATAATAATAGTAATTACTATGCAGCTTTGATACAGCAGAGATGGCCAAGAATATTTGTCAACATCAAGGCTGTCCTACTCTCCTCACTGTAAACATAGCAGTGTGCTCCTGTCCAAACACTACAGAGACAACCTTTGTCGCACTGTATTCCCACGGGATTCAGTAATTTAGGTCAAAAATGAGAGAATGTTGATGAATCCTAAAGCCTTTACAGACTGAAGTTGCAATGGGGTATCAGTCCAAAAGCTAGAGATGAAGAAGATAAAATTTATTACTTAGTTAGTATTAAAATACATTCTAGTGCAAGATATGTGAGCCTGTGGGAATAATTACATACATATGTACCCACATGTACCACCTACAGACAAACAAAAATGCATGCACGTATATATAGAGAGATAAAATTTCTTGCACTACAGATATTTTAAATTTTCCATTTAACAATATTAAGCCCGAATGAAAAATGGCAGAATAAATTCTTGCTTCTGAGTGTGTCGCAGTAACTGTATCCTTTCACTGTAAGAAGCCCCTCTCAAATTGTTTTGACACAGATAGGATTACTGTAAAATTGGTCAAGAAAGAAAACTAGGCTTTTATTCCCACCCCAAGTATATTCATGTACGAAATGGCAGTGCTAATTCTGTAGGTAAATATGAATTTTCTGGCTACACTGTAGCTTCAAAAGATCAGCATCCTAACAGAAGACCCAGTAAAGCCTTGATGCTAATCTTTATTTCTATAGACAGTTGCTAAGTACAAACACACTCTACCAGCTATGCAGCTCTAATCTAAAGCTGTTTATTGCCACACCAAAATAAGAAGTGGACTAGAAAGAGTTTGAAAGCAAACCTAAACTTCACAGGATGTGTCAATGATTGATGACATTTTGTTGGTCAGTTGTTATTTGTATTAATAGCACATATTTTGGGGGAAAAAAAAAAAAAAAAAGAAAACATTTCAAGCCATTTGAATGAAAAAAAAAATTCCTTTCCTTGTCCTGTCACATAGTTGTCCATTTATGCAGACTGGACCATTTCCCATTCAGGCATGAGATATGGATGGGCTAGAGAGTTGGGTAATCACCAACCTCATGAAATTTAAGAAGAGTAAGTGCCGGATTCTCCATCTGGGACAGGGTATTCCTGGTTCTACACACAAATTGGGGGAAGAGAGGCTGAAGAGCAGCCCCGCAGAAAGAGATCTGTGGGTTTGGTTGATGGCAAGTTGGATAGGAGTCAACATTGTGCCCTGGCAGCCAAAAGGGCCAGCTGTGCCCTGGGGTGCATCCAGCACAGCGGAGCTGGCTGGTCGAGGGAGGTGACTGTCCCAGTCTACACTGCACTGGTGCGGCCACACCTTGAGCACTGTGTGCAGTTTTGGGCGCCTCAGTGTAAGGACATCAAACTATTAGAGTGTGTGCAGAGGAGGGTGACCAAGATGGTGAGAGGCCTCAGTGGCAAGACTTACGAGGAGCAGCTGAGGTCACTTGGTTTGTTCAGCTTGGAGAAGAGAAGGTTGAGGGGTGACCTCATCGCAGTCTACACCTTCCTCAAGGGGAGCAGTGAAAGCAGAGGTGATGATCTCCTCTCTCTGGTGATCAGTGACAGGACACAAGGAAATGTAATGAAGCTGCATCAGGGGAAGTTCAGACTGGACATTAGGAAAGGATTCTTCACTGAGATGGTGGTTGGTCACTGGAAAAGGGTCCCCAGGGAAGTGGTGACGGCACCAAGCCTGCCAGAGTTCAAAGAGCATCTGGACGATGGTCTTAGTCATATGGTTTAGTTTTAAGTAGTCTTACGAGGAGCAGGGAGTTGAACTCAATGATTCTTATGGGTTCCTTCCAACTTGAGACATTCTACAATTCTATGGTTCTAAATCAGATGCTACAGTCACTGTGTTCTTGTTGGGGGGTTTCACTGCTACTCTGCTGAAGTTTGTTCATGCTTATGCACCCAGTATAGTTGTGTTCAGCATCTGCTGGAGAGGAAAGCAAAGTTTCTTTCAACTTCAGTGGTAAAAGGCCTTTGGGGCACTGAGTCAGATTCAGCTTCAGAACTGATTGGGCTGTTTCAATACTTGGCTCCCTAAATATACACTGGATAAGCGTGTGCATGCATGCTAAGTTCCCCATAGAACATGATCTTGGTCTCAGAGATCATGTTTCACATTTTCTTCCTTACTATTTATGTTCTGCTCTGAAAGTAAATGAATACTAAATTGAATCAGCAATTCAGGCTTGCTACATTTCATTGATCTATGACAGATCAGAGCTTGATGCTGAGCTAATGTGGCCCCAGGCATCAACCTTTTCCACTAATATGGTTTTAAAATTCTCTACTCAAGTCTATTTATTATGAATGTAATCTGTTTTAGGAAAACACCTAAGTCTCTGCTAATGATTCATTCAGATGCATGCAGTGTCCTCATTTAAAATGTCCAGGTCAACCCAGATTTCTCTGATTATTTTATAGTGCACATTGTTCTATCTTAACTGGTTTGCTTCCAGTCTCACTCTGTTTCAGAGATTTTTTGCCTGACTCCCACTGATGATAGACTGGGCTGATTTATTTCCTTATGCAACACTCATTGTATTCTGTAGTTATTTTTTGCCACAGTAACATTTTATTATCTTCCTCTCCCAGCAACTCCCTCTCTCAGCCACAAGTAAAAATTAGGGAAGTTTTCTGAAATGTCTCATGATCTGGCCAGTTAAAATTTTATGTGGGATTCTAGATCTCAGATGACACTCTCTTCCTAACTCAAAAAGAATTATCTCTGGTCCTTGGTGTACCTCCAATGATTGTCATCCATCAATACTAACAGGGAAGAGAGCAGACTCAGCCTCCTGATATCAGCAGATAGAGTTCAAAAACATTTCCATTTGTCATCCAGGTTGTCATCTTTGATAGGTGCCTTTCTTCACTCCTTCTACTTTGCGTATTTGATCTGCTGCATCCCTTTCGATTTCTCTTTACCTTCCTCACATGTGCTTATTCCTCCCAAGCATACAGCAGGGGAATAGATGTTTCTGGCTATTTATTACAGTGAAAAATAAATCTCTGCATTCAACTGAAATAGTAACATTTTAGTTCTTTATCTTAAGGGGCTAACAAAAAAATCCCCCAAAATCCCAAAGATAGTTTTGGTCTTATCACTACTTCTCAATCAATTGCACTTGTTATCTCTTGACTTGAAGTTTTCTTTTTTTTTTCTTAAAAAAAAAAAAAAAGAAAAAAAAGTTTATTCCCTAAATAGGTAATTTTTCACATCAAACCCCAGAACTTTGAAGCGTAAAAGAACATTTCCTTTTAAAATTACTATATAAAGTATTTCAAAATTTTGCAGTAGAAGTCTTTGTTGAATCATATTGGCTACACTTGGGCTGGAACCGCTTCTCAGAATAACCTGAATTCATGAAACTGAATTTTTCAGTGAATTTGTTGTCCACAGAAAATTTGTGACCAACCCTACATACAAACAATGAGTAGCTATATAGTGTTATTCTTACTATTGTTGTATGCTTTGGCTTAGATTTCATACTTTCTTGTTAAAATAATTTAAAAAGGTGTTCTGATTTCTGTAAATACCAATAATGCTTCTAATGTATATTATATGCAATCAGCTTTGAAATTCGAGGGCTTTGGGTTTAATAGGAACATCCAAATTAATTCCATGTTAGATTTATCTATATTTCTCATGGAAATGTCATCATTCTTTTGAAATTTCTTACCCAAAGATTATAAAATAAAGAAGTAGATAATCTTGCAAACTTTCTGACATCTTGAATAGTAGAAATACTTTCAGCCTACTTGCTCTCTTGAGGGTTTGTTTCATGACAGATTTCAGATTCAGCTCCAATTTGTTCTTGAACATAAACCTTATTCACCATTTGGATGTACACCTAGGTTTTATTTATCTGAAGTATGATTCTGGTAGGGCAGTTCATTGTTTCAGAGGAGTTAAAAAAGCACCTGAAAAGTCATGTGCATCACATTTGTGCATTTCTTCTGGTTGTCAAGGAAACCGCCCTAGGATTCCTGGCAACACACTTCATCCCAATTGGTAATGGAAACACCACAGGTATTAGCCAGTCAGTCACCTCCCACTGGGTGCTATTTTCAGAACAAGTCAATAGATCAGATTCTCCCCTTCAAGCAGCTCTGGAGCAATGTGAGTGTTTGTCATATGCCTTTGTCTCCGTGGGGTTCAGCTCTCCAGGCTGCACACATGGGCAGTTTCTCCAGGCAGTGAGATGTATTATAGGTGAGGCTGGTAGGAGAGCTTGCTGATAAACACTGCTCTCGAGGTAAAGAAAAGCCTTCAAAGCACTGTATTAAAGCTGTCTCTAAGTTTCTTAAAGTCTGCAGTGAGGACTAAAAATTATCAGGGAGATATCAATGTATTTACTTTTACAGCCTTAAAGAAAATAATCATGATTTGCATATTTGTAGTGGGTACCTATATTTAGTCATTAAATATCCTAAAGATGTTGACTGAGATCTCTAGTCTTGGGAAGGGCAGAACACTACGGGTGCAGTTCTGGGCTCTTCTACCAGTGCTACTTGCAGGCACCCAGACTGAGAGCTAAGGAGTGCCCCTGTTACCAGCCTGTTTCCAAACTGAGTTGGCCCAGGGAGCAGCTGAAAGAGTAAAATTCTTTATTTTCATGAAGAAGAAAGTAAAGCTATATGTGCGATTGGGGATGTTAATAGGACATTGGACCTGATGATATTAAAGGTCTTTTCCAACCTAAATGATTCTATGATTCTATGATATGATAGAACAAGTTGGAAGAAGGTTACTTGAATGGTAAGGATAGAAAGTAGGACAACATGAGGGGAAAGACTGAGAGGAGGAGGAGAAGGGAAGCTGTACTGCATGCTTAAAACAGGTAGGTAAAAAAGGGTTTGGAATCCTGCGGAGTGGAGATGAAGGAAAGATAAGAGAACTTTCTAACTCCAGTGAGTATGCTGATTACCAGTAACGTTGTCTATTAAGGTGTCCTAGGAGACTTGTGGATAAGTAGACACCCAGAGGGAGACGCAGGAGTTCCGTCACATGAACCTTTGATTCATAGTCCAGGGCCAAATATTTTCCTTCTGGGAAACTATGAGAGAGTGTCCTGGGTCTCCATTCATACCACCAAATCCCACTGCAAAGGATATTTTGAGGTTAGCAGATCTCCAAGAAGAACTGAGAGCAAAACTGAGTTTTGCCATAAAAGTTCTGGAGGCAATTTTAACATTTTTTTTTTTTTTTTTCCTCTCACTGATGAGCAGTTTCTCTTGCAGATAATTGTTCAGTGAAAATCTCTCACAGTCTATGGAAGAGCATGTTCATGGTAGACTAGAAAAACTTACGGTATGGATTTGAATTGTACACCTACTTGTGCGGTAGCTGGCATGATTAATTCAATCACAAACCAAAACAATGAGATTCTGAAAAGCCAGTATAGCTTCATGCTGATTTCAAAGGGAATATAGCTTGGTGCTTATGTGCATTGACTTTGGACTTAGATATTTACACAAGACTAATCAATGTGGAGCCATGCAGAAAAGAGAAGAATGCAAATGATAGAATAAAGCTGGAACATCTGCTGAACTGCTGTAATCAAGTGACAAGAACGTGAGGAAAGAAAATGGAAACTCTGATATGGCTAACAGAAATACTAATGAAAAGCAGGTTAGCAACTGGGAAATGAGGAATAACTACGATATTAGTATTGTGAGCCTTTTCTTGTGGGATGAAGAGTTGAAAATGCACCACTCCAACATCAGTTTGCAGTTTAAAATACTCATGTGCTATGCAAGGAAGGACAGATCTATATATTAGGTCACTTGAACATCTTAGTTCTCTAATTCACTCCACAAAAGCCTTTCTCTAGGAAGAAGGAGTTCAAACAAAGGTCTGATTAGGCTGTAGTGCTGGTCAGCTTTCCTCCTCCCTGGGGACTATGTTAGGGAGCAAGAACGCAGTCTACGAGTTTGGAGAATCATCACTCAGCTTCTTCCAATGCTAACCCCCTGGGAAAGCCTGGGCAGGAGCCAAATGCTCCCAAGCCTGGGTACCAAGAAGATCTCAGGGAGGCTACTGCAAGTCCCAAGGTTTCTTTGTGGCTCCAAAAGCATCCAATTATAAACAAATCCTCTTCCCTCTCCCAGAAGCCTAGGAGAAGCTGTCTGTAGACATATCCAGCTTAGTATCCAGTGATACTCACATCATGCATTCTTTGGGCCTCCTACATGCTCTGCATGCTGGAAAAGCAGAAAAGTGTGGTATTGACAAAGTACTTAGGCAAAAAAAGAAACAGAGTTAAAGAGGGAACTATGATCAATCATGGCACTACTTGCAAATTGCTGGAAGCAGATCCACAACCTGGTCAGTACAATGTTTGAAGGTAATCTGTTCCTGAAAGGAAATGAGAGACCATCATGTTCACCTGAAAGACAGTCATGAAAAGATTAACAGCCGTAATGAACTGAATAAGAATAAATAATACCAAATCAAAACTAATCTCCTTGGTTACTGAGTAAGAGGACATGTGGAGAATGTCTTATATTCCATGCCTCAAATTCAAGAGTAAGCACCTTGATAGTCTTCCACAGTAGTTCATACAAATAGAGGAAGAAAAAATGGAAGAGAGCAATTTAGTGCACAGTAGATGGAAATGTATTTGGAAAATGATGCTTAGGGTATGTTTTAATGGTTCAGTGTTGAAACTGAAGGATGAATTTAGTTCAGAATTTATGTTCCTGAAGGATTTGTGTTGAGTCTGTTGCTATTCAGTGTTGTCATTAATGAGCTGATACGGCCTTTGTAATTTTTCAGGTTGCATTGAATAGAAAGAGCCTGAAGAACTGGATGGCAGGAGTCCAAATAATCCTGTGAAACTAGGAGTGAGAATTGAAAAAAAAAAGCTGAATTCTACATGACTGGGATACAGATACTGTTCTCAGGAAAAACCAGTCAGCTGTCCTAATATAGGATAGTGAAGAAATGTCTAGGTTGCAGGCTTATAGAAAAAGGCTAAGAAATTTTTGTTACTCACAAGTGACCATGAAACACAATGACAGGTTATGGCAGCGAAAAACAAATTCGAACTAAGTCAGTATAAGATGGAGTGAGTCACATAGCACAGTCCATTCTGAACTGAGGAGATCTCAGCTGGAGAGCTGGGTCCAGTTAATGTGATCAACTGTCAACCAAAATGGAAAAAGGAAAATGTGGTTCCAACTCAAACTTAAGGTGCCACAAGCATATTGGACAAGGTGAAAAGGATGAAAGGGAAGAGAAAAAAACTGAATTGTGCAAAGAGCAACACAGCATGGGGCAGAAGAATTGGAAATTCTTATTATTGAAATTTGATAGAATTGTCACACAAAAGCCTAGTGGGCCTTTTTGCTTGAAATTTAAAATTAGGTAGGAGGTTCTATTTAAGAAGGATAGGATTGTCATAAGAAGAGAGAAAGATGCTTCTTTGTATTAAAACCAATATTCCTTGATTTGGAGTTCTTAAAAATGCAATGCTACATGACTTGAATGCTGGTAAACCTGTTTTCTAACTAACAAAACCCAGGAGAAGTCATGTTAAAGACATTAAGCCAAGCTAGTCTGGAAGAATTTGACTAAACTGCAGAAAACTTAAGTTTGGTAGACACACATAGGATTTTTCATACATGCCTCTGAAGAAAAATTATATTGAAGCCTTTTATTTTCTATCACAAACAAGGCAAAAATCTGGACACACATGAATTATCTCCCTGATTGGTACTTGATAGTTACATGTGAAGCAGTAAGGATGACATGGTTGTGTGTGTTATGCCAACCTTAATGTTTAACCTTGCTATTTCAAAAGGCTAAAAAAACCCCTTGAAAATACTGAGTGAAACAATAATTTATAGTGACAAGAAGGGAAAAAAAATAGAGTTAACATTATGAAAGGAAACAAGACAAGTTTAGAACATTTAGTAAGAGGATGAAAGTAATTTTCTATATTCAAATAAGAGTCCCTTCTGGTCAAAAAAGGAAGAGAACAAGGATTGAGCAACTATTGTTTTTAACGTCATTAGGGAAAAACACTAGAAAATCATGAATACAGAAACCAGTCTTGCATTAGTGCAACTGAAGATGAATTTTCCTGTAAATCACTGCCTATTAACCTGTAATTTTGAGAGTTTCATTTGTATAATCTGCTGTTATAAATCAAAGAGATAATTTTACACTCTTGTTTGTTTACCCCTCCATCAACTTGCTATTGACATTTGCAAACTTGAATAACCTCACAGCTTGTTTGTTTTCCCCTGCAGATCTGTGTATGTAGACCCTCATTTTATAGCCCCCTCATTATTGTTCCCTCCATCCATATCTTCCTACATGTCTTTCTCAAGAGGAGAAAGTTATGGGAATTTTTCCCCAAAAGTGGATTTCACAATAAGAGATGGAGATTTGTTCTATTAAAAGCTAAACAGAATTTCATGGTTGTTAACATGCTGGTTTTCTCAATGCAACTTCCCTGTGTACTTATTCTAGGCAGGGCTGCAGGCATCAGCTTTTATTAAGCTTATTCAAAACTTTTCATTGTAGGACCAGTTTGCTCATAAATTTGAGAAAGCTTTGATTATTTCAACCCAAATTTGTCATGTGCAGTTTGAATCTGTGATTTTATTTTATTTTTTAGACTTGAAGCACTGTGTAAAATATTACACAGACATAAGAAAAAATGTGGGCAAAAGAATAGCAGATAGTGAAAACAGCTTCACGTGTATGACCTTCAGATATGTGGGCCAAGAGGGAAAAAAACACAGTTTGAATTTTTTTGTTAAGGTAAAGGTATCTTTTTTAATCACTTAAAAGAATAGGAAAGTGACTCACTCAAGGTAGGAAGGAATGACACAGAGGGTCCTAAGCATCTTGAGTCTTGGTGTCCTTTGAGGAGCTGGAGGAGAACAGTCTTGGGTTACTGTCACTCAAGAGATGTTAGGGTTCCTGAGACACCTCCTGGAGTCCCTCTCAGCTACACCACTGCAGACATTTGATAAGGTCTGAAGAGTATCATAGAATCATAGAATGGTTTGGGTCGGCAGGGACCTCAAAGACTGTTCCCCTTGTTCCAACCCCCTGCCATGGTCAGGGACACCCTCCACTAGACCAGGTTGCCCAAAGCCCCATCCAACCTGGCCTTCAACACTTCCAGGGATGGGGCATCCACAGCTTCTCTGGACAACTTGTACCAGTGCCTCACCACTCTAACAGCAAATCATTTCTTCCTAATGTCTAATCTAAATCTACCTTCTTTTAGTTTAAACCCATTATCCCTTGTCCTATCACCATACTCCCTGATAAAGAGTCCCTCTCTATCTTTCCTGTAGGCCCACATGTATCTTCACATGTGTTTCTCTGACATAGACCTTCAAGACCCCAGGCAAAGTATTTAAATTGAATTTTCTATAATTCATTAATTGGTGAGAAGAAGAAAGAACAGGACCAAAAAAGATATAGAAGGGGAAGAATACACATATTTTATGCTGCACATTATAAATCTTAGTATAATGTTATTCAGAAGTTTATAGATATTTGTGTCTTTAGCTGGACACTGATTAATAGAAAAGTTGAAAACTCAAAGTCTTGGCAATTTAAAACTAAACTAGCTGAAAAAGAAGAACAGACTAGATGCAGTCAAAATGATCACAAGGATAAAACAAAGCATAGCAGGAGTATGTTCACCCAGGTTAATGTAAGTTAACTGCCACAATAATGCCAAATGAGCCAGATGGCAGAAAGGCACGTAGGAATTTCCATGTTAAGCTAGAGAAGTCTAAACTAATCAGATGTGCCCAGCATGGACAGCATCAGTGATATGAGGATTTTCATATATTATACAATCTGTCTGATGAAAGGATGAAGTTTTTAATATTCACAGAAATACCTGATCTTTTTTAAATCCTTCCGTAAGACTTAACTCCATTATACCTTGTGACAATGACTTGCACAGATTAATTACTTGACTAATAAACCACTTTCTTCTTCTCACTATAAAACTTGCCTTAAAACTGTATGACACATCCCACATTTCCCTCTTCACTATCCATCATGATATCTTTTATTTGCCTTTTATTGAAATGTGAATAGCCACAAATTACACTGCTTTGTGCAGATAATTTTCCATTACTCTAATAATCATACCTGCCATTTTCTTTTCTTTTTATTTTTTTTTCATTTCTTTTATTCTTCCATTTCGCCATATTCTAAGTGTTTACTTTCATAGAAGAGCAAAAATGGAAACAAACAAGATCCTTAAAAAGTCCAGTAAAATTTAGTGAATCATTGTACCTCTAAAGGTCTTCGTCAAAACACAGTCAGTCTTTTCTACAGATTGTACAGTTAAAATGTTGCCTATAGTTTTATTTTTTGTCTCTCCTGAGTACATAAAGTTGACCTGTCTTTGCTTGCAGTTTGCACACCCATGTAACAATAGCTTTCTTTTCATATTGGGCTTTCTAAAGTTTTAGGTGAAGATGTTGCTTTTTTTATGTCCTCCACTTCCAAGAGGCTGAATAATTAAGACCTGTGTCACATCTCAACAAGAATAGCCAAAGTTCATGGCCAAACTCAGTTCTCAATTCTGTAGATAACTGACAAAAATAAGTGATGGACATTTGTGTTTAATAGAAAAGTAGTGATCAAAAAATCTGCTCTCCCAGATGAAGTCTAGCATACCATCAGCTGGTATAAAACTGGTTTACAGCTGGTGAGTCCCAGTGCTAGCTGGATAGACTGTACAGTAAATAAGGGCTTCAGAGAAATTACGTTATATTTTCTCTGGAGAGAAATAAGGGAGCAAGAGCGGAAACCTCCATTAATAATTTTAAAAATGGTTCTATATCCAACAGTCCAATCTTACCTCTCATGTATCACAGGCCAAAACATTTTGTCCAGTAATTTGGTGGGATAGGGTACATCATTCAGATTTATTTGAATAAACTATCTGTATATTTTAAACCCAGCAATGGTATTGTATTTGACTGGACCAACATAAAATTACTTTTTAGTCTCTATTCTCATCTGATCAAGGAACTAAAGTACTGACTAGTAGGAAGAATTTCTTTGGAGATCTGATAGAAAAAATACAAAGATGTCTAATATATATATATATATATACACATATATAAAATCTCTTCTAAATCCAGATTATTAAGCAGCACCTCTTAGAACTTTTTTAGATATTAAGGTAAAAAAGTGAAAACTTTGCTGAACAAATCAATACTCCTCAAGTTTTCTAATTCTCCTTCATAGTTTACCGACATGAAGATAAAGTCATTATTTTAATACCCCCTTTTCCAATTAGCCTTATTGTCCATGAAAAGTCTCATAAAGACATAGCACTTCATTAGTTTCAAGATGCATTGCTATATAGAGTATAAGGGGATGAGACCTGCCCCAAACTATTATAGTCTCCACATGAGTGAGATAGTCCTACAATTTCATTATGTTTTATATTAATGTCTTAACTAGTGAACTAGTTAAACATGCATCCTCTTTCTAACCTTCAATGTTTTCTGGATTAATAAATTCATTAGTGTCACCCGCTTTCCTTGCTGTCTCCTCAGTGATTAATTGATATTGAAAAAGTATTTTAAGTGCTTTTATCCTTCAATGTAAATGGAAGACACCACATGACTGACACAAACTTTCAAGTACCATCTGCATTAGGTAAGTTCAATCAGGAATGGTAGCAATGCATCACAGTAACATTAAGTAGTAAGTCAGATGTACAATCGTAGGGCACAACTTTATCCCTGTTTCTGAGATGCTATGTGAATGAGCAATAGTAGCTGCATGTTACAGATGGAATAACAGGGGCCTAAAGCAAAGTAGGATTTATTTCACTTAACTTTTGATATTAAAGAGCTAAATACCTAAGTATGAGTAAGATATGTTTTAGAGTTAGTGGCAAGTAGTAGGCAGTTTGGATGAGCAACTAATCTGAATCATCTTAGATGCTTGTTTTGAAGCAATATGAATTGTATTGGATGCCTGGGTTATTACAAGTCAAGGTAAGTTGCTTAAATGTATGCATCCAGTGGCAATTTGTCCTGGTTTCAGCTGAGTTAGAGTTAATTTTCTTTCTAATAGCAGGTACAGTTCTGGATTTAGTTTCAGAATAATGTTGATAACACACTGATGCTTTTAGTTGTTGCTGGGTAGTTGTTGCATTTACACAAAGTCGGGGACTTTTCAGCTTCCCACTCCCTGCCAGGTGCAGAAGAATCTGGGAGAGCACAGCCAGGACAGCTGACCCAGACTGGCCAAAGGGATATTCCCTGCCATAGAACGTCTCCTTCCCATGCCCTTGGGAGAGGAGGTGTGAGTGAGTGGCTGTGTGGTGCTTAGTAAACACCTGGGGTTAAACTATGACACTGCTGCACCACTGTACTGGAAACATATGCAAAGAGCTGGCAGATACAGTAGAGGAGCTATGGTAGATATGTCTATATAGTAGACACCTAAATTTAGGTATCTTCATCCATGAGCTGAATATCACTCCTGAGTTAGATGAAACACTCACAAAGTGACAACCTGATGTCACTTAGTAGCACAGTTCTGTTTTACCTAATATCTACCTGAAAGTTAGGTTTTTAGTCCAAAGTCAGTGAAAGAAGAGGGTACCATAGAGAGAGGTTTATCTCCTTTTCTAAAATAGGTAGCCAGGACAAGTGAGACAACCCATAGATGAGTAGGTGATTCTCTCTCTCCATTAATTATAGCTGGAACTCAGGACACATAGTGTTTTCAAGTACTTAACTACAAAAAGGTAAGTGAGAGAAATCTGGGCTAAGACTGAAACAGCAGGAGCCTGGTAGAAGATGCAAGATTGACACCAGTCCCACTTAACCCTCACTTGCAACAGTCTTTTTGCATAAAACTGCTTCTGCTTAGTCAGGCAGGAGTAAGTTAACAACTAACATAACACAACCAACAGTTTGTGTTATAACACTGCCTAGTTTTCTAATGGCAAACCCATGTTGTTTTATCTGATCTGCAATCTGGAAAGGGATCCGAGTTTTGCAGACTATGAATATCTCAGGTACTAGTGAACATTAAAATCAGTAATAGCATCAGTAAAACTTGTCAACTGATGGGGAGCCAATGTTCAAAAGTCATGTAAATGTAAATGGTCAGACATTATTTTTTTCCCATTTAGCTTAATAGCTAACAAGGTGCTGCCATTAGAAACCTAGAGAAGGCAGTATAATTTCAGCCTTAGCGGAGCTTTCTTCAGATCTTGGAGGGGCTGATTTACTCTGTAGACGTGCTTAGCTTTTCACCTAGGCTACTACACAGAGGTTTCTAATTTAAATGCCTTAAATTAGATGGGATGAATCTAGAAGCATTTGTTAAGATGTTCCATGATGTTTTAGTACAAAAATCTGAGAAAGCATAGCTATCACAAATAGATGTAACACTCCCAGATTTCTCACACTAAGAAGTGTGTAGGGCATTTCACTGATGTGTTGCAGGTACTTCTCTGGATTAATTCAAGAGAAAATGAACTGTTCCAGCCACTGGTTACAGAAGCGTGAGTCTTTATCTTAAGCTATAGCATTTTGCATTTCCTATTTAATATAGACAGCCATAAACTTAATATTATTAAGATTTTTTTCACAAGGGGAAGAAGAAAGTAGAGCTCACTACAGTGTCCCGTGTTTCTTTAATTTCACAGCTGAATTACCAGAGACTTACTTAAAGAAGGAAGGCTACAAGAAAATTCAGAGCTACTAGAAACATGTATATGTACATATAAATATGTTCAACCCTTTGGGTGTTATTAGAGTAGAAGTAACATCTAGTATATGCTAAAGCTCCGTGTAATGAAGAAAGGAGGTCATGCATTTTTTAATAGGAAATGACAGAGTGTGTTTCATCACTGCAGAATCAGGTAGTTTTACCTAAGTTAGGTTTAAAATAGCTAACTTAGCTGGTGGTAGTGGAGAGCTCAGAACATGCTGAGAAAACTCTGAGTATTTACCTTTTTTCTCAAAGTGTGATGGGAGGCGTTGCAGTCCACAGTGAAGTCCCTGTGGCTGACACTTGAGCCAGCTAAAGCTGCTAGATCTATTTATGACAGAAAAGGCACTGCTGACATATTGAGAACTGGCAGGCCAAGCAAAAACTTTAGCTGCTTCATGGCTTAAAACATTTGATCGTTTGACCACTAGACTGAAGCAGTGATTACTTGCATTTTTTTGACAGACAGATAACGTCTTAAAGGTAGGACTGGAAATATTAAGCATGTGAAAGCAAGTAGTAGAAAGTGTTTGGATGCTAGACAACTCATCCAATACATTTGAAAACACAGTAATGTTAAAGCGTTAAACAGCGTTTAGCCTGTTCAAAGTTCTGGAAACCATAGGCAGGATTGATTGTAATGAAATAAATTCGCTTAAAGCATTAAGGAATAGGTTGATTCCTATCTGCGCTATTTTCAAATTCACCACTAATCCAAGATGATTATCTTCTATCAGCTTCAAAGGATGTATTTGCCATGGTTCCCAGGGCTGAGCATTTTTCTGAAGTAATTTGTCCATAAATTCAGGGTGGACTGATGATGAGAATCACCATTCAATTAGCACACACATGGGCTTATTTCAGTGTAACAGGCAGGATAATGTCCATACCTATGACACAATGACAAGACAGATGACAGGGGATCTGTCAAGGGCATTACACTGGTTATGGCAGCCAGGGAACACACAGGGCCCTACCAACCTCCCAAAGACAGTTGCCATGCTGTCCTTGTACGGTCATCATTCCTAGGCTGTGCATGGGCTTCTTTTTAGCAAGTGTATCACATATTGTAATGATACAGCTATAGTAGTGTGAGAGGTTATACTGGGAAAAAATCAGCAATTGCCTGTCATGGTTGATTTCTAGTGTGCTATATGCCTCATTACAACATTTGTGATTGCACTGCAATGAGTTGTGATCCAAGAGTGTACTACTAAAAGCCAGACTCCACCATGGTTCCTGCAGAAAAAAAAAAGGGTATGTCTCCATGGGAGAGTTTTGTCAGATCCTTACTCAGTCATTTGATGCTCCTGAGCTTGTAAACATGATCCAAAAGTTGCCTGACCATATCATTGTGTCACTGAGCCCAAGCCAGTACATCAGGCTTGCTTTGCGGTGCTTACTACACCCACAGGACTTCTGTTGGTCTGACTGTGCTGCTTTTCTGTCTGCTTGTGGTAATAGTGTGTGACCTACACTTCTTTTTCCTTCTTGATGTGTTCATATCTGATTAGGTCCTGGTTCTACCCCTCTTGCTTGCTCTTTAAGTATCGTTACTCCTTAACTAAATCTAAATGACTAGAGTTAA
This sequence comes from Aramus guarauna, assembly GCA_013400195.1. Taxonomy (NCBI): domain Eukaryota; kingdom Metazoa; phylum Chordata; class Aves; order Gruiformes; family Aramidae; genus Aramus; species Aramus guarauna. The sequence goes on along the minus strand of VXBL01000411.1, from coordinate 223,104 downwards.
AGGGTCTCATCCTGCCAATAATGATTTTATTTTACTCAGGGAGTAGCTTTCTATCTGTATCTGGGTCAGTAGTAAGCTTAGCTTCCAGTGTTAATTTTCATGCTAAATATTCTTAATTTGTTCCTCCTTTATAAGCAGCTCCTTGATCCAGTAAATCTTCTTGTCCCTCCTACAGTGTCTCTAGTTCTGAATTGTCATGATTCAGTGAATCTGCAGAGAAACTATTTTAATTATCCTCCCTTTCTTTCTTTCTGTCTTTCACTAGGATGTCCAAGCCTCCCGTGGAGGGAACATTCCTATCCTCCCTCAGCTCCCCTGAGGCAAGCAGAAATTTTTCATGTCAGGTTATCTTTCTGTCTCCCAAATCACACTGGATCAGCACTTCTCAGTGCTGTGAAGTTGATTTCTGTGGGGATACTCCAGCTGCAGGAGAAGGAAGGCGCAAGCTCAGGGGAGACTGTCAGAGAAAAGGGATGTGTAGCCTTATTTACGTAAGACTTGGCAAAGTCAGAGAGAGCCCTGGTCTGCTGCATCGCTCTCTGGAATTGAAGCACCACAGACTTTAGCTTGATCCAGTGCAAGAAGAAAAATTATATTTTCAAAATTTGTAGCTGGTAGTTTGGGTTTTTTTTGGATTCTGAACCTCATCATATTTTTGAGGTTAGTGGTAGGTACGAGGAGAAGGATGGAGAATCTCCAGACCCCAGACATGTATTGAATTCAGCACAGCTGTCTTTGCTCAGTTTCCAATAGACCTGAAACCAGGTTTCTGGGCATCCTTAGACCCGGGAAGAAAACATCACAAACTTTGCAAACTATTAGGACTTTGCTTCATGCTCTTACTAACAAGGCAATTGCTTAGATGGCAGCTCGAGCATTAGTGCAGTTAGTTGAAAAAAAATGACAAAAGCCAGGATAAAGTGCTTCTCTCTCAGGCTCAGCACTGTCAGTCATCCATTCAGGCTTCAGAAGTTCCCCGGTGCTCTTTGTTCAGCAAGAGGCTTACTGGAACCACCACATACTGTGTCAAACTACCAGGAAATCCTTTATCAGTACACTCTTTTGAAACTGTCATTGAACTGTATGGACCTAAAAAGTGATAAGCATTAATAATACCATGTTCTTTTTATCCATGTGTCTCTCAGTTTAGTCTAAGTTGACTTTATCTTGAACTCGGGATTTTCAGTTTAAACCAGTCTGCTACAATTCCACCACCCCCCCACACACCCTTGCCCTTTAAAAATGGTGCTTAACCCATTACATATGGATATCATAGAATCACAGAATCATAGAATGGTTTGGGATGGAAGCGACTTCAAAGATCATCTAGTTGCAACCCCCATGCCATGGGCAGGGACACCCTCCACTAGACCAGGCTGTCCAAAGCCCCATCCAACCTGTCCTTGAACACTTCCAGGGATGGGGCATCCACAACTTCTCTGGGCAACCTATGCCAGTGCCTCACCACCCTTGCAGGGAAGAATTTTTTTCCTTATATCTAATCTAAATTTACCCTCTTTTGGGTAAAGGCTTGCCCTGTCACTCCATGCCCTTGTAAACAGTCCCTCTCCAGATTTCTTGTAGGCCCCTTTAGGTACTGGCAGGCTGCTCTAAGGTCTCCCTGGAGCCTTCTCTTCCCCAGGCTGAACAACCCCAACTCTCTCAACCTGTCTTCATAGGAGAGGTGCTCCAGCCCTCTGATCATCTTCATGGCCTTCCTCTGAACCTGTTCCAACAGCTCCATGTCCTTCTTATGTTGGGACCCCCAGAGCTGGGTGCAGTACTCCAGGTCGGGTCTCACAAGAGCAGAGTAGAGGGCAGAATCCCCTCCCTTGACATGCTGGTCAGACTTCTTACACAGCCCAGGACACGGTTGGCTTTCTGGGCTGCAAGCACACAGTTCTGGCTCATGTTGAGCTTCTCATCAATCAATACCCCCAAGTCCTTCTCCTCAGGGTTGCTTTCAATCCTTGTTGATCTTCACGTGGTTTGCACAGGCCTGCCTGTCAAGGTCCCTCTGGATGTCATCCCTTCCCTCCAGCGTGTTGACCACAGCACATAGCTTCGTGTCATCGGCAAACTTGCTGAGGGTGCACTCAATCCCACTGTCCATGTTGCTGACAAAGATGTTAAACAGTGCCGGTCCCAGTACCGACCCCTGAGGAACACCCCTCATCACTGATCTCCACTTGGACATTGAGCCGTTGACCACAACTCTTTGAGTGTGACCATCCAGCCAATTCCTTATCCACTGAGTGGTCCATCCATCAAATCCATGTCTGTCCAATTTAGAGACAAGGATGTCAATGCAGTGTCAAATGCCTTGCACAAGTCCAGGTAGATGATGTCAGTTGCCCTTCCCTTGTCCACCAGCACTGTAACCCCATCATAGAAGGCCACAAAATTTGTCAGGCACAATTTGCCCTCAGTGAAGCTGTGTTGTCTGTCACCAATCACCTCCTTATTTTCCATGTGCATGGATATGTATGGTAGAAAAATATTAAAGCAGTTCTTATCTAAGTCAGAGGTCTATGCTTTTCATTCATAACTTAGAATTCTTTTGGCAAGTGCATGAGCAGTCTTTATACCATGGTCCGCTTGCATAAGCCCCACAAGCAGCGTAGCTAGTCAGAGTGCTGTTTTCTGTGTTTTGGTGTTGGGTTTTTTTGTGTTTTTTTAGGAATGCTTTTTAGCTTTAGATTCATAAAACAGAGGTGAAAGCAAGGATCTGATCTGTTTCTATATCCATCAGCAATTCTGATCTTAGCATCATCCACCCTTAAGAACATGGATACAGCCACATCCATCCATCCATTGGGGATGGCTTTGGGGCAGCTGCCAAGTGATGACACAGAAAGGGAGATGTAGTTCCCCGTACTGGAGCTAATAATAGATGATGTATGGGCTAATCTGAAATATGAGTGTAGACTTAGCCAGGATATGCTAGTCAAGTGAAATCACTCTGCCAAAGATCTTTCTTACAATTTTCAGCAAGGCAGCTTGGTTTAATCAGCAAAAGAACACAAGGGTGTAATTGCAACATTCAGCAACTAAATCCCAAATCTTCAGAACTTCTTCTCATCTATGTTCTCTATACAGAAACAATTGAAATCTATAGAGCCTAACAATGCCCTGAAATTATGTGAATACCTTGACAATCTGGAGCAACTAAACACCCAGTTCACAATAAATCCTGCCAGGTGTTGGTCTACCTCTAACTGTCCTTCCACTTACCTTACTTAAGGTCTTTCTCCAGATATACATGATAGACACTCCTGCAGAAAACACAGGGGCTACAAAAAAAGTAAATAACGCTGTAGGCATGACCATGACTCTTTAGATTAGATTAGATTAGATTAGATTAGAATAGAGTAGAGTGGAATGGAATGGAATGGAATGGAATGGAATGGAATGGAAGGGACTTGACAATCATCTGCCTGACAACTTCAGGACTGACAAAAAGTTGAAGCATATTTTTAAGGGCCAAATATCTTTTAAACACTGACAGGCATGGTACATCAACCACATCTCTAGGAAGCCTGTTCCAGTGTTTGACCACCCTCTCTATAAGGAAATGTTTCCTAATGTCAAGTCTGAACCTCCCCTGATGCAGCTTTGAACCATTTCCATGTCTTTATCACTGGATACCAGGGAGAAGAGGTCACTTCCCCTTCTCAGGAAGCTGTAGAGAGCAATGAGGTTGCCCCTCAACCTCCTTTTCTCAAAACTATTGATTTCAGTACTTCAGTGCTTTGAACACTCATTTAGCATAACCCATGAACACTCATCTCGACCTGCCCAAGTCTGTCTCATGGGATTCAAAGCCACATCTTCAAAAGTATCAAGCTGACTCTGATACCAGTCTAGAGAGAAGGTAGTGGTCTCAATCCTTTGTGCTAGAAAAATGACATCATGACAGTAATCATTTAGAGTGAGACAAAAAGCAGGCAAACTGAATCTAAAGCCTATAGGTACAGCACTTGCAGGAGGAGACCTGATGTCCAGTTCCTCATGCATTAAACATACCCCATGGATTACAGTAATGAAATAAACAGTGGCTTGCAATAAGTGAAAAAAAAAATTTTTTTTTTCTTTTGAGATGTTGGCATAACTGAGGGCATTGGGAACTCTGCAGTGATTTCACTGCTTGATCATTCCTTTTAGGGATAGATTTTACAGGAGGTGGAAATTTAGAACAGAATGACCACCCCATGGGTCAGCTGAGGGCAAAATATCTGACAGCACAGTCACATAGTCTCCCTCAGCACATGCTGACATACTTATAGAGGCTGGCATGCCTAAAGGCTTCTTATAATTTATTCTGTCTTTCCTACAGTCCCTGAAGCACAAATAATCAGAAAGCTATGAGGCCTTGATATGCTTCAGCTCTTTTGCTACCCCATGCTATATTCCCTAGGGTAAGCATAGGAGCAAACCACAACTTCTACAGCTCACAGTAGCATATGAACTCATTTATATAAGGCTTATTACTGGAGATCCTTGTCCCCTTTAAGGATCCTGGATACTAATCAACAGAATATATTTCTGTGCAGTAATGTTGGAATAGTTCATCAAGTTCAATGAACTAGTTGTATAGATTTTCTCTCCCTGACCATAAAAAACATAATAAAAATTAAAGAACTGTAAAGATTTGTAAAGATATTATCTATCAGGCAAGATTTTGTATGTTTAATAAAAGCTGCTAATAAAATATTTGCTTTAACCATGACCCAGTTTTGGAAACTGAGTCTTCAGTTTTAGCTACAGTAAAGGTGCAGTCCTGGAAAAGCACAAATATACATGGTTGTATTTCAAACAGAGGTCAAGATTTAATCAAATTGGAGGGCTTGTCTTTAACCTACAGTTATGATAATATTGAATATTTTGTACATCTATAAAAAATACTTTAAAAGGAGCCACTGGGGTTTTAAAAGAGAGTCTTAATTCTGAAAAGCCCAAATTACTGGGTCTTGATTTTGAAACAGAAACAATATCTCTGTAGAGTTTATGTTTGTGTGTAAAGATTTACTTACACTAGTACTTGACAAACCAACCGTTACTCCACAGTTTGGTGTAACATTGATTTGCCACAAGTCTATTACAGAAGGGACACCCTTGGCTGTTCCATTTGGAAAGAAGACTGTTAGCAATAGCGCATTATCTTCTCCCACACTGCTCAGCCCCAGAAGAATCTGAGTGGTACTGAGGAACTGACAGGTCTTCCTTGGTCATAAACTCTCTGTTTGTGCCCTCAGAATGAATTGCTCTCTGTCCTCAGCCATACTGCCATGGCTGATACCACTGAGAGTCTCATCTAAGTCAGATATCTCTTCAGTTACCTGCTGCTCTGTTTCTCTTGATGGATTTCCTGCCCAAGTTCCCCCCAACTATGTCCCTATCTGCTCCCACTATCCTTACCCTGCCCCTCTCTATTCGTCCCACCGAATATTCTCCTCTCAGCTATTGCATCCAAGCTCTTTGACATTTCACCTTGGTACTCATTCCCAGCTTGTCCTTTGTCTACGGTTCCACCTTCCAACTCTTTAGTCCTGTTTTTGACAGGGAGGTCCCAGTTAATCAGGTTACTTTCTCTTTACCCACGTACTCCTGTTTTCATGCTTACACAAATTGTCCTGATCCTGCCAACTCATTGATTCCCAGTCCAATTCATCCCTATGTCATTCCCCAATACTCTTTCTCAGGCTATAGCTCTACTCCACCAACTCTTTCTCAGTTATCTTGTCTTATACAGCTCCTGTTACTGCCCTTCTCCGTACAGTCTCCTTGTTTAATATAATCCTCCTTCTTCAGCTCTCCTACGTCTTTGCATTCACATCGTTGGTCGTGATACTTTCAGGAAACCTTATTGGTGGGTTGAGAGAGACAGACTTCATGGTCTCAAAAATGGCATGGAAAAAACAGCTTCTTCCTTCCAGCCCTTCCTCTGAATAGACAGAACACAGAGGAGCTGGATGTGAACCATCAATAAGGATTTGCTGACTAATATTATTCCTTAGCAAGGTGAACATGAGGACAGTAAAAGGGCTGATATAATAGTCTACTTCCTTGCCAAGTCTCTAATTCCTGCTCCACAGTGTAAAGATACTGGATCTTCTCAAAGGTTAGAGTTTTAATATGTATAAAACCAACATTTTTTTTTCCTGGTTTCATTCTTGGAAACAGCTGAATAAAATTGGTTATAAGTATAAAAAAAAAATCAGCCAGAAGCAGATATCAACATAGAAAATGTCATCTTGAACAGTCAAATTTAAAAACATTTCTATTAGTAACTAAAAACATGGGAAATATTCTTACAAGAGGAGGTGTCATCCAAATCTAATTATAGATTATGTTTCCATTCTTGATGTAATATGATTTAAATTCATTATCCATCTGTAGTGAGAGAAGAGATGTATTTTAATTCATATGCTACATCTAGCATTACTGAGTCCAAAAGTTGTGATAGATAGCAATGGATTAGAGGAGGTCAGTGTCTCACCACAAGAAGGAATTACTGGTTATCAGTTTGGTGAAAAAACCCCAACCTTCAACTCTTCAGAGAACTGTCTTTTGTAGGAAAATCTTCAGATAATGTCATTAATTCCTGATATAAACCTTAATTTGATAAATACTTTTTTACCTTCTCAGCTTTTTGCAAATTGGTAGAGTTGTGTGTGGTTGCAATATGAATATCTAAAGACATAATGTAAATAGATCCTTAAATTCCTGAAGGGTGAAGGTCAGATATATTTTTAAGTGTAAGAGAGGTGAGTCTGTTAGCCAAACTATTTGGTTTAGACAACTTGAATGCTCACTGCAAGCATCAAGGCTTTGCTGAGGTATATAAATACTGTTATATTATTTCTTGCTCTTACACACATTCTTTTGAACTGAATAATTTAGTCCAGCTGTTGAAGCCTATTACACTTTCCATTACAAATTATTTTAGAGAGCATAATATTTAGGTACTTTTAAAACTGGATGAATGCACTAAAAGAGACACTACATTTGCATAAGCTCAAACTATTATTGTGTTCTTTTTTTTTTTTTTTTTTTTTTTTTTTTTTTTTTAGCTATTTCTGCTAAGAAGTCTTTGCTCTTTTCTTTTCTTGTCTCCCTAGCCCTTTCACTCTTCCTCAGTATCAGTTTCACGAGCTGATGCAAAGCATTAACCTGAAAACCAGACTGGCCTATAGCAATGCGCAGACACCTCTTGGAGATTTTGCGACTTTTCTAATGAATTCGAGTATTAGAACATGCTATGTCTAGTCCTGTGTCACAAATGTCACTTTTTTTATTGTCATAGGTGCACGATATTATGCAGTGAAAACACATGCATGAGCACAAACACACACATACAAACAGAGTGTAATTGCTTTTACTACAACACTCCACTAGTGTTCTTCCTGAAAATCTGTAGGACAGACACAACATAGGAATTGATGTAAATTCTATTACAGATACACTTACATCAGTAATACAATGATGATTTGCACTAATTAGGCATCTGACACCGTACTCTCCAAAAAAAATACGAATACTCATCTGGAAAAGCAATAACAACAACAACAAACAGAAACCAGTGGCTGGTAGCATCCTTCTTAATATCATGACAGCATTTTAAAGCAGGTATTTTTCTATTTCTACAAAATAATGTCTTTGGATCTGAGCCTTCATTACTTAGTGCAAATAAAAAACTCAGAATTAGTAGCTGTCCAGTAAGTATCTAGATAAAAACATAAAATCAGTTTGACATAGGTTTCCATCAAAAACAATTGTCAGGCCTCAAATGATACCAGACAAGTGAGGACTTGATAAAACAAAGGGGGAATGCAGCCAAGCCCTTGTAAATTTAATCAAGTACAAGATGAGGTGAAAGATGCAATATGAGCTAGTTGCTGCTCAATTACTGTCGAAGTTTTGTTAAATGAGTTGACTGCTATCTTATTTACATAAGAAAATCTCCACTCATGGTTCACTGAGCCTCAGCTAGGCCTTAATTGAGAATTTATGGTTGAGTTCTCAGTGGAGGCGAAGAACTTGAATGTTAATTTGAAGTGAAGTGGTTGGCCTGAATTCAGTCATAGTAATGACACTGATGAGCAGCGTCCATTCACACAAAATTCCTGTAAAAAGCAAAGACTTGAACTGAAATTAGACAAGGAATTGCCAAAAGTTTGAAGTCAGGCTTGAATGTACCTGGATTTCCCTGTATGTATGTATAAAACAAAATTGCATTTTGGCTTTTCTTTGGCTCATGAGCAGATGCTTGTAATGTACAGAAAGTTTCTTCAAGTTAAGTCGATCATTCTTTCTGGAAATGGTCAAGTCAGCCACACTTGCCAAAGAAAGAGGAGGTTTAGTACTATCTGAAGTGCCACACAGGTTACTCTTCTCTGATTCTGTGTTTCATACATATGTAGGTGGGTTTTTTTCAAGGAATGGTAGAAAGAGTACCATTTATCTCACAGTGGACTGTGATACGCTCAGGAAGTTCTGTAACCATGTTGATAGCTGAAGTGTGCAACTTTTGGGTTCAGTTCTCTGCCGTAACAGCCTTTGCTGGGTGGTCTTTGGTAAAATATTTAAGATCCAGTGCCCCACTTCCCTACCCAAAGTAGATAACTTTGAGGACAAGCACCAAAATGGAAAAAAAATCTTTAGGTTTTACATCTCTGTAAAAATCTGTTCCCTAAGCAACTCATTGGAGGAATTCAGGTTGAAGTTAAGATGTAAATTTAGTCCTCTATATGCAAGTATCTACCAGTGGGCCAAGTGCTTATGGGCCCAGCAGCCATTATGGTTGAGAGTAACCAGACTGCTTTTTGCTCCCCTGAAGCCGGTGCCGAGCAGCAGAACAACACTCTCCGGGCTCCGCTGGCGAGGGGCTGTATTAGAGTTGCCTAAACACAGGCTGAAAGGTTGATGACTCTTCTGGCTGTATGAGTTTTTCCATCACAAGTTTTCAGTGGCTAAAGGTTGCAAAATAACAACCATATATATGATACCTTGGTCCCAGACAAAAGACAGAACAGGGTCATCATACAGAAGAAACACTTGGGAGCTCTAGTTGAGACTCATCACTTTTTACTCTGTGACAGGGTACCCAACACTCACTAGGAAGCCAAGGTGAAGAACACATCTGTAAATATGACACAGAGGCCTTTTTTTGAAATTACTGAGTTAATGAGATCAAATGGCAGAGCAGAGAATATAAAAGAGTGGAGAATAGATTCTTTCTAGTTAGGGTTAAGCTATTTGGCTTCCTGAATATTCAATTTTTTTCCCTCAGAGATACCATTTTCTTAGCAAACCTACCATATATAGTTATAGATTTTAGTGTTCCTTACCAGCTGAGACTAACACTGAATCTACAAACTTTTCCTAGTAAGCCTGGTGGGTTGTTCACTAGAATTCGATTCTTTGATCAGCAGCTTGTTACAGCCCTAAGAAAAACACATCTTACTCCATCTACTCCCCATATCATCTCATCCCATGCAGCAGTCCATGTTTCCGTGTCAATTACTGGGGCAATCTGTTCTGAGCATATTGGTAGAGAAGTTATGGTCCCTCAAAGGCTTAGGTACCACAGGGAGACTCCAGGCACCTGCAGAGAACAGGTGTTCTCTAAGATGACTATTTGTTCTTAACAATCAAAAGGAGCAGAGGGAGGAAGAAACAGTGGACTAAAGCTGCCTTGCATGCTTTCAGAAGGCCAGGACTACCTTCCACAATGAATGACTGACGTGTGTGGAATAATGTCACATATAGAGAGACAGTAGGGTATTGGCTTTTTAGAACTATTTAATTAATATTTTCTATTTGCATGGGGCTGATTATGTGCTTACATGATGGGCAGGGAAGCAATACAGAAACAAACAAATAAGTACTTCCCTTCCCCCAGCAAACTTCCATGGAAGAAATACACAGGTTGGACCATAATGATTTCCCCATCCCTGGGAATACATTATGTTATCCCTGGGGATATCCCAGCCCTGGGATACCTTACCTGGGTATCCACATTACTCTCTGGAGCACTTCTCCTGAAGCTGCCATGCCCAGAGGGCTGTAGTCCACCTCGGCATTGCAAGTTCCAGGTCAGAAAAGCTTCCATATTTAACTGGAAAATCCCTCATGTAGTGGGAAGTGCCAGGGCTTGTGCCTTAATTTTTTGCTCACATATCCTTACTGAGCCTTCCATGCCTAGGTATCAGTTATTTCCAGAGTTTAATTACTGCTTGAAAAATCCCTACACTCATACAGGGACAGACAGGCTTTCCCTATTGAATATCTTGGACCTGGTTATTGAGAAGCAATGCCAGAGTTGAGGTTTTGACACTCGGAGCACCTGGCACAGCATCCCACCTGGCACGGCTCGTGCCACCCACGTTGCTGGTGCTGAGAATCTCACAGCACAGAACAGAAATCCCAATACTATCACAGCCTCTATGGTGAGCTTTGCTGAATCACACCGACACCTCAGCTTGCATCCAGAAACAGTACTTCTGCTTTTGTGGGGCATTGCATCTACATGATTAGGATTACTTGCTCAGGTTTTGTAATCAGCTCACCTGTTTCTGCACCCATGATGTAGACTTTCCTTCCAGCATGCTGAATTTCATAGAATTTTCAGAGCCAGTTGCTGTAGGTCTAAATGTAGCTGGTCCCTTCAGAAATACAAAGAATTATGCCTGAATATCGAGAGGGTACCAAACTCAAACCACACAGAAAACTACTGTGTGCCAGAGCATGAGGACCTCCTCTAGAGCTCTCTTTCTTTAGAGATCCATCAACATCTACTGATGGAAACAGAAATTTTGCATTTCAGCTACAAGGTTATAAAAGGCAAGTTGTAACTGGGAATTGTTTCACAGGATGTGGTGTGTCAAAAAAAGGACACACAAACCAAAAAATCCCTGCCCCTGTGCCTTTTACTTCTAAGATTTGTACTCCTGTAATAGTCCTGCAATATCAGCTCAGCGCTCACCTGGGTAAGTATAGCCTGAGAATCTAACATTGTACAAATAACACCCCCCAGCTTTCATCTTCAAAGGGGTGAAAAATGCTAATACTTTATACCACATTATTTAGGGGCTTCCTAGAGTTCAATATATTAACACAATTCACTCTATTCAGCAGTGAATATATTCCCTCTTTAGGAAGGTTATATTCAGCTGTGCGGGAGAGAATGTGAGAAATAATCCCAGTTCTGTCAGGCAATTAAAGCAGTGTTATTCCTCGCAATTTTAGGCTTTAATTTACTGTATGAATACCTACACTGTTAAGTCAAATATTTTTATGGAAAAAATCAGTGAGACACCACACAATAATGTTAAAACCTTCCACCTCCTACATCTTTTTCAGTATGAGAGCATTATGGTCTGGCACGCAAACAGTATACTTCAATATTGAAACTGAAATTTAGGCAATGAAATCTATTGTTCTTAAACTTATAGGTGAATTAATCATTCAATGAGGGTTATTTTAATGATATAATTTATAAAACTCACAGTTAAGGTTAAAATGTTATTTTTGTTCTCAGTTTCTCTGCTTTCTATGCCTCTATTTCCAGTCAGTCATTTGTAACATTTTGAAAATTGAATTGTGAGCTGGAATTTTCCAGTCTTTTTTACAGCTCAGCAGCAATTCTGGGGAGGAGTGAAGATCTGAGTAAAATTGGTTTAGATGCTTATGACTTCAGACCAAAACCAAACTACATTCATCAGCCTGGCTACTGATCAGAAATCTTTCATGGGAATAATTCAAAAACAGCTGAATATGTTTTGTTCCAACTTGGCTTATGATTTCTTGAGAAGGTTCCTTTAATGACTTGGTAATTTTATGGTTATAAGCATGGAAACATTTTTTTCATAGATGTACAGTATAATTGTCTACGAGGATTATTTTAAAAATTGATTTTAAGCTCTGTTTCAACAATGTGCAGAAATAAATGCAACTGATATTTTCTCATTACATGGTGATACATCAAAAACACATATTTGTCAAACCAAAATATTTGGTGAGAACATATCAATTATGATGTATTTTACTCTGTCACAGAAGCTTCCTCTGATGCTGGTGAGTTTCCAGTTTAAGGGAAAGAGAAAAGCTATAATTAGCTTCATTAGGCATTATCTTTCCCCAGTGTCTGTATCTGAATGTGTGAGCCTCAGTTTTTTCTAGCCAGTAGAGATAAACACTACTCCTAAGGCATGATTCAGACAAACTGAAGGAGATATGTAAACGCACCAATTTCTCATAATCAGTTAAAAAAAGGAGTCAAGTGTTACTAGCTGAGATGGAGGTGTGTCTATATCTTCCAAAGATATTTTCTGTCATTGTCTGAAAATTTATTTGAAAAACAAAGCAGCAAGGGTTCAAGTCCCTGTTTCAATAAACATTTTATCTACAAAGATGAACAGACTGACTAACCCCCAAACACCTGTATATGAATAAGGCTTACGTGGGCTAGGAAAGGATGAGGTTCAAACAGAACATGCGTATGGAGCAGTTTTCAATGCTTTGAAGGATGCTGAACTCCTCTGCTTCTCTTGGCCACAAAGCACATTGGGTTTGCATGAGAAGTAGTGGAAATCCTCCCTGATCTTTGAAAGAGAGAAGAGGGAAGAATAGGATTAATACAATGCAAACTCAGGTGAGGTGGTACAAACATGATCTCCAACTGCTAGCGTTGTATTGCGAGACACTAGAAAATGATGCAGAGATGGCTTTTCAAGTGCTGGCTTCCTTTTGCAATATTTGTGGTGAAATTCTGCATAACAGTGCAGTTTCCTGCTGTGCTCAGCTATTTTGAAAATGTGGCTACTTCTCTAGTAGACTAAATAAGTGTGAATTTACTGAACACATGGTACCTACTCTCACACACGAATAAGGAAGATCTACAAAATTGATGTCCCTGTCATTTTAACTTTGATAGCTGGGAAGATACTAGAACAGATTGCTAAATAATCAGTAGATAAGAAACTAGAGCAAAATGCAATACCTAAAAATGTCCACCATGGATCTATCAAAAGAAAATCAGGTCAAACCTATCTAATTTCCTTCTCAATTAATTATCTTGCTTAGGAGATGGAGAAGAAGTAGAAAATGTGAAGTATTCTGACTTTATTAAACTTTTTGACATTCTATACCAGCAAAGTAAGGAATTACAGTCATTGTGTGTGGAAGTGTAACTGTCTGAAAAATGGCACTTGGTGAGTGATTTTCAATCCTTTCTCTGTCAAACAAGGAGAGCACTTTGGTTAGCGCACCCCCAAGATCTCTGTTGGTCCCAGTTCTGGTCAGTGTTTTTACTTGTGGCTTGGATGAAGGAATGAAGCACATGTACAAAAGTTCTTGGGTGACAGGCTGAGAAGGGCTTTGTGTACTTTGGAGGAAAGGATCAGAATTCATAACCATCCTGCTAAACTGTAGCAAGTATTAGAACCATGAGGATGAAATTCAGTAAAGACAAGTGTCATCAATTGTAATGTCTGTGGAAGAAACCTGAAGTGCACAAATACAAATGGGAGAATAACTGGAAGAAGAGCTGTACAGTAGGAGAGGTCCAAGGTCATCATGGCTCACAAACCGCATATGAGTCGACAAGATAACGTGCTTGCACAAAAGGCGAATCTTATTCTGGGCTATATTAACAGCATGACAAGGGAAGTAATTATTTTGCTGTACTAAGCAGTGGTGAGACCTCAGCTGGTGTAATGTCCCTAGTCTGAGAACAAGCATTAAGATGTAAATAAATTGGACAATCTCTAAAGGAGAGAAAATTGACAAGGCATAGAAAGCACAGTTTATGTCAAAAAGCTGGGAGAATTCTATTTATCCAGTAAAAAAGATCAAGTGGAAACATAATGGTAGATGAAATGGAATTAATTAATTTTAAGAGGATGATGGCCATTTTTTCTCCATATCCTATGTGTGCATTGTAAGAGATGCTGACAATTCAAAACAAAATATTTCAGGCAAAATTTTGAATGCAAAGTTTTAGGATAGAGATTAGCAAAAAAGTCTAATTATTGGATTAGTAATGCACTGGAACAGATGCTTGGGTAAACTACTGGATGTTCTGTGCTGAAGGTTTATAATAAATATTGGACAGCATTTCTGAAATATTGTTTAAATTTATATTTTTGTTCTTTGTAGAGAAGAGACAAGTGATCACTCAACATTCTATCATTCTTATGTTTCTAGGAAAATGTTACTTAAAATAAAATCATTACAATATAATATTTCATAGGTCTGTATGCTTCAGTTTTCCACCTGAAAGAGAGCACGGAGAATTTGTCATGGCACAATGAAGGTTATTTGAAAATGCTGTAAAATTTTTAATTTCAGATGTCAGAATAAGATTAAGTTTTAAAAACTGTCAGTGAAAACAAACAAACAGACAAACAAACAAACACACAAAACCTCTGAAGAATAAATTGGCTTTTCAAGAAGAAATGTCACATTTTCCAAACATTTTTTTTTTTTTTGACAAAAAATGAAGACTTTTGTAGTAACAGAATATTTCCTGAACCATTCAGTGGAGTTGAAAGGACATTTTTTAAGAGTTTCATCTGAAACAGTTTTGAAAAGTTGTATTAGTAGTTGTGAAGCCATTGGTATTTGCAACCATGATCCTGTGGGGCAACAATTTTGTCCTGTTTCCAACTTTGCTGCCTTTGAATTAACAGGGCTTTTTGTTCTTTTCTCTTGTTATTTTCTCAAACTCTTTTTCTTAGATTTTTTTTTTTGCTTTAGCCTCATACTACCCCAAATAATTCTCCCTCTAAAGGGCAAAGGGAAATTAAAGAAGACAAGTTCAGACAAGCAGATAACAAGAAATCAGGGAACACTTCCACAACACTGTTTTTGTGAAAGCACTCAGAAATCTGTCCCTCACTTCACAAAACAATCCATCGCTGCTGGCAGAAATGAAAGTGTTGAGGCAAGTAGCCTTGTGGCGTAATGTATTGTTCAGAGGCTGTAACATTGCTCACTACAGCAGCTGCTATCGTTATCCCTGTGTTGGCATTTCCATTATACTCCTCCTCATGCATGAGTTAGAAACTATTTTACATTGAACTTGAATCTTGTTTGCAATGTATGTTCTTTCTGGGTTGCTTTTAGCGGGGATGTTTCCAGACTGAGTCTGGGTACAAGACGGATTCTCTTGCTCGTTCCCATTCAGATTCAGACTACGTGTCTGAAAGCCAGAGGTTATGGGGCACTTCACTAGCAGACCTGCACCACACTGACAGTGTCTGAAACCCTCTGAGCACCTTCCCCTCACCTCCTCCTCCTCATCATCATCATCATCACTCACACCTCTTCGGCTGAAACTGTGACATTCTCTCAGGAGTTCGGTTAATACATTAAGGATTAAAGTCAGAGCAAATCAATGAAACTAAGCTTAAGAAAGGTGGTTGCTAACCAAAGAAACTCAACTCTTTCCATGTTTGAGAGTAATTCAGAAACAACAGAATGGTTGAGGGTGGGGAAAAAAAAAAAAATAAAAAAAAAAATGCCAGGGAAAGGATCAGAGATGCTGTGTCTTGAGTCACAGAGTAATAGAGATAGAAGACATGAGTTATAGTCTTACAGTGTTAGGATAATTAGCTAGCTTTTACATCCTTTATAATCTCACTGCTGTCTTTATAATCTCAGATGAATTGCTTCCCTCTTCCACAGTAGTTCCACAGTAAATTATTTGCGGTAGAGACCATTTTTCCGATATTTTACCACCGTCCCTGCTATAATATCTTCAGGCTCATTACAAGATTTTTTGGTGTTCCTGTAATATGAATAAATATCTTTGAATATATAAATATATTTTAATGTTAATACTAATACATGAATAAACCTTTATCCCACCAGAGTTACACTGGCGTGGAATGGAGTAATGCATGAGTGATTCAATCAGAGACTTATTGCTAGCTTGTCTTAATAGCCTCTAATTTGTGCCAGCTCTGTGAGAGGTAGTGTTATTGTTCCCATTTTTCCTGTGTCTCTTGTTACACTTGGAAAACCAAGGAGTAGATAGATACTGAAAGAAATCTCTACGTTCAACAGAGTTATTCAAGACAGAAAAAGCACTGAGCTCTTAATGCTGTTAGTGTTTACCCACTGAACCTCTTCTTTGGCATTAAATCTTCATTGGAAAGAGGACAGCAGATGTGATTGGAAAGTATTCCCCAAATAGGAAGTAACCAAAAATATGCTAGTTCAGTTCTTCATCTGGACTCATACTCTGACACTGTAGGGACTGAGTTTCTTGTGTGTGATAAACCACTAGCATATTATAAGTATTAATGGAAAGTAAATAACAATAGTATGATAGGGAAAGGCCTCCTGCAGCCATCAGCAGCTTTCGACTATGTTTCAGTTATTGTCCAACTAGAAAAAAATAATAAAGTTAGCTCAGAAGCTGGCAGTATTTATTTGTGTAATTACATTCCTCCCTGACCAGCTCAGAAAATTCATGAGGATATGTCCCAGTTACTCAGCACCTCTAAAGGATTACTTCAGCTTTGAGAGTCTACCCTAAAGCACAGTCAAATATTTATACACAGCTCCTATTTGGGTTACATCTAGATATGAAACCTATCCACAAAATTACCCACTTAAGTCCATTGTTATTCATGTAATCTTTTAAACTTGTTCTTCACTTTACATAGGTGCTTAGGTCTCATTGATCTCAAGAGAATTGATACAGATACTCAAATGAAACATGGTGCAAAAGGTGCATTCTTGAATAAAGGGAGCTATTTTGTAAAATGGGCCTGGCTCAATTGCTATGCTGAGCCTTTGAAGGCAGATTTTAGCAACAGGTAAATAACTCTGATGTTTCAGCCATAAGGTTTTGTTCATGTTTAATTATCTCTCAGCAGAGTAAGGTTCCATGGAAGCTGTCTCCTGATTTTTGAAAAGGTAATTTACCATTTGTTTTCATGGTAATGTTGTTCTGCCAATCTGCACGTTTTGTTTCTACCACATTTGCATTTCCACATATCTGATATAGGTGAAAATATTTATTCTACCGGTTGAGTGATTAGGAATTTTGAAGCATAGACCTTTTCTATGAAAAATCGTTCCTGACCTCTGTTCATTTTGAGAGACAACAATTTGGTTCTTAAGCCATGGCTGCTACTGACTGAGAGCATAGACTCTTGTTATTACTGATTTTAATACATTCATGAAAACTGCAGCTACTCAACAATATTGCAAAAAATGATTCAAAATGTAAGTCTACTGAGAAAAAAAAAAAGTTTTATCTAGCTGCAAAAGAGCCATCTGATGGCATTCATTCTGTTTAAATAGCAGTTATTAGGCTTTCAACAGTTTTATGCTTTAAAGAATGATTAAAATCCTAATAAATGAGTTCTCTTGGATCAGTTTTAATATCAGCTAATCATGTATGATTAAGATGATAGATAGCATTTATCATCATAGTAGCTAGTGACAGTAGCTCTTACTGTATTCTACATTTCCAATATCTATCAAATACTTAGAAAACATGATGAGATAAATAATGTATCATTACACATATTAGAACTTTAGAAAGGTGCTCAACAATGTTATATTTCTCATGTCTCCAACACATATGACTTATTCTCATGACTCACATTTGATATTTTCCAAAAGCTAGAGTTTTTAGAGACTTGGATTCTAAGACACTGTCATTTTTTATGCCAGAAAGCAAACAAGCAGAAAGACAAAGAAAACCTTAGAAACATGAACTTCATGATGAAAAAGCAAAAGTATTTGAAATTTTTTGTTATGAATGAATGCTAATAAAATATATAACTTTCCTACAAATTAATTTTTGTAGCTTTGATAAAGACATTTATATCCTTGATTTGTTGCAATAACATGCAAAAATAACAAAAAAATTGCTACTTATTTATTCATATCTAGCATCCTATGTAGTTTCTAGGTAAATAGAATTTAGGCAGTGTGTGTATGCTGTAAGGTGACTTAAGACATATACTGCTAGGTATATATCTTTCCTCTGTTCAATTTTGGCCAGGTTTTGGGTAAATGCTGCATTGCAGTACAGTACCAGGGCTCAAAATCTATAGAATGAAAGGATTGCTTTTAGTATTTCAGTCTATGCTGCTATTTTGGGGGTGGGGGGTAGGGGGAGAGAGGAGGAAAGATGTTAAAATACTATAGAGACAGAGAACAGTGTTTGAAGTGATTGATTTTGCTACTTATATTAAAAACCAAAAGCAACTTCTAGCAACTGCATCAAAGCTGCTAACAACCACTGTTAATTTTTTTCTCTCAAATCCACTGGACTTTCCCCCCAGAGTTTAACTGCAGTTATCCACTTGATTAAAGAAAACCCAATACGTGTCTCATGGCACTCAGCAGAATCCTCGCATCTTTGTGATTGATAAGAAAGATCTAGACAATGGCCATTTATTGTCATATATTTTTACACAAAGCGCTGAAACAAATTCTTCCAGAGCTGGGTTGGGTTGGTAGAAGCATATTCCACAGCTGGTCTCTGAGGCAGACACACTAGTATAGATAACTCCATGCCAGTTTTAACTTAGCTAGCTCTTTAGACAGTAAGCACGATAACCACAGCAGCACAGATATCAGTGCAGCCATCAAAAATGCTGCCCAAGGAGTACTGAGCATGCTCCTGAGGCTGTTCTGTATGCACCTGCCCACTGACACAGCTGTTTTTCCAAAGACATGGTTTTTTGGGGGGTTGCCATGTGTGGCTCCTGCAGTTTGGATATATAAAACCTGAGGCACACTCCTGTGCCATGGAAACAACTGGGTTATCCTACCATTAGTGTCTGACTGGAGAATCTGACAAGTATCTCAGACACATCATTATGGTTTAAAGTTTAAAACAACAATAAAACCCAACCCAGACCCTACCCAAGGATTCAGAGGAAGGAAATAAGTTGAAGGTTATTTCTCAGCTAAGCTATGGTCTAGACTGACCAATCTTGTCAAGTCCTTTATTCAAAGGTGGGTTAAATTGCCATCATCAATGGATAAATCAACAAGCACGTTTCTTTGCAAATAGTATGGCTGTGCTAATGAATGAGGATGAACAAGTAGCCATGATCAGAATAATGTTGTATCCTTGTCCTCTTCGTTGCATACTATAGAGGATGGTGTAGTGACACCCAATCCAGAGAAGAGCATGCTAGATCTATGACCATGCTAATGAGCTCTGATGAGTGTCAGAGACTTAGGTTCAGGATCATACTTGCAGGACACACTGCTATCAAGTCTGAGTTGCCTTCTGCCCATGTGGAGGCACTAGCTGAAGTTAATGCTGGGTTTGGGAGCTCTGCAATGTACTCGGCTGCCTGGATTCATTCTTTCTGAGCACACTCCATCAAGCTTTACGTTTTGCTCCTTCGACCTCTCTGAGAGGGGAATATCATGACTCTCCCTATCCTGAACTGGAATCAAGGCTAAGTTTCCAGTTTCAGTTAGATATGGATCATGGGTTGCAGTTCTCTGGAAAATAACAATTGACAAGCACCTGTAACAGAGTATTCAAGGAGATTAAAAACACCTAAGAACCACTGAAATCCCTCTTGGTTAAGGACACTGGAGGTCCAGTTCACCAGTAAGCTCTGGCTTTCCAGTCTCAGTTTCCCTTTATCTAATTTCTCAGTTTCCCTTTATCTAATTTCCATCAACTTCAGAGGTTACCTCTGAATTGCCTCCCCTGCATTTCCAAGAAACCAAATTCCTTTCTTTTTCCTGAAATATTTTATGGGAAGCAGAAGAGATCTTTTCTTCCTGCACCCACATATCAGAAGACTCAAAAAAGTACATAAAAAACTAAACTAAGTCTTTTGGTAGACAGCTCACTACTTGGATATTCCACACCCTTTTCTAGTTTACCCATTTTAACAAGCCTACACAGGGCTATTTCAACGTGAACATTCAATCACTACCTTTACAATTCTCAGTACAAGCACACAGAGCACGCGACTTTAACAAGTTGTTGCATATGTCCAAGGATATTAAAGCACTTTTATTGCTTTTGAGTCTTATGATTCAGTCTAGAATTTAATCAGGTGCTAAAGGAGAGCGATCAGTGAAGAAAGGTGGAAGATGTAACATGCTGGTTCAGGGTAAGTCACTGTGTCAAAGGACTGCTCCTGTCTGTCTGTCAAGCAGCCCTGGCTGCTAATGGCAGCATATGTGAATGGTGACTCTGCTAACGCTGTGACTTATGGGGGTCCTGGGAAGAGGCAACTGCCATTAACATCCTACCTACTCCTTCCATGGATCAAGGACAAAAGATACATGAATCTAGTGGCTATTGTGTCTACTGGGTAGTTTCAGCCTCCTTGAAAGACAGTTTTACCCACCATCTCCATACAGATATATAACATCAGCTGTTTCTCACTTACGACTAAGCTTTCTTAATGTTAATATAAGTGGCAATCAGCCTTTTCATTACATTAGACATATGAACTTCATTTCTTCCTGTCCCACTATTCCCTAGGGCAGTAATCCTTCACCATTACCAGACTGTGGAAACAAAACAGCTTCCGTTCTTTGTTTCATTATATAGCCCAAGCAAGTTTTTACAAGTACAAATAAGTTGGTGAAACTGGAAACATTGACTAGGGTATTACCTAGGCTTTCAAGAAAATCAGTATTTCATAACTTGTCCAGTTGTTACATGAGCATGTGCAGATATAAACATTTGAAAGACAGAGGTAGTCTTAGCTTTAATGAAGGTTACAGCAAAATTTCAATGTTATCAGGATTCAGTACCAGTTTTCTCATTATGTTTTCAAAATTTGTATTTTATTCATACAAATAAAAACAATATATAATTTGCCTTTCATGACAGCCTCCTTTGTTGTCAAAATCCTGACACATCTTCAATTGTTCACATGACATCAAAGATTGACTTCGCAATTTTAAGTGTGAAAAACACCCTAAAGGAAACAATACCTCCCACACACATACATCCAAGAAAATATTTCAACAAGTGATCAATGCTCTTTTCAAATAACAGACTAGGCAAAACCCTGTTGTATTTCCCATTGGGCATTGCCTTTGAGATAAAACCCAGGTGGTTTTGGGGAGATTGGAAAAGCTCTTCCTTAGGGCCTGTTCTAACCTTACAATTCACTCCAGCTTAGTCGAATGCATCACCAACATGTATGCACCTTGTAATGGCTAAGATTTCACAACATTCAGTACTAGATTAGAAGTTGTCCAAAGTACCATAAAGATGACTCAAAGAGGACAAATATACTGCAATAACTGCTCTGAATGCGGCTGGTGTAACTACTGTACTCAAAACCGGTCGGCAGCTGACAACTGAGAGGTGGCTGTAAAAAGCAAAATAAGAACTCATATGGCTAAATCATATCCTCCCGCCATGACAACTTGAGCTTTTTCATTTAAAGCCAGATCTGACATGCTACACGAGCTGCAGTCAAAGACACACAGAAACTCAGACCAGTGTTATTGCTGCTTATGTCCTTTGTGGTCTCTCTGAGACCTGGCTTCACCAGGTCTTGTCTTCTGCACAAATGGGATTCAGAACAAACATTGCAGACCAACTGGGCAGAGCATCAGTGGTGTCAACTAGCAATGAGTCACATGTCAAAGGACAGCATGCTCCTTTGGTAGAAAAAGGCGATGTTCTACAGGAATGTCAGACAAAAGTCAAGTATGCTGCCTTTCTGGTCTACCAGAGAAGCAAAATTTTGTGCAGCATGGTAGATATCAAAGTCAGGTGGTAAAAGGGAGGAGAGCAGTGTATGTGGGTCTCCTCTTTAACAGAGCTGAATGTGTTTTATAAGTGGGTGGGAATGGCTTCTGGAAAAATCTATTCTAATTTGGCTTCTTTCCTCTCCTCTTTCTCTGGTGGTTGTATAAGATAGGCCAGTTGGGATGGGAATAGAGGAAAGTTAAAGGAATGCAAAAGTTGTTTATTTTTGTGAGGGAGAGGAGATGGGTAGGCAGGACTAACTGCATTCAGTGGAGGATAAATGGTGTTGGGGTAGGCATTCTGGAGAAGCCAAAAAGTAAGTGGAGAGGAGGACTGGAGCACAGGTGGGGCTAGGACAGCTAATGCTACAGGCATTGAGATTATTTAAAGACTATATATATATTTTGCCTTTCTTTCTGTCTTGCACAGTTGTGGCATACACATTGTCGGGTTTTCTAAAAGACTAGAGCTTATTTCATCACTTTTGCTTTGTTTGTGTGTCTGTCCACACTGACATGTTTTGAACATTTTGGCTAATTTCTGCTTTAGTTGAGAGAAAGGAAGATGTCCCAAAAATAACCATTATGAAGGTGTATGAGAGGTGGTTTTCAGGAGAGACAGAAATCTTCATAGTGTCCTGGAGAGCTCCAGGATGACTTCACACACTATTAGACCTCCAAGCAACTGCACTGGATGCAACTCAAAAAGCAAAGCCTGAATCAGTGCTTGTAATCAGCCTCATCCAGCTTATTCAATTGTTTCCTAGTGGGATAGATTTCCCAACCTAATTTGTGTTATCAGGATTTGTTTTTCCTCCTATTACCTTCCCATTCTTTCCCTCCACAGAGTAGGTCCCTTTTGTTTGACAACAAGTGATTCTAATTAATCATTTTGTGCTGCTTTTGAATTGTGCAGCTCTGATTAATTTGAGGGACTGAAATACTGGCTATAGGCTTGAGCTGAAGCGATAGTGAGTCGTGAACACAGGCTTTATTGTCTGCAACAGCACTAAATGCTTGTGCATAGTGGTTTGAAAATTTAAGTATTTCTTTTGTCTGTAATATGCTATGCTTGCTTAAACCTTTCAAAACAATGTTCCTATTATGTGCAATAAGAGGTTACCCAAAAGTTAAGATGATGATTACTCAGGCATTGTTGCATGTTATAAGTCAGAGGCTAGTCTATCCATTAGTCTTGTTGAAGATTAGCGTTATTATTGTTATTATTATTATTTATAAATAAAAGAAATTTAAGAATTGTATCACATTCAGTGACTGAATAGCCTTTCATAGCTATAATGCTGGGCCCTCTGACTTCCTAGAAAGTTCCTGCTGTTCCAGTCCAGCAAAATTTGTTTTCCCTTTATATAGACCCACCAGGATAAACATATTAAGATATGAACTCATATAAGTCATCTAACTTGTCTACTGCTAAAAGCTGACTGTCAAAATAAGCTGTGTGAGTACTAGTAGGAGTAAGAATTATCAGTAGGTTCTTTACACCTTGATCCAAGCATGCTTATCTGATTCTGTCTGTCTACCTAAGCAGACATACACATATATACAACTATGTAAATACACATGTAGACCAATAACTACAGATAAAAGATGGTTTCACAACAGGGATATGAGCTTGAATGTGAAACTGTGCAGCTGTGTGACTGCTACTGTGGAAACTGGCAATGGATAAATCCTCTCTCCCCATGTTCCATTGCTCCCAGCTGTACAGGTGAGGATAAAAGGGAAGGTTTTCCCTGGTAAGCCTCCACCTCCTCAGGCTCTGATTTCTGTGGGGAAGGAGACTTCTTAAGTTTTTGTTTAGAAATGTCTGTTGGTTCAGTTTATTCTGGTGGATAGCTGGAACTTCTAGGGATTAGTGGAGTACAAATACTAATGAATAATGAACCATGATAAACAAACAAGACAGATTCAGAGATTCAAGAAATCTCTCCAAGTTTGCCTGAAGGAGTCTTGCACACCTACGTATGTAAAATCTCCTTTACTCTTCAAACACATGCAGAGTTTAGTCTTAGATGCTGTCATGAACATTAGCTTTATATGTTTTCAATCAAAACATAAAAAAATATCAATTGAGATATTTTTCTCCTGACAAAATGCTGTTCACTCAGGTGAGCAGCTGAGGTGAAGGAAAAGGTGTCAGGCTGACCAGGGAATTAAGGGAACTATGGCATGGCTATGAGTCTGATATCAACATAAAAACTTCTGGGATTTTGTTATCTTGTCAGTTTATGGTAGTTTCCTGCCAGAAGGTCAGCAGGCTGGGAGTTTGTTTGGAGACTATGGGGCAGAATTGCTGAAAAGTAAAAGATGTCTCTGTCTCTGAAGTCTCACTTTCTTATACCTTTTTTGAAATTATAATTCAGTCTGCAAAGAAACAACTTAAAAAACCCCAGAGAGAGAGAGAGAGAGAGAGAGAGAGAGAGAGAGAGAGATAGCAAGGGACCAGAAATACAAATCCTTGTTTCTTCTTTAAATCCATTAAGCACAAAATCATAGAATGAGAGACATTTTCTAAATATCTAAAATATCATTTATTTGCTGTGAATAATCTGCTGAACATTGTTAGTGTAAACATACTTGGCTACATTAGAAAATATCTGGAGTGATTTTGTTGGCTTCAAGTTTATTACAGGGCTTTACTGCTGGATAAAGAATAAGGTACTGAGGAAATTGCAGAGTTGCTATCGTACAATGTTAATATAATATTATTAATCTAATAAATATATAAACAAATTAAGTGCTTTACACTTTTTTGTAACAACAAAAAGCAATGGTGTACAGGGAATAATAGAATAATAGAATAATGTATGGTGGAAGGAACCTCTGGATGTCATCTGGTCCAACTCAGCTCAAAACAAGATTAATTTTCACCACATTAAACTTGAAACATGTTCAGAGTTGCTAAGTGTGTCTGTAGTGATGGTACAGGAAAAGACGATGAGATGACAATGTCATTGCTGCATGTGGCACCAAGGTCCCTTAGTGCATGTGGTCTTGAAACCATCTTGTATGATTGGCCTATGTGCTTCTAGGCAAATTGGACCCTTGTCCAATAAGCCATAATTAACTGAGTATCTTTCAATGAAACATTTTTGCTCTTTAAAATTCCATTTTTTAAGTTGTTTCAGGACCAGGATAGTATTTCTAGTGGAAGTCTGGTTGAATCATTTAGTCCACTTCAACAGCACTAGGAGTAAGAGGAACAAAGAACAATTATCACTCCTTGTGTCACTTTAATTGAAATGAGTAGACACAGCAAATGTTCAAGGAACAAGATATATTGAGTAATAATATTCTGACCTCTTGTAAGTCAAAGGAAATTTTGCTATTGAATTCTGTAGGACTTTGCTTCTCCCTCAATTTTATTTGACTAAATACTCATTTCATCCTTAATAAGACTTTAAATTAAATAGTGAATTTGGCCAGAATGCATAAGGTGCAAAATATAGACTCATCTGTTCTGTATTGATGTTATTTGCTTGCCCAAGCAGCAGAGCTATTTTAAAACTACATTTTTCCATCTGCAAAGAGATTATTAGGGATCTCTAAAAATACGCAAGGACTGTTCATATTTGCTGGTTCAGTGGTGTTAGTTGAGTCCTAGTTTCAGTGAATGTTTGGCCAGGATTCATCTAAAGATAATTTTATCGGTGTCTTATGTTTAATGTGCATATAAGATGACAATTTCCAGGCTATTTAAAATATTGGAATGTCTCAATCTTGCTAAAATATATATGAAGTGTGCCTCCAAACTAATTTGGGTGATTTTGCCTTTTATTTATTTATTTATTTTTTTTTTTTTAACGAAGCATCTTTAATTATAACTAGGTTGGAATGAAGTAATATGGCTTATAGCATCAGTTTCTATTATCCAATGGAGCAGGCTCAGAGCGTGTTCAGTCACTTCCTGGGTAGCCCTATGCAAGCCCCCTCGCTGCTCAGTGTTCTTTCCAAAGTCGGTGGTCTTATTCTGCATGGTGTCCCTGGGATTTTTTTTTGCAGACAGAGATCTCTCAATTCAAAGCACTGGAGCTCTGAATTATTCTTTGGAAATGTGGTCTTCTCTCTTCTCCCTGGATTATAACAGTGATTTAACATGATTACACTCCTAACTCAGGAACCTCACTTGGCTGTCTAAAGGAAAGTGAACATTCAAGACTACCCAGTGAATGGCTCCAGAAAACGATGATGAATATTTTTTTTTTCCTTTACAGAGGTGACAAAATGGTAAAGACAGTTCTCCTGAAGTAGAATTATATAATCTCTGCAATTAATGAAAATATGGGGGTTTTTGAAAGGTCAAGGAACTGAAATGTTGTTGTTCAAGAGTCATTATGTTGCTTGCTATAGCACTGTGAGAATAACATATTTTGACAGGGAAAGCAGCATGTAGACTTTTGATAAACATTCTCAAACAGCTTAAGTCTAAACAGTGCAAAATAATAAAGAAATACACTGGTTCCAGGTTGTCAAAACAAACAAAAAAAAAACCAAACACACACCCCTTGACTGCCAGAGATTTTTTAAAATATTGCCCTAAACTGCACTCAGAGAAAATAGAGCACTGAAGTCTTGCAAACAGAAAACATCAGAAAGGTCAGTTCATATGGAATAAACAATTTAATTATTGCACATGAGGTCTTGGGCTTGCTGATCCTCAGTTTGACTTCTCAAACAAACATAAACTTCTTTCCATGAAGACAAGAAAAGCAACCAAACAAAAATGAGATCTTGTATTGTGAGGCAGAAGAACCTAGCTACATTTAAGTAATGGATACTCATTGTCAGAACATGAGATCAGGCAGTCACAAAGGAAGGGAGAAGGGTGAAAGCAAAAGGTACGTTACTAACCAGTTAGTTGAGTTTATGATGAGCAGCAGAGAATAACTTGTATGGGATTTAAGGGTAGGAATACAGGCTTAGCGAATGAGCTCAGAGAGACCAGATGAAGATCAGATGAGACATATGGGCCACTGAGAAAGAACACGGATATATGATCTCAATATAAGAAGTGCACAATTAAGATTTGATCCTTTGATCCTTCCACACCCAAATCCGAGACTTTATACAATTTTTGGGACAATTCCAATGTGTTCCATGAAGAAGGGAAATGATTTTAGAAATGGTGTGTTTCCCTGCTGTATATTTAGATATTCAAGGTGATTTTCCCATTCCCTGGGTTGTCTGAGGTTTCTGGTTTCTGTCTTGCCTCTGACATATAAGTACTCCAAAGCAGATGATCCAGAGCTCAGCCGTGCCATTTACAATCAATCCTCAGGGAAAATCCCTTTGGCTGTCACGGTTTAGCTGCTGCTGAAGCACTGTCAAGTTAACCAGCACTTCAGGCAGTAGCTCCTCACCTTTCATTGCAAAAGATGACATTTGATTGTTCCTTCTTTTAGTCTGAGTGTATGATGTCTGCTGCATCAGTTGCCAGCAATTGATGTCTGCCTTTAACATTTCTCACAATAACAATAACTAAATGGATTCCAGTCCACAGAAGCAAATGCCTACAAAAGTTAAATTAATAAGACAAATTTCAAATGACCAAATTGTATGCTAGTTTGACATAAGGATGATCTAAATTTCACATTTGGTGCAGCTGTCTTGTATCATTGTTGATGGAGGCAGTTGCTCCTTTTCCCCTTGGTCCCAGCCATGCATTTTGTCACCCACTTTTGTAATATCAGCATGTGTGTTTGGTCAGTCAAGCTAGGAAGTTGGAGTGTGGCTGAAAACAAATCCACATTTGTAAATCTGGTTTTTTAATCAAATGGCCTTATGGAAAGCCTTGGAAACATGTAGCTAAGAACATGAGGAAAGGCAGAACAACCCCTTTTCCAAGAACCCATCCATAGACTGGGTTAAACTGGTCATGAAACTACATGTCAAAAGTAAGAAATCTATTATAAATATTAGCTAGCGAGCTGCAGAGAACTTTATATCTAAAGAAGTCAGATTCTTAAACCCTAATGCACTCACATGGATTTTTATGAGAATTTAATCAAACTATGCATCTTGAATGTCTTACTCAAATTTATTATATCATTTATCTTTCCTACAAGGCCTGTTCAAATAGATACATTTTATTAAGGAAAATTGTCCTTAATATACCAGTAAGACAGATTAAAAAATGTAGTGATTAAGTTATGTACAACTCATACAAATAATCTAAACCAGAGACTAAGGCATTTCTAACTTGTGGGGCATGGGGTGTACACTTACTGTTGATGTAACAATATTATTTCTCCTTCTGATCTTCAAGCACCTACTAAAAAATATCATGTAGTCAAAGGTAACCTTAAATTTGTCACTGTCCTTTGCAATAGCTGCAATATAACAGAACAGGTAAATAGAAATAAACCAGAATTTCTGTGTTGGTACTTTTGCTTTGGAGTGGCACTTTCCAGCACACTTAGCACAGAAATAACACACAATCTGAAGGGATTACACTTATACATTCATTCCTGAATGTTGGAATACCATTTAAAAATGAAGACATAAATTAATATATTCTTTGTTCATCTTAAGAACTGAAAAGCCATTGAAAAGTAAAGCTGATAACATATAAGTACAATTGCAAGAACTCTGGGCTTCATTATAGATTCAGGACACACATGCAACATAATTTGAAAATAATTGAAACTGAACAAATACTCGAGGTAGTTCATGGATGTGTGAATAAGATGTGAGTGGAGAGCTGTTATTAGTTATATTGCTCTGGGTTTGGTCTTGGAAGCAGACCTACAGAGCATATTCTTACAGCTTGGTATAAGAATTAGGTATGAAAGCTATACCTGATTGTAAGTTGGAAGCTATTGGCAATGGACCAGAGCATCACACAAGGAAAAATTTTTTGACCAGAAAACATATGTACAGTGCAAAGTCCTTGATTTGGAGATTCATCAAACGATTTGTTCTGAAGTGGTTGGGAGGCAACAAAAGAAATTAAATATCCCTAGGATCCCTGTTGCTCTTGAGACAACTATGAATTATTAAGATAGTGAGTCCATGAAAAAGGATAATAGAACCATTGGATGTATCAAATTAGGTGGGGTTTTTTTCACTACAACAAGTAAGATATTAAGACCACTCCATAAACCTTAAGAAAGCCTGAGGTAGAACCATGTGGGTAGATCAGCTATCAAACAAAGACTAAAAAAGTTGCTTTGAATGATTTGGGAAATAGTAAATACACCTTAAGAGATTAATCAGCAGAACTTGTCTTGTTTAGTCTGGTGAGAGGGAACTGAATTACTTCATGTAAGTACATTTTGGCATGAGAAGAAAATATTTAAGAGTAGCAATAGAGTAGAAATATTTATGTTAGAAGATAATTCTGACAGAAAATAATGTAGACAAACTCACCTTGGATATGTTTACATCAAAAATTAACTGACATCTCAAGTATTGAAATAGCTTCCCAAATAGACGGGTATGGTAAGAATATTGCATTGTTCCAACATGAAGCTTAGTAAGTCTACGGGGAAAAATGTCAGGAAAGGGATGAACCTGGAATGAAAAAAATAAGTCTGTGAGAAGAAGTTATGGATTTTTAACCTTCTGATATTCCCTAAGAGGGAGGCAGGAAGATGTGAAAGGATGCATAACTGCTATCCATTATGATATATTTATGCACAATACATCCAAACTACTGTTGTTTGCCTCCCAGGGCCAGGAATATTTTTCCTGTCTTCTAAATAACTTGACTGCCATTATTTTTTCCATTCTTCCTTTAGAGAGAAGACAAGTGGCATAGCTGAAGAGAAGACAATGAGTGAAGAGTCTCTTTGCTTCTAGTGCTAATAAGAAGTGTCTCATGACCATGGTTAGTGAGATTTGCTCATAGTAAACCAGTCACTCAGTGAATTTTCCCACAATCAGACTGTCTTGATTTTTTTTTTGTGTTTATTTCAATGCCACTCTATGTTCATCCTACAAATTGTGTGCTGTTGCAGAGTCTAAAATGTTGTTTGTAACAACATAAGAAGTAAACCAAATGTCTCTCAATAATTTGCCTTTTATAGCACCAATGGATGTTTAGAGAACGAGGCATGAAATGTTTTCTTATCTATGTTTAGGAGTTTTTGAAGGAAGGATTTTTATTCTGTAATAGTTCTAAATGGTTACATCCTCCATGCCTTTAAATCAGGAATGCCCTAAATTTCTCAGGTTATTTTCCAGTTTTGGAATACAGGTTTTTGTATCATTTGATCTTTGGATGAAGGTCTCATGGCTTAGAAGGTAAGAGGGGTCAGAAGGACTTGGAGTACATGTTTGAAATGTCCATTGAAATAAAGATTGCAAACATGAGGGTTAGCACTGTTGATATATGAGTCTTATTAATCTTTTGTTCCTGAATCATTTAAGTCAGTCAGTCTTCAGGCTACCCACGTCTGTTTTCTTAATATGGGTTAGCAGAAGAAGTCAATAATTAACTTAAACGAGATCACTTAAAGAAAAACAGAGACACAGATTACCCCCATATACATGTAGCTCAGGTATAAAGCTTGCACTGTAATTTTTTTTTTTTTCTAACTAGCTAAAGTCATGTTGTATACAAGAGGTTTGATTATAAAACCATTAAGTCAGGAGCTGATGCTGTACATAATAAGAAGTGATGAAGTGTGACGGCAGCATATCTTGTATATTATCATAATAATTTCTAGACACATTGGCTAGAGAAATGTGTTGAGTTATAAGACTGACACCTCTGAGTGAAAAGAAGAGCTGTGAGAGTAAGGGTGATTAGGGCATTTGGAAATCAGTGCTTCTGCATAGGCTACTCAGTGTGCTCTTGTACAGCATGATAGTCGATCTACACCAGTATAAGCAAACTAGTGGCTAGCATAACTATTAATTTTTCTTCTTGTGGTGGGCTGACCCTGGTTGGGGGCCAGCTGCCCACCAGAGCTGCTCTATCACTCCCCTCATTCACTAGACAGGGGAGGAAAAGTATGACAAAAAGCTTTGTGGGTCGAGATAAGGACACGGAGAGATCACTCACTTATTATCGTCA